>NW_017564582.1:3522088-3562123 GCF_001854935.1 Bemisia tabaci | reverse complement strand
GAGGCGAAATCGCATTTAAACTGACAGAAACTCTGAAAGAGAAGCCAGTCGAGTAAGCAAGGCGAGGCCCGCGGCAAGCGCGCCAAATAAAATATTCAAATTGAAAAAGGGGAGTAGACAGTCGCCAGATGTAGCGGCGTTTCCTCCGAAATCCGTCTCGCGATGTCTGTTTTCGACCACAACCTGGTCGCTGCGGGGAGCCTAATTACGTTTGCAAATTAAAAACGTCAGCTGCTTGAATACGCTCAATATTTTGCGGGCTTTTCCGCCATTAATAAGCGCCCTGTAGCCATTTACAATTTCGCCCCGCTGCCCGCACCCCGCCCCCGCCCGGCCTCGCACTTTGTGAGTATCTGCGTATTGAAATGGATGCACGTCTCCCGGCGGCGCCGCGACTCATCGATTCCCAAATAAAACAACGCCCCGTCAAATGACGTACATCATCGCCGTGGCGAGTGGTACAGGGTGTGGCATTGGGAAAAACTGAGAAAAAAAACTTTCATCATAGGCACTGAAATTTGGCTCATATTTAACACCATAGTTTTTCGGCTTAAGTATAAATTTAGGTATAATTTTAGAAACTATCCGTAATAACTCTCCTTAAAAATGCTTTTTTTTGGTAGGAAAGTTGGCGACTCTAGGATGTTTTTTTGGCGTTTTTCTCCAGCGCGGTAGTAAAGAATATATTGGTCTTGGGTATGAAATGCATCAAATATTGACTACAAGGGGTCAATTTTTGGAATTTTTGAATCCACAAAATGATGCGTAATTAACTCCACTAGTCCGCGACATACTTATATTATTTTTACTATGACACACTTTGGCTGATTGCATCGCCTATAATGTGAAGTGTCAATCGCTGGACCGTAATGTAATGACCCTGATAGATAAACTCTACCTTATCGATAATATTTGTCGATAAGGGTCATTTGAAACAGTTCAAAAATTGCAAGGTAACAAAGCTTTTCAGTGTATGACAATAGACACGGCCCTCACCACACAAAGTCGCTCTTCCTAACTTTTAAGCCATTTTTCCGGTCCGATCGGAGGCGGCCGCGGCCGTTAACGATACATCGATTGATGTGCCATTTAAACGTATGGAAAAGGATCGACGAACAGAGTATTCGCAATGAACACCTTAACAATCGATTCTTCACCATATCTTCAAACGTGAAAACATCGATAATCGATCATTACGCCTCGCCACTGGAAGAGATGTACCACGCGAACGCGAACAATGTTCGCGAGCGAGAGAATAAAGGAAAAGAACATATTAGTCGGGTAAGAACATGCTCAACGGGACGCTAATGGGGAATGTGAAACAAGGCGACACAACAAAACGGGCGAAAAGAACGGTAACAATCAGGCTGGGAAATTATTAGGCCATGTCGGGCATAATGTCGAAATCGGCCGCAGCCGGGCTGTTTTGAATGCGGCGCCCGCACCGCGCCACCCCTTTCCCCCCCCCCCCCCCGCGGCCCCGCTTTCCGCCGTGAAAATTGTCAGAGGCTCATCAACATTTATGGTCCTGACAGTTGCAAGAGAAGAGAACCGCCCTCCGCGGTTGCCACTTTGAACGCTTCGCTCCAACGCGGAAGGAGAAACCTCGTATGAGCGTTTACACGTTGCCAAGTTGGATTGCATTTTACGAAAAGGAACCACTAGCATTGCAATGATGCTAAGATTGTGCAACTTCATCCTTTGCAATAAAATTGCGGAAATTGTGAAGAACTATGAAATTTAGATGGTAATTTTTATCTTAAAATTACAGTTTTTAGCGAGTAAAATAGTAACTATTAGGGGATAATCGGGTTTTTCCTCCAAGACAAAAGAAGTTGCACAATCTTCGCAACATTGCAATGCTAGTGGTTTCTTTTTGCAAAATGCAATCCAGTTCCTTCTGTTACGATATGACATTTCTTCAAGAATCATAGCTTTTTCCATTGAAATTTTCAGAGAATGCGCTCCGCAACTCACTCAGATATACGTGAACAATGGGCCAGTAGACAAGGTACGAATTTCAGCATTCTGATACATGTTTCTGAGCTAGAATTTCACGTAGAACACGATTCGCGCAACAAAAATTACTGAAACTAACTTCTAACGGAGATATTAACAATTTTATTTCACATTGGTTACGAGGAATTTGAACTGCCCGCTCACAAGAAACTCAAAGATCTATACGTGAGTCAAATTGCGCACTACAACGGTTTCAGCAAGCTTCTCAATCGAGCAATATTCATTTCCCACCATGTGTTGTTCAAACTACAAGTAATTTGCTATAGCTGAGCCAAAGCGTCAAGATTGAGGTTGCCAGATTTTGTTATCGCAGGCGCTCATGATAACGTTTAGCGCGCGATGTGAAACACTTAGAACATTGAGTTTTCATGAGCGGGTGGTTTGAATTCACGCATCAAGAATTATTGAATATCTTCGTAAGGAGTTGATTTCGGTAATTTTCGTTGTGCGCATCGTGTTTTACGTGAAATTTTGGTTAAGAAGCATGTATTAGAATGCTGGAATTCGTAACCTTGTCTGGCGGTCCATTCAATGAAAAATGTCCATGACTATGCGAGAAAATGAATATTTTTTATAAAGTTTGGCAACGTCTGGATGCGTATACGGTGTTTTTCCTCGGAACGGTGGTTTTGTAGTTACAACACGTCATATCCCCGGAAGCACCTATATGAGGGACTTTTACACTGGTGTTGAATAAACACAACTTGTCGTGTTGTGGGGGCGGCGGGGGCCTCGTTAAAAAGTTAACTATGTGGAGGGGATTCGGTGATTACGTAACGATTTTACGCATTGACGAATCAGCGGGAGTCAAAGTTCAAACAGTGCCGTTTCCTGCATGTGGAATTGAAGATAGCGGCTTCTACAGAGAAGTTTCGGGATAAATTATTAATTTTTGAGATGGATTCATGTTTATGAATTGTAAAAACTTGAAGGAAACAAGAGCTATTATTAAAATAGTTCACTTTGCTTTATGAAAACAAAGATAAAATATTCGAATAGATCAGTTGATCGAAAGATATTTGCTGCAAGTAGAATATTTCCTACGTATCAATGGCGAAAGTGTGGAACCACGTAACTCCATTGCTGTGTTTCAAATCTCTGCTCCTAGTTTAGTTTTCAAAGGAGAATAAGTCAACTTTAGAGCATGAAATGTATTAAGAATATTCAACTGACAGAGAAGGAAAATCATGTGGAAGTTTCCATGAGATTAAATTGACTAGTTCTTCACGGAAAAAACAAAGTGTGACTGGAAGTCTACAACGTCGAAAAAGGAGATACGTGGTCTCAGACCTTAGCCATCGATATTACGTTCCACATGGACTTGCTATCATATGAAATGAAGGAGAATATAAAACATGCCTAAGTGCTTTAAGTGTTCCTGTTCATTAGTACAATTGTCAACGGTACTTCTAGATTCTCTTGAACGCCTTCAACTGAGAAGATAGGCAAAAGCGGGTCCTTCGGAGCCCGAATAGTTGTATTCGCACGTTGCACGAATGAAAATACATAAGGATCGCACTTGTAACCTTCCTAAAGAGAAACTCTTCCGGAAGAAGATTTTTGCAAGGGATTGGTATGATTTAAATCTACAAAAAGGAAAATTCTGAAATTATGTAATCCCTTTGTTGGAGCGAGCATACACCACGGGGGGTTGAACACACGTCTATTTTGTTGTAATTTAACGAACTACTGCAAAGACTTTAGATTCAGACATGGTAGTCGCGTCAAGGAAATGAAAAATAAGAGGAATAGGAAATCAACTGAAGCTACCCGTTTAAAATTAGAAAACAAATTTAAAATGTACTGGTTGGTGTCAGTACGTAAAATTTGGCGAAAGACGATTTCATGTTCGCTCGACGTGTGGTAACATTTGCATTATTTTTGCCAAGGCATACTCTTGATTATGTATTGTATCGAGAAACATGTTTGTTCCCTCTTTTTGTGTATACGCTCGAGTTACATTTACTTATGGTATAAAAATACATGCCTTGAATTACATCATGATAGATACCCGAGGTTTTTTTATACAAGAAATAATAAAAAGAAAAATATTTTGGTATATGGATTGGACAATATTGGCGAGAGAATTCGAGATCCCGATTAACGAGATAACAAGAGCGGGCAGTAATGTGCAGGAATTAGTTCATATAGTGAAAATTAAGTTACGTTAGTAAACGATTTCATGTTCGCTCGGCGTGTGGTAAAATTTGCATTATTTTTGTTATCAACGCAAACGAAACGCTGTGTATACCTCGTAAGGAACTCAGAATTATACATGTCAATGCAAATCATATTGTAGGTTTAAAATAACATTTTACGGGGTTATTGCTGTCTCGTAGAAACTATTTCCTTAGGACTCTGCTTTTTTACAAAACAGTTAATGACTATAATCTACTCCCCACCCTGCCGCCGTCACGAAATGGGCGGACTATCGGATGAGGCTAGACCTGAGACACCGAGTACACGTTTTGACGAAAAAATCTCACGCAGAGTATGATGGGTAGGTACGTGAATGCCGATGAGATTATTTCACAATCTCAAAAACATCCAGAAAACCGAAATTGCGGTTAAAATCAACGTTTTAGCTCACTGGAAAAAAAAAACATTGGATCTAGAGTCCAGACTCTTGAAAACATTGAAAAGAAAAAATACTCTTGATCCAATCGGATTTTTGCTCGAATCAAAACGAAATCCGCTTAAATTAAGAGGCTTGGTTCGTGATTTAAGCTAGATTCTGATTGAATCAAGAGTACTTTTTCTTGTAGATGTTTTTAAGAGTCTGAACTCTAGATCCAAAGTGTATTTTTTCCAGTGCTTCATAACAATTGATTCCTGGAGAAACGGACTGTCCTGCATTCAGGCCTGCTTATGGAGTGGCACGTACAATCGTACATACAGGGACCGCTTTTGCCGCAAAAAGTTGTCACGTCGGCTGTAAAACCCGTTCAACTGCGTTCGGGGAGCCTGGCAATTACAACCTCACAACCTGAGGTTGCTAGCCTGACGAGGGCGTTCCGGAGCCGTGATACAAACAATAGACTTAGTAACTCACTGCTTCGAGCCGTTTACACTTTCCACGTAGGTAAGAGGATGACTGACCCCTTCCCCCTCCCCCCGCTCGGTGAAAATTAAGCTCCTCGTGAGAGAAAATTCGAAGCCGTGTCGAGCGAGTGGCGTGAAAGGAAGGCGCGATGCTGAGGACTCGAGGTTGAGAGGGCAATAATGCAATCATTGCGAGTGTTTGGGATACGCTATGCATAATCTCGCTCTAACAATAAGCTGCGAGAAAAAAAGTTTCATTACCAACGGCTGTAGTTGTAAATGAATGCATTGTTTTTTAACATTTAACCACGGTTCTACCGAGGCAAATCTCGGATCCGACAAAGCCGAGATTTTCTGTAACGGGCTGAAATTGAACGGTAGAGCCTTGTTTATGGGGTGTTTTGAAAAAAGAAATGTGCTGTACCGTGAGACTCCAAGTTTCAGATATAGACGCGTTAGAATTTGGAAAACGGTAAAGAGGAGATGAAAAGGAGGCGGAGGAAAAGGGTGAGAAGAAGAAAAATGAGAAGAAGAAGCAGAAGAACACGAAAAACAACAACGAAAGCAAATTAAAGATGAGAATGTGAAAAAATAGATGGGGGAGAGGAGGGAAAGAAAGGAGAACAACAGCAAATTCTAAGATGAGAATGTGAAAAAATTGATGGGGAAGAGGGAGAAAAGAGTGACGAAGATGAATACGTAAGACAAGAAGGATGGAAGGAAGTAGCTGCACAAGAAGAACTACTTCTGCTTTGTCTTGTTCCTCCTTTTTTCATATCTCTCCTCCTCATTCTTTTCACTAGTCTTCTCCATTTTCTTCTTCTATTGCGGCTCCCTCTACTACATCCTCCTCCTTCTCCTCTTCATTTCTCTTTTTTCCTCCTCACCGCCTCCTGACTTCTAACACGTCCTCATTTCACGTATGTTATGAATGGCACGATCTGAATCCGTCAGACCAGAGTCGACGTGCACCACAATATTTCCTCTTGAAATCCTATCATTTGGGAAATAATCAATCCTAATCCACTGTTTCGTGGGGCAGTGAATACTTTTCGGAGGCAACAAGGAAACTATACTTATCTAAAGGACAAAAATCCGAGCTCCACGAGAACTACGTTCGTTGTCGGGTTCCGAGACTTTCCCTCTCCAAGATAGATGTTCTAGGAAACAACGAGGGATGAACACTCAGGAATCTAGCCCAACCGCCAAGTTTCGAGTGGTTCAGATAAGTACGAGTACCTAGAGCTTTTTTTCTTCATAGTTGGCGGCTCACATAATTTCCACGACAGTCAATTTGAATTTTAGATTGATGTTAGATAACCATAGTTTTTAAAACGACACACCCTCTATTTCATGAATTCCTTGGGATGATAATAGTATACGAGTGACAAAGATAACAAGGTGGAGAAATGGTGCTGGGTCCACACCATTTGTTACAGACAGTTACATACAGTTCCACCTTGTTACGTACAGTTCGGGCCACTTCTTGGTGTTTTTTTTTTTTTTTTAATTTCGGTTGCGCTACACTTTCGCACACTTTTGACCAGTTTTCAGTTTCGCATAGTTTCGTAGCGACTCAATGCGGCAACGCTGCATTAACAATCCGTCAATTTCTCGCTGGACAACAGCTTAAAACTATGATAAACAGCTATGACCGCTGAGCATCTTCGTATCAGTACTCAGTGGGTAGATCTGGTCACGTTTACCTCGTATTCATGAATGTGACAGGTGAGCCTAATATGTGAAGTGAACTCACATTCAGTGTCTTCTTGTCGGTCGCGCGGTTCATGTTGATTTTAACGTAATTGTAGTCTTTTTAAATCAGTTTTTAAATGCGACTTTATGTTTTATGAAAAACGAGCAATATTTTTACCGTTGTGAAGAGCAATCAAGATAATGATAGTATTCTCCACGAGGGATACCAGTATTACCTATTCCGCACGCAGAAGAAAAGTATGCGAAAGTGAAGTGCAGGCTTCATTTCGAGTGACAAAGATGTGAACTCACATTCAGTGTCCTCTTGTCGGTCGCGCGGTTCATGTTGATTTTAACGTAATTGTAGTCTTTTTAAATCAGTTTTTAAATGCGACTTTATGTTTTATGAAAAACGAGCAATATTTTTACCGTTGTGAACAACAATCAAGATAATGATAGTATTCTCCGCGAGGGATACCAATATTACCTGTTTCGCACGCAAAAGAAAAGTATGCGAGAGTGAAGTGCAGGCTTCATTTCGAGTGACAAAGGTATACTGGCGGTTTTTTTTTCGCAGATGCAGCTGAGGTTTGACATGAGGTCATCGGAGGGCACCGGGTCACGAGGCAAACGATCGGGAAACCGCTGGAAGCCGCGGTTCTTGGGGAGCCCATAATTTATGAACACCCTGTGGAGGGAGCCCGCCATGATGCTCGAAACTCGAAAGTCTCTTAAAACTCGCGACTCGAGGTGTCTCAATTACCCGCGATCCCATTATTTCCCGTGACGCGGGGGTAGCCGAGTCGGGCCGCAAAGGCGACATTTAACGGAGCGGACTCGCCGGGATGCGGAGGGATCGTCACAACGTCTGACAGGGGAACGACGAGGAATTTCCCGAGCATTTTATCATTGGGGACCCTGGGAGGCGGAGACGGAGGTAGGCGGGCGGCGGGGGCGGGGGAAGGAGCAGAGTAAGCTCACCTTAGAAAGAAGGTTATGAATAGTGACACGCTGAACTTGGGGGAATTTCCGGTGCACACCCGCCTAAGTTGGCTGGCGTCTCGCCTCGGCGTTGGGTCTTCCCTTGTAAAGGATTTCCTCTCGTCTTCAGCCACCCGACTTGGGTGCATTGGAGATTTACTTCGTTAAACCTATCCACCTCCTAAACAAGTTGCCGAATCTTCCCGCTCCGTATATAATTAGCTAGCAGTGGCGTGGCGTGAATTGCGATGTATCGATTGTTCTGCCATTTAAACCTATGGTGAACAATCGATTATAAAGGTGTTCGCTGCGAACACCCTGTTTATCGATCTCTTTCCATAGGTTTAAACGGCATAACAATCAATACATCGCAATTATCGCCACGCCACTGTTAGTTAGTTACCTGCTTCGCTCCCGAGTCATTTTGTTTTCACTTGAAAAAAACACATTGGATCTGGTACACACTTTGAAAGTTACAGCCAAGGGCGACTGCGTTTTTAGCTGTTTACTGTTCATATCCAACTGAGGAAAACTAAATTTTCAGCCTAAACGTTTTGGTGCGGTATTACGTGAAAATTAGCGTTGTCACCCGTTGTTTAATTTGTTGTTATTGTATATTGTCACGGGCTGCGGATTATCAGACATATCTCATGAATGGGTATAGTGACGTAATCGCTCTATAAGGAAATAGAGATAGTTTTAAGCTGAAGGAAGAACGCCGTATGAACACTTGGAAGTTCGTAATAGCGCCTACAAGACTGCCTGGATACTTCACGCATTGCGCGTACTCCCACTGCAGTGATACTTCCCGCATTGCGCGTACCTCACCCTCACGGCACGGTGCGTACGCGCAATGCGTGAAGTATCCATGCAGTCTGGGAGGCGCTAATTAGCGTGTCGCTCAGGCCGCACTGAGATAGGCGCTGATATTCTTACTCGCGGAGTCAGCGTTCGCACTCATGGTAACGAAATGTTTGCACCCGCGATTGTCATTTAAAATGATAAAAAATCATGTTTTAAAGGAAACTGTACTGTGTATTTTGCAAATATGAATGTGGCTCCGTGCCAAAAATGGTTGTCTAAACACTAATCCCTATTTTAAATTCAGTATTTCAATCAGTTACCAGGTAGTCTTGTCGGCGCTATTACGAACTTCCAAGTGTTCATACACTGGGGAAAAAAACACATTGGATCTTGAGTCCAGACTCTTAAAAACATCGACAAGAAAAAGTACTCTTGATTCAATCAGAATCTAGCTTAAATCAAGAACCAAGCCTCTTAATTTAAGCGGATTTCGTTTTGATTTAAGCTTAATTCTGATTGAATCAAGAGTATTTTTTCTTGTCAATGTATTCAAGAGTCTTGAATCTAGATCCAATGTGTTTTTTCCCAGTGTTAATCGGTAAATTAGCCGATGAGTTCATAAGCTTTTGAGTTATTCAATTCTTTTTAATCATTACAGTTAATCGTTACGTTTTCGATCATTGCAGTTAGACAGCTTTGGCGATCATTTGCGAACCTTCCTGTGTCATACAGATATTTTTGGTGATACATTTATTGAGAAGGATCCATTATGTCAAGTCGATTGAATTTCCCGATGACATTTTCTCTAATCTCGGAGTATACGAGAAGATAACAACGTAGTAAAAGCAGTGCTGGGTCCACACTATTCGGGGTGGGGGGAGGGGCGACCAATGTATCTACCTGAGCTGAGCGCTCCCCCACCCCCTTTGTCATGCACTGGTACTCATTAAAGCCCAAAATGTTTGACTGTAATCAACATTTTTGAACTTTTTGACCTGGTTTTCCCCGCAAAATAGTGTGAACTTAGCTCTATTTTACCACATTTTTGTTCGGGCTACGTTTCCTTGTGTTTTTCTCTTGTTTAAAATGAGTTATCGATAACATTGGCACATCCTTGATGCACCACCGCAGGATACTATTGGCAGGTAAGGCGTATACTACCGCTATCAAGGGGAACTTCCCAAGTTGCCGTTTCTGATCCGGCTGAAAAAATTCGTACTAACTCTTTGGATGATTCCATCAGGATCACATTTTTTGTTTGTTTCCAATGCACCTTGGAAACACCCCCGAAAAATTCCGGAAAGTCCAATTTTTGGGCGCACATCAACAGAGCGCGCCAGGAAGGCTGGACGCGGCGATGAAAGGTTCATTCAGATTTTTCTTTTTTCCTTCTTTGAAACTGAAATTGTTCCTTGATTAAGAATAGCAAAAGAGGCCAATTTTGCACTTATTGGATTTCAGGGACAGAGATAAGAATAACTACAAATGCAGATGACCAACTTATTTTGAATATAGTCAAAATGGAACAATCAGTTCACTCAACACTGGAAAAAAAAAACACATTGGATCTAGAGTCCAGGCTCTTGAAAACATTGACAAGAAAAAGGACTCTTGATACAATCTGATTTAAGCTTAAATCAAAAGGAAATCCGCTCACATTAAGAGGCTTGGTTTTTGATTTAAGCTTAAATCTGATTGAATCATGAGTATTTTTTCTTGTCGATGTTTTTAAGAGTCTGGACTCTAGATTCAATGTGTTTTTTTCCAGTGAAAAACATGATACACATGCTTTCTTCTTCCTTTTTTTTTTTTAACTGAACGAAAAAATGCCAATCACTTTTTGTACATTTCCGATCACTTTGAGAATTATTTAATTTTCCTCCGTACGCTCTAAAACTTTCCATAAAAAGTTTCCATCCCCCACCCGACCGAGCACCTCTCTTCTCGAAGGAATAAATAGAAATAAATTAAGGTATCTCGCGAGTTGCCTTTGTGAGCGCGTGCGAAGTTGTTGCGAGATCGGCAACAATGAGACTGTGAAGGGGCTGGGGTCGGGGTCGTTGATACGGCCTCACGGTAATGACGCAAGGTAAATTGATTACCCAAATCAGATCCTATTTTGCCGTCACCGGTGCTATCGCCAACTTTTCTTGAAGCGCACGGCGCGGCCGCCGCAGCCCGGACCACCTTTCTCATATATCCAGTTTCCTGCTTTCCGTTTGCAGTAATTTATCTTCGCCGGCTCTCATCATTATCCTCCTTTCATTTTTTCCCCCACATTATGTCGGAAAATTGGCGGAACGTTTCCACCGCGGCGGGTTACCGGAACTCGGCCGGCAGAGGTGCTTTGTCCCTCGACCTTCGCTTTAAAGCCCGGCTCCTCCCACACCCGCCTCAATATTCCTCTCGACTGACTTAACACACGTTAAACGGCACACATACACAGAATTTACTTCATTTCTTCATTTTAAAGATCTCTGACTTTAGCATGGTAAGCATATTGGTATGGTCTCATATTGCATGAGACTCTTAACAAGAGAACTGAAACAACCCTAGCAGATCGTGTCAAATATTTTCGTGAATCTATACATGGAATTCTAGGAACTGATCATAATTTAGATGAAGAAAAAGAATCCAAATTAGGATTTATTTTTGAACAATTGCAGCTAGCTATCTTGACATGTGTAAGACGGAAATGTTGAATGATTGGTTTGACTTGAGAATAATCAATGCAGAGTTCCAAACATTCCAAAATCATGAGTTAAAAAACGCTGACTATGCGAGTATAAATATTAAAGCCTAACAGAGCGGAGCGGCGTGCTGCCTGGGCAAAGGCTCACTGGCGCCTACAAACCTAAGTGGATACTTCACGCATTGCACAATGCTTGAAGTATCCACTTAGGTTTGTAGGCACCAATGCGCGTTTCGCGCTGGCCGCCCACCCGCCGTGCGGCGGCGCCTGGAGCGACTATTTCACTAGAGACAGAGGTGTTGCACAGTTTTATACGAAATTGAACGTATTAGGAATGACAGGCATCCTTTAAGAGTACAGATCTTTCCTCGCAAACTAAATCAAGATACTTATCAAACACAGGAAAAATCTAAGAGCCTTTAGCTGAGGCAAATATAGAGGTTTATCTGGTTCAGGTATCCGTTCAAGGTGGGAATTTATTGAAAGATAATTAAGTCCTGTTACGCCAAAGAGGTGTAGAGAGTTTTAGTGAATTTTGTCTCATGGAATTGACGCTCCCCCATTTTTACCAAAACTCTCAACTGTATGTTACTCTCCGTTGGACCAAATAGACAAAACAAAAAAACAAGCAAACCCTCATTCTTCCAAGACATTATAAATTTTCATCCAAAAACGTCGTGAGCAATGGTCGTTTGTGTTCCAAACTGCTTTGGAGCTTCTTATGTGAAAAGACTTATGATATTTCAAGGTGTGTTATCTATTATTTTCTATGGCATCTCTGTTTGGGGGAATTTCCCTAAAATGAATCTAAAATGTAACTTGTATGAAATAACTAAAGCCATTCGTCCCATGAAGCGGGCCTTATGTATGGCCTATAGAACTGCGTCTACGAATTGTCTAGATATACTATCTGGTATCCCTCCAACGGACCTGTTATTGGAGGAGAAATATAGGAGGTCGAGAAAAGAGGAAGACTTTGTGGAGATCAACAACGATATTATTGATAGATGGTGCATCCGCTGGAGGGATAGCCCCACTGATGTTTGGTGCAAGCGCCTCATCCCGGATTTAGAGGTATGGCTTGATAGGGAATATGGTTATCCTGACTTTTACATGACGCAGTTCTTTACTGGTCATGGGGCGTTTGGGTCATATTTATCGAGATTTAAGATTATTGATAGTGATATGTGTAAATTTTGTACGGTGACCCGGGACACGCCGGAACATACCTTCTTTGAGTGCTCAAGATTCACAGCCGATAGAATGAGGATTGAAGCCGAACTGAACATTAATTTAAAACCAGACAATATTGTGAAAGAGATGATAAGTAGCAAGATTAAGTGGAAGATAGTGCATAATTACATTAAAAAAATTTTAACTGTTAAAAGTAGTGTATATAATAATAGAAGACATGATAGAACGATAGTAGAAGCCAACCAACTCCCGGCCGATGATATACCTTCGGGTAATTCCGGCGTGTCTCGGATCACAGGTACATAAATATTTAAGGAATCTGTAACTAATAGCAAAAAATCAAATCTATTTCAATTACTTTTATTATCAAAATGTTTAATTAATAATACATGTAAATACTCTGTTAATAACTAAGTTATTATTAACTAACTAGTAGATGATTTAATTCTATTCTAATCTAATCTTAATTTTACTCATTTAATTAAACATATTAACTATGTATTAACTATGTACAATACTGAGATACAATAAATAAAAAAAAAAAAAAAAAAAAAAAAAAAAAAAAAAAAAAAAAAAAAAAAAAATGGTCGTTTGTATTTACATGTAGGCCAATTAACATTGGGTCTCAACTGGCACGTGGACCAAAACTCCCGTGCCAAAAAAACGCGTGGACGTAAATTACTGGAAAAAACAGGTGCGCGGACAAAAAATCGTTGAGGAAATGTCCTATAATCGTGTTGTTATTGTATATTACTTCGGCTCCGCTGTTCCTTTTTCCGCCTCATTGAGTCGATTTCTGACCTTCCAATGTCTCTCAATGAATGGGTCTAATTATTCCTCACATCCTCCTCAGCCTGATTTAATTTATATATCCGGTGATATATCTCCGTCCCATGTATAATAACCATTTCTTATTTATTACAGGACGACAAGTCTTGATGGAGACAACACGACCTCCATCAGCAGCAAAGAACCTGTGGCCATTAGTAAAGTGATATCTCCAACTCGGTTTATTATCATGGTGTATACACTTCTTATCATTGACTTTTTGTTGACCATGACCAACCTCCAAAAAAACAGAAAAAGAAGAAACATCGCAATGGCGAAGATACTTCCTCCATTATTCTGTAACGCCCCTGAAGTTGATTGTAAAATATTTTTCATCAAATGAAGTGAAGATTCTGAAAGAAAATCTGCGTTACGAGAGCCTCAAAATGAGTCCAAATAGATTTAAAATTTCAAAGATTTGCCACGACCCCCCCCCCTCCTCAGTGCTTAGGGGTATTCCATAGGCCAGGAGTTCAGGGCCCCTAGAAAAATGACCTGCGTACGCCAATGGTGGAACTACTCTTTTGGCTGGCGCCAGAATCTACCAGTTTATGGTTGCTTATCATCCTTTCTTTTTCCGTGACCTCATATAATATCTGTCATTGATTTTGACACCTATTTATGAAGAATTCTTTGGTTTTGATGATGTATTGGTTATGACTATTATTTTTAAAAAATTCACGCAGAATACCAATAATAGGGTAATTTTAACCATTTTTTTTTTCTCAGAAAGAATTTTCTCCACGCTTTTACGACGTCTCACTCGGCTGCATCAGTTTTCCGCGACACGGCACTGGTTTTATTTGCTCGGCGACATAAAAGTTGAGTGAAACAAAGTTCTTGATGCCGGTCTGATAAGCTCCCGTTATTCATTTTCTTGAATGCCGAGCTAATACCCACGCGAGTAAGCGGGATTAGATCTCGTTAAATTTAACGTTCGGGTAAACCAAATTTAAAATGCATTGAAACAAGCTGAAGCGTGACGGACGACGCCCGCCCTCGCGGCGACCTGCGAGCATTCTGCAACGGGGGGCTCCCAACGGACGTGGAAATGGAACAATTTGTTCCGTTATCTTAGCATGCTTCATGACGATGACACCGCTCGGGTATTTCAATTATTAATCGTATTTGTCATGACTTCCCGGTCTTAAAATAATGCTTCCGTGCATCCTAAATCAACAGAATCTCCTATACACAGTTAAAAATAGAACGTTTTATATTGGTATCCTTTACAAGTAATAATAGAAGAATAAATAGTAGCATATAAAGTATAAATAGATATAAAGCATATAAAGAATAGCATATAATAGCATATAAAGAATAAATAGTAGCAATAATAGCAGTCACCTGAAGATGGGCGGCCTGCCCGCTCGAATTGGCCATAAGGCGTAGAGAACAATAAGAAAGTAAGTGCTATATTATCGGTTTTCAAAAAAGTTTCAAGTTGATCAAATAATATGTGTGGTCACGTAAAAGTGTAGTATAAAATCAACCAATAGCTTGTGTTACTTCGTGTTTTACTTCCTATATTGACACAAGATTTTGGTTCCTTTTTCTTGCCGTATCTTGTAAAATAACATGATTACAATTTTCTATTTATTCAATCGAAAAGTTCAGACTTTCATTGAATGGCAGCAATGCGCTACGCTGCTGCTCGCGACAGAGAGTAGTCCTACGCTACAAGTCGGGTGACGGAGACTGTGCCCGCAAATTACTCGATTCAGCTAGAGTAATTAGCGTGTTTCGCGCTCTGGACGGTTCGCCTTCAAACATTCGATTCGGCAATGAGGGTGGCTTGAAAACACTTGTAGTTGCTTGCTGTAGCCAGTCGCGATTTACAAGTTGGCAGCACGGCTTTTCCTACTATTAAATCCATTTAAAATATCGATTTTAGTTGAGACAACAAGTTTCACGAAGAATCGATTGTTTTACATAAATTTAAATGGACGGAGAACAGTGCTGCCAACTTGAAAAATCGCAACTGGTTCTAGTGTGACCACCTTCATCCGTTTTGGAAATTGATTGAAAAAACAATGTACTTGCATCATATAAATCCTTACATTTTTGTTTTACTCTACAGCTAAGAATTTAAATTTCTCCTCTCATCCTACTAGCGGGAGATCATCATGGGAGGCGGTAGAAGAGTTGATCAAAACCCTCCCGGAAGGAATAAGGGTAATAGTGTTAGGGGTTAATGAGAGGATGGACATCAATGATAGGTGGATGGCAGGGAAAGTGAATATAGAAGCATTGAAAATTTGAATAATAGGATGTATGATGTGTTGAAGAAATATCCACTGGACACGTTATTTGTTCCAATCAAAGGGCTTGGATACGGAGACTATTGGAGTCATATTGGGGACAGAATTTCTTTATCACTATCTCACTGATATTTTATATCTGTGCCCTTCTTCTTTCCATGACTTCCCGAATTTTTATGGAGCCGAATAAATTCTACATACTACTACTATTTTATTTGATATTTATTTATTGATTATATTTATCCATCCAAGTGGAGTTAGATCGTGCATAACGAGTCAAATTCCCTTTTGTGCTTGCTTGATGTTAACATGTTTGAGTTGTAAAAATAAATACCTAATACGATACGCTCCTGAGAACATTACAGTTTGCGATCAAGAGAATGTTGATTCCAACATACTTGAGAATGTAAGTGTAGATTTAAGATATCTTTTGAGAGGCCCAGGTTTGAAGAGAATTAACGCAGAATTGATGGTGTAATCAGGAACGATCTAACGAACAATGTCATGCTACGAGCGTATTTCAGCGCCTAAAGGCTTCAAACTGCTCCTCAGGTGCTCACTGCACACTGCGCGGCATTCCTCGGCGGAACCTTCTAAAACGGCTTAAATTAAAACGAATTACGGGCTCGCCCCCACCGCGCGTAAGTTTCAACTCAGATTAGGGCGCGATTGGAAATTTCCTTGAAACTTCGCGACTAATAAAGTTGCCGTAACGCTGTTATTGTCTTCGCGTTGGGGGCGGGAACAACACCTAGCCGAAACTTGCAGTTTTGTTACACAACTATTATTTCAACGGAAACTTCGCCAACAATCGGATCTGGTTTGACTGGGTCGAAAAATCCACTCACCATGGGTGTCTCGATTAGTCTTTTGTGAGAACAGAGGGCGAAAATCCACTTTTCATGCTTTCAGCTTGTCATTGGGCGAGTTCGAGTTGCCGATGTGCCGGATATCACTCCCCCACGTCGCTTTGACTACAAAGCCCAGGAGTTTCCGGAAAACCGACAACCCGACCGAGGACCGTAATTGATCTAGGCAAATAGTCTAATGAATTCCGCACATACCCCAACTTTCGGCCGTTTCAATTCCGAAAGTGGAACTTCTCAAGGCTGCACGGTAAACTCCCGGTTCCGGGAGAGGGTTTCCGTAGTCTTTTCATCCCTTGAGGATACTGTCTCCTCGTCAAATGGCCGGTGCTTTGATTTGGCCAGGACCCACTCCTAACTCCGAAGCACTATCCCTACTTGACAAATGTAAATGCTCCACCGTAGAAAATTATTGACTCGTTCGGAAGAAAGGACGTGACATTTACAGCAGTATCTACATGCAAGTAGTACTTTTGTTAGTTAATAAAGGAGTCGATTCTTAGGGTCAAATAAGGACGTTTTTGTGGTATAACTTTTTTTTCAAAAAAAGCTTTCCCTAGGGGCCACGGTCCCCTAAAGTTGGAGAGAAAAAACTGTCTTTCTAACACTGAGACAATGTTTATCAACCAATGTCAATGAAAAATGATAAATGGGGGTAATTTTTAGCGCTCTTTTCATTTTTGAACACCGAAATAGGGAGCATTCATTTTAAGGGGGGTGTTTAGGAGGGGTACCGAGCCTAAAAGTGGCAAAAACTAATGTCTCCAGTGTCAAAAATTGATTTTTGACGGCACCGATGGATTTAGCGTTAAAAAATGTGGAGAAAATGTGTCTCGCTAAGAGTGCACTCAAATCATTGGGAATCATGCCAGTCGACATCATCGCCTCCGTCAATCTTCTCATTAGTTTTTATGTCAAAATATAAGCTTGCGTTCCAAAATCTAAAGCTGAATAAACCGCTGTAAACGATACGCATTAGAGTTGTTGTAATTTCGGAATGCGACAAGATTCGGAGGCCTTACATCCGAGGATAGATGTCTGCGAGAGAAATGAGGCAGGAGAGAAAAACGCAGAAGGGAGCCGGGGGCCCGAGGAGAAATGTTATTCATTCGCTCATTAATTGAAGCTCCCCAATAAGAATTGTTTAAAGACACGGGGAGGGCGGCATTGCGCACAATTGAAGAGCTATGATCCGATCTAAGCCGACAGCGAGGGATGGAAGCACGCAGTATACTCGGTCTCGGAAGGGATTCCTGGTTTGATTGAGGGATCGGATAAAGGCTGACCTATTTTTCATTCCCAAAGACGACGCGATACCGCCAAGATTATTGGGAGACTCGGAAACCGGGAGCTGAAAGATAAATAAAGCCCTCGCGATCTGTTTTTATAAGAATTGACCTCCTTCGCGTTTTTGAAGCCTCGGTTTGCGAAGTTTGAACCGGGTGCATTTAAGCCTCCGGGACTCATTCAAATTGAATTTGTCTCATAGGAATGAGGAGCGGAGCTGGAGGCTGAAAGGAGCAGGGAGATTCTGTTCGCTGTTTTCTCTTTCTTTTTTCCGGCTCATTGCGGTGTGCTCCGCGAAACTAATGTCGTAATTGAACCGTTGATAAGATCCATCAAAATTCGCGGAAGAACCTTTCATTTTAAGCACAGACGCAGACTTTTACGGAAATAGGATCGGATTATATCATTCGATATCGCCGATAGCATCTGAACGTGATTCGCCTCGAATCATGTTCCTCGTTTACGCTAAACACAGCTCAGGACACCCTTCTATCTTCTTTCGGAGTATTTCTTCGCATTGTAAGTAGAGGAAATGTAATTAATTGCATCCTCGACGCAGGAAAGGATCGTGGTTGTGGAATCGACTTTTTATTTGCCAATTTTCAGATTCCAATATCAAACCGAGATGGCCGAGAATGTTATATAGGTTAACGAGCGTTTTACCGCAAAAATGAGTGCAAACATTATAAGTCAAATACGTGCCTTAACAACGATGAGTCGTGACAGTTGTTCTCTCAGTATCAACGTGTCTCTTGAGTTTTGCACAATCTAATGAATTTCAGCCCTTTATACCGATCTCGAAACCAGGAAAATATGGAAATGCTGCGGTTGGCACAGATGATGGAAATGAAACCTCAAATTCCTGACAAGGTTACTTTTACGACGCAGGGTAGGATGACGAGAGAGGGGTGGCGGGTTCTGAGTGAGAACCTCGGTGAAAAGGGGTACAAGCTCGGGGGAGCGGGAGCGCGGAGAGGGTTATTTTTACAAAGGTGCTTATGTTTTTATTTTGCAGGACAGGTCTGAATAGGAAATAAGGTTGTTGCAAGCTAAAGCCTGCGGATCCGCGCTGCATAAAGCTCGCTCGCGCCAGATTAAAAGAGGAATCGGCGATTTTCCACGAGGATTTCCGCGGCGAGGGCGGCAGTCCGGCAAGCGCCCCGGCGCCGGGTTCCGGGAAGCAATGGGCCAGGTTACGTGGGGACTGGTGACCCGGTCGAAACGGGGGGCGGGGGGTTTGGGGGGCATTTGTGTTTGCCTGCACGTGCTTTGCATTGCTGAAAATGGGGCTAGATAAGCCTCCGAGCCTGTGAAATACGCATATGCAGACGTGCATTCGCGCACACGGCTAATGCTATTCCGTTTGTTGTTTTCGAGCCCTTCCTGCCCACTGCCGTCACCGCGTCAACCGGCGCGATCCGGCGGGGCCCGCTGAAAGGAGGAAACGCCCGGCCGCTGGCGTCCGCGCCGGGAACGCTCAAAGAAACGCCATTGTAATTACCCCTTTTTTGGGCTTCAATCACTCTTGTTTGTTTCGAATCCTATTTCGGAGGCGTTTGTAGTTTGTTTTTCCCTCGCCCGCCGGCGCGCGGCGCGGCCCCGCTCGACCCCGAGCCCGTTCCGGCTGAGCCCGTTCCGGCTGAGCCCGTTCCGGCTGAGCCCGGACCTGGACGCTCGCCCTCGCCGATATCCCATCCGTTTTCATGCTCTTTCTCCTCTCCTTCCGACGGATACGGACCATACCCAACCCAACTGCCAAGTTTCCAGCTTCCTCCTCTTCCCCAATTAGCGTATCTACGTATGTACACTGGAAAAAAAAACACATTAGATCTAGAGTCCGGACTCTTAAAAACATCGACTAGAAAAAGTACTCTTGATTCGATCAGAACCAATTGAATTAAATCAAGAAACAAGCTTCTTAATTTAATCGGATTTCGTTTTGATTCAAGCTAAAATCCGATTGAATCAAGAGTATTTTTTCTTGTCAATGTTTTCAAGAGTCTGGATGGACTCTAGATCCAATGTGTGTTTTTTCAGTGTATCTACGTATGTAACAGAAGTATGGAGATGTCGATATTTTTGAAGTTATGGATCATGAACCATGGACGGGTCATAGTTTGATGGATGGATCAAGGAAGAAAAGTGTCAGGGGTTAAATTGTTCTACTACCCAAGTTTGTTCGATGATGTTGACATTTCAAATTAATTTTAGTAGCACTGAAGTTGGGGTAGTACCGCAACATTTGGGTTAGTGGCCTAATTTATCGGCATACTACCACAATTAACTAAGAATGTCCATATCATCCAACAGTAGGAACTTAACCCCTACCTCATTTTTTCAAGCACAGGTTACGTTGACAACGAGCGGTGATAAGGCAAGACCACCTCCAAGATTTATTGTAAATATCAAAGTTTTTGGCTCAGATGTTTGTTTGATAGCAACTGATTTTAGTTCATAACTATTCTGTGGATGTTTGAAGGTATGGTGAGTTAATTTGTACATATTTTTTATAAAAATGCAAGGGTTTGAAGTAGGTGACACTAACGGGACATACGGTCCCGAATACTTTCCAATCAAAGTTACAACATCGATATTTTGTTTTTCAATACTTTGAGAATATTTACGAAAAGTAGACGGGTTAAATCCTCAGCTACTTCGGGCGGAGCCCCATCTACATATAATCTCACTTCAGGAAAAAGAAAATAGAATCTTTTTAATAATAAATCAAGTGAATTGATCAAACGGGCATGGTATCTTCCCAAATCGAAAGCGTTATTTATTGAGCGCTATCTGTGTGAAACTTAAACTTGAAACTCTTTAACTGTTCCGATTGAAAGATCGGATATTTCTCCATTTCCACATATTGGACAACGTTTGCGTCATACAAGATCGGAAGTTTTGAAAGGAGATAGCGCACCAAATAAAGGAAGAGAAAAAAAAAATAATCCAATCTTTCTTATACTTCAGCATGAAAATAAAATACGTATTCCCATTTACTGTACACATACCAGACTTACGACGGAAGACTGGTCTGCTATTATCGCATAGTTTTGGTGGATACACTGGAGAACGAACTCGTAAAATTTTCAACTTTTACGCCTGACATTCTTTAAAACAAAATATCCAATCGACAAAATGTCGCACTTTTTCGAATGATTAATTTCATATTTGCTGAGAATACTTATTTAAAAAAAAACAAATGATTAAGACCTGCACAGAGTCAATAGATCGCAAATGCAAAGGTTAGAATTGGACTTCATTTTGCAATTGGGAACTACTGTTTCTGGTTTAGTGTAAAAACAACCTGTGTACCATTAGTTACCATATGAACATGAGTGCTTTTACGTATGAGCCGAGTGCATTATCTTACAATGTATCAAAAAAAAAACATGATACCAATACCGCAAGAAATGTTTTGCATACTCTAGTGCATGATAAAATCACCAAAAAGTTTACACGGGCTGGACAGTCCCAACAAGGACGCAAAATGTAGTCCAAATGTTCGAAATCAGCTATGCACACCTTGGGTTCTAAAACGAGAGAGCATACTTATGGGTATTCATTGCGCTGCAGTACTTGGCAAATGTGTAAGAAATTAATTGGACAAGCGAATACATACGGACCCGAGGTAATAAAACCTGCCCCAAACAGGATTTTTTTTTTTTTTTTTATATCACTAGTTTACCCAGGTTTCTGATTTGATTACTCATTCATCGTGTAAATTTAATTGGTAAGCTTAGACGAAAAACAAGGAGAGAGGAAGAAAAACAAACAGGACGAAGAAAGGATTTGCATTTCCCTCGGGCTGGAAATGTATGATGAATATATTTTTTTGAGTGGTAGACACGGGGAGATTGCGCGTGTGGGAACGTACACCCTTCTCGCTCGAGGTATTCAAGGGAGTAATTAAAATAATAGAAGGCGAGAAGCAAATCTAATTGGAAGATTTTTCAATAGACATTGCCGACACTAAAAAAACTGGGCCACAGGGCGATCCAAATTATGAGCGCCTGCAGAAAAAAATAAGACGTGGTATTGAGGTTAGTCGACGTAAATAATAATCTTGCTACCTCAAACATAGCAGTGTAATAATTAATACATTTAGGGGTTTTTATTTAACTGTCGGGCATAGATTTTGTGTCCGATGCGCTATTTTTGAATTTATTTTGTGTCGGATCCTCCGTGTGCCGTACCGTATATGACAATCTGCTTTCATGTTTTGACGGTCCGTAACAATCTATTACGGGTTGAGCGAAGACGTCCTTTGTCGTATGATAAACAGGAAAAAAGTTAACACTCTCCTTCCCCTCCAAGAAATGCGACGCTTTTCACCGTACGACTCCTGACTTTGTTTTCGTGGAGCGTAAAATGCGTGCGCGCGCTTCTATGCTCCGATCATAAAACAAAAGTAAACCTGTGTCTTTATAGGGTCACAAAATACTTTTTTTCTATCTGACTCTATTCTCATTCATTTTATTTTTCCTTTAAAAATTGAGAAGCTCGCGGATGCTTTTGCTTGATTCCGCGGCGCAGTCTGACATACGGGACTTTGTGTCTTATTCTATTCTACGAGAAAATTGAGATGGACCGAGTTCAGTGTTCGAAACTCACAGGCGCCAACGCGCCAAATGCGCGTAAAAAATGAAGCTCTGCGCCAACGTGGCCCCTAAAAATTACCCCCTAATAATGTGGATTTTCACAGGAAGTCACACGAAGAAAGAAAAGCGAATATATTTGAATTGGAAAAACTCAGAATTTTCAGCACTACAAGTGAAAGCTTGCTTTTTCTATCCTTCACGATTTCGTTCTTAGTGCTTTTGTCTTCCCCAAGTTACAGCTACTTACTAGTTCTTTTACGAAAACATCTTCCGTCTAACTTTTCACTAAATGCGCCGTAATATATAGGCAAAAAGTCGATTTGGCCGCTAAAAAATCCTCAATGGCGCCTTAAAATCGGGCTTGATGCGCCACATGGCTCCTAAAACTCAAAGGTGAGTTTCGAACACTGACCGAGTTGGAGGCCGCTGGGGCCAATGCCGTAAATTAGCGGGCTGCGGGCAACTATTCGATTGGGGTAACTGAGTTTGGAAGCAACTCATGTGTGGCCGCGACCGCTTTTCTCGCGCCAATATCCGGATTCATCCATCGGTGCGTGATAAGAAATCGCTTGCATCGTTAAATAAAGGCAAAAGGGACTCGCAGCCGAAGCAAGAGAGACAACGGAGCCAAATTATACTTGAAAAACCAAAGGCGGAGAGTCAGCGAAGGTCGACTGCCTTTAATCGTCTGTTTATTTTGCCCTATTGGCAAAAATACGCACTAGAAAAAAAAACACGTTGGATCTAGAGTCCAGACTCTTAAAAACATCGACAAGAAAAAGTACTCTTGATTCGATCAGAATCTAGCTTAAATCAAGAACCAAGCCTCTTAATTTAAGCGGATTTCGTTTTGATTCAAGCACAAATCCTATTGAATCAAGAGTATTTTTTCTTGTCAATGTTTTCAAGACTCTGGACTCTAGGTCAAATGTGTTTTTTTCCAATGCGTATCATATAAAAACTTTTAAAAATATGTGAAAAAAAGAGAAGAAAAAAGACAAATAAGTTGCAAGAAAAGTGATAACATATAGACTGAAAGAGAAATCGTGGAGCATTAATTGCATACAAAAAGAGAAAAGCTTGGTTCTCACTTTTATGTTTAGCATTTTATATTTGTATAGACATTTAGAACTATAAATTCTTGAACTTAAGAGGAATAATTAAAACTTTTCCCAAGAATTGTTACGTGCAACTTTCAAATGCGTAAAAATTACCAGTTTCACTTTTGTTGAATGCATATTATTATACTAGAAGCTGTGCTTATTACGTCAAAGAAGCATATGCCCGGATGGTACGCGCTGCAAGTAACAAATTACGCAGAAGATATTATGTATTTTTGATGAGAGACATTGAAATAATATATTTGGACTGCATTTCGAAATTTGGAACTATAAATTCTGGCTCTTCTTGAAAAACACTCATGTGCATAGGGGAACTAATGGCACATACGTTGTTTTAAACCGGGCCAGTACCTATTTATAGTTCCAAATTCCAAAATGTAGTCAATTTATTCCTTTCCGAAATAACACGCAAATTGAACTACATTTTGCAATTAAGAACTACAATTTCCGACACATTTCAATGCAACATACTTGCCATTAGTTTCCCTACGCAGATAGGTGTTTTCACGCCCGAGCCAGAAATTAAAGCTCCCTATTGCTAAATGCAATCCAATCAAGGTCCAAACTCTTAAGTTTAAATTTTGGTGGTTCCGAAATAACACGCAAAGTGAACTACATTTTGCAATTAAGAACTACAATTACTTACACATTTCAATGCAACATACTTGCCATTAGTTTCCCTACGCGGATAGGCGTTTCTACGCCCGAGGCCAGAAATTAAAGTTCCCTGTTGCTAAATGCAATCCAATCAAGGTCCGAACTCTTAAGTTAAAATTTCGGTGCAGCGTGGCAAGATAGGAGTAAGTTATTGCCGCGCACCCTTTACCTTTAATGAAGCTCCTTTATCTTTGAGGAGGTAACCGTTGCCGAACTCTGGATTTATGACGGTGACTTCCGGTACAAGTAAGTTATCGGCGGTCGCGGGAGGAGTCAACACCGTATAGCTGAGCTGACACTCAAGTAAATCCTGACCCTGGTCGATCTCGGATCCGTTCGCCACCTTCGAGGGAACCTCCGTTAATGTGCGACCTTGTTCGGTTGGGCCTTCCGGATATTCGGCCCCCACCGACATGTAACTTCGGGACTGTAATGAGAGCTGCGGAACGTGTGGTGAACCCGTCGCGATGTTATCAGCCTAAGTAATTGAGTATTGGCGAAAACCTAAATTCGAATTCTCTTGCTTGCAGTTTCTCGCAAATCCCGCCGATGGAACCTTAAATTTAACCAGAGAGCATTGTTCGAAACTCACAGGCGCCAACGCGCCTAAAAAATCGGCCATGGCGCCTAAAAAATGAAGGCTCTGCGCCAACGTGGCCCCTAAAATTCCCTCTAAATTTTCATATTAGGTGATTATTCGAAATTTTCAGCACCACAAGTGAAAGCTTTTTCTATTCTTCACGATTTCATCATTTGTGCTTCTGTCTTCCCCAAGTTACAGCTACTTACTAGTTCTGTTACGAAAACATCTTACTTTTAACTTTTCACTAAATGCGCCGTAATATGTAGACTAAAAGTCAATTTTTCACACAGGCGCCCCTAGGGTAGAGGAAGCAGTTTTTTACTATGTTTTTTCGATTTGGGGGGGGGGGGGGTTTCAGAGGGCTCCTATGCTTTGTCATGGGGGCAAATTTGGATTCTCATTCTGGACCCTCTATAGATGGATAATTTCACCGTACTCTATAAAATCACAATCGATTTCATGCATTCGAGGCAATCCTGAACACATTTCTTGAGGGGCAATCTCAAAGTATGCGAAAACGGCTGATGTCCATTATTATTCTTTTCCCGCCGTCATGTAACTTTCATTCAAGCCCGAAAAAAAAGAAATAATTTGTTTAGCGTCACTGAAAGTCTGACATAATGTTTTACGCTAATTTGAAGGTTTTTTTGTGTGCCGTTGTTGATCCTTCACTAAGACCGTCAGCAAAACTCGAGACTCGAGCTTTGATTCTATTTTTGGTTGAGGTGCGACACCCCGCTTTAGTAGCTATAGGACCTGTGCCAGGTTATACAGGGTTATTCAAAAGTCACGCACCACTGGCCATGAGGGGGGTGGCCATTTGAAATTTTTGAGGTGCCCCTCGCTCCCCTTCACCAGAGGGGATCAAAAACTGGAAAGTACCTAAAAATTTTCCCCTTCGATATGAGGAAAAACGTCTTAAACCACAAATCAATATTATAAGTAGAACTGAAGTTATGGCCAGTGATGCGAGACTTTTGAAAAACCCTGTACGTCTAGACTGAAGAAGCTTGAATATTCTCTCGATTGAAACTCGATCCACTTGGTCGTTCATTATATGTGCATGCAGGATGCAGAGATTCTCTGAAAAAAAATGTCTTCAGATATTATTTTGACCCTAGATTGGGTTTTTTAGTCTATAAGTAAAAATTTGGATTTACCACTTGAAAGCCCTTACACCGGACAACACCACAATTCTAAAAGGCCCATGATCGGAAAATGTTGGGTAAAGTTTGATGGAGAATAGAGTAATTGATTATTTCCTGTGGAGCTGGTCTGAAAGTATTACAAGAAAAAAAGATAAGGTGTCTCGATTTTTAGTCTCACAACTCCTGTTTCACCTTAGCTTTTTCCAGCTGTGTAGTCCCGTAATGTTTTTGAGTTCAAACCTGTTTTCCGTGCGAGATCACAAGATCGTCACTCACCATTTCCAAGCACCGGACCTCTCATATGTGCCAACGAATTATTATTCCACGAGAATGAGCTAGCTTTGCGATCTAACGGTCAAGAATATGCGGGGCGTTGGGAGTCCGGGGGAAATCACGTCCAGATGCAACTGGCACTAAAACTCCACATCAAAGCGCTAAATTGGTTTAACATTAATAGACCTGCGCTTACAACAAAGCAACTGGCGACATATTAAGCCACGACCCATGTTAGCGTGAAGCAGTCCTGTAATTAGCCCGGCAACTGCACTAGAATAAATCACGGGCACATTCGTGTGACTTGTTTTCAAAGTCCAATTTTTTCGTTCAATTTAACAAAAAGAGCGACACACGGAAATAAAGAAAATAATCGCTTTTTGATTTCGGCTTAAAATGATTGAGGTCGCCTATGATTGATGAATGCTTGACAACGCAGATACAGAAATGAGAAAAATAATGGCACTGAAGTAATTAAAACAATGGAGAGAAGAACGGAAAAAATACATTTTTTTTTTAGGACCGTGGGAATCCGGAAACAGAGGACCCTTTGCGAGTTAGTCAAAATTTCTTACAAAAATTCAGAGAGTTCGATGGGCACTGTGCTGTTTATTGGCTGTACCGGGCAAAAATGCACTCATACGATGTGATTGGTCAGTTCTACGTAAAGCAAGCCTACGATAATAGGACCCTAGATAAGGTGCGATCGAAAAAATTACCTAAGATATTTTCTCCTTGTAATTGTTCGTTAATTATGATTCACACGATGAATGCATTTGGAAATCAACTCCTGAGGAAATTTATGTATTCATTATTTAAGTTATAGAATGGCGACAATATAAAAAATGTCATTTGTATGTTTGTGTTCCATTTTATTAGAATTCAGAGCATGTATGCAGTTAAATCTCGAATCTTTCCGTTGCATAACTCGATTTCTAGTGAAATTTTGAAGAGGAAAGCATGCATCATGATGCTTTATTTCAAATATTTAGTCGGTGGGATTAAAAAAAGTCACCGGCAAGTATTTTCCTGATTTCGCATTTGATATACGAAGATGCGCGTACCATATTAATTATTGCTCCCTTTTTTTCCTGCAATCAGTATTCTATACACTTTATGGATCTTATTTCCATCAGCCATCACTGAAAATGAAGCCATTTGATTCATAGATTAAGTTTCTACAGAATGGATTCATAGGTGTTTCTAACTTGCAGCTTTTGAGAGAGTTAAGGATACATGATAAGGGGAGACAAAATTTTTGGAGTTCTTCTTAAAATGCGGCAACACTGCTACCGAGGCTTACATCTCCTTCCGTCCCGACAGAGGACAGACACCGGGCGAGTGAACCTCCACCGTGGGATCCTTATTATGTTCCTTCATGTACGTTTACCTTTTTTTAAAAAAGCTCGCCTTCCTCAGTCGCTTGAAAGATCCACTCATGCTGACTTCCAGAGGAATCGCTCGTCTGAAAGCCATTTTCAAAGATTGAATCGTTTCATCTTTGTCTCTCTATCCGAGATTTCAAAAGAGGGCAGTTCCACTTACTCATTGTACGGTTTGCAAATATATGCAATTTCGATTGGATTGAAGAAGACACAAGTATTTTTTTTATTTATTTATTTTTGATATTTCCTCGGTGAAAGTAGACAATTGAGGCAAACTAGCTCACACGATATTTGTCGTGCACCAGTCAAAGAACGAGCCAAATTGGTTATTATACCACATTATGTGTACATTCGCCAAAAAACCTCGAACATTGATAGTGATCCGTATCGATGATAAACCAAGGAGAAGACACATATAACTTCAATAGAATTTACTTTACTGAAGAAAGAGTAACTCGCTTAACGTTTACCCTTTGGATGACTAAACCGGGTCGATCTGACCCAAAGCTAGCTAAAAACACGCGTCTTGTAGGATATTTGAGGTCGACCTAGACGAGCTCTAGATATAAGTCTATAAATACATCCTTAAATAAAGAATCAGGCGTCAAATTGAAAAAAAAAGAAGATCCAGTATGAACACACCCAAAGATGAAAAGAAACGTAATCAAACCTTGATCGTTAACTTATCTACTGAATCCAAACGACACATCATTGGCAGGCGGAACGTCTTGAGTTCGCGCCTCGCGCCATCGCGCCTTCAATTTAGCTGACGCAGCACGGACATCCATGAAGCACGAATAGTTGTATCTCTGCGCAGTCATCAACGCGCGTCCTTTCCTTGGTCTTTCCCCATGTTGTATTGGTTCCGTTCCTCTTATTTTTTTGTAGTGATGCATCCCTCAAATCAAGAATTAGGTGAGGGAAACAGTCGAAGGTAGGAGAGTCGTATTCGTGCCTCTTTTTTAACTTTTCTCCCGAGTCCGAGCAACACTTCATGAGCAGCATAAGGTGGAGCATTCAGAGTGCACGCCTCGCGGCATAGCGCCTTCAAGTTTGCCGATGCCATACGGACATCAATCAAGCACGAATAGTCGTATCTCTGCGCCGTCATGAACGCTCGTCTTTTCCGTGCTCTATTTTCATATTCTGTTGATTCCGTTTGTTCACCACATACGACGTACCTGGCAGGAGCAAGAAATTAAAGTTCCTTGATGCAAAATCAGTGTAGTTTCTTGTAGATTAGCAGACTGGAAAAAAAAATTAACACATTGGATCTAGAGTCCAGACGCTTGAAAACATTGACAAGAAAAAATACTCTTGATTCAATCGGATTTTTGCTTGAATCAAAACGAAATCCGCTTTAATTAAGAGGCTTGGTTCTTGATTCAAGCTAGATTCTGATTGAATCAAGAGTACTTTTTCTTGTCGATGTTTTTAAGAGTCTGGACTCAAGATCTAATGTGTTTTTTTCCCAGTACAACACTGTTATTACTCCACATAAAGTCATTTGAAACTATCGATTCTGGGTGAGGCAATCTGTCTCACCTGGAATCGATGTATTCCATGGATTAAAATGGAGCAATACCGTTGTTGCGAAAGTGCAAAATGAAGCCAACGTTTTCTCAAATCATTGTGGCTTCTTGCAAGTCAGCAACACTATTTTTCTCCTTTTAAAGTCATGTAAAACAACCGATTCTAGGTGAGACAGTCTATCTCACCTAGAATCGATGTATTCAATGGATTAAAATAGAGTGATAACAGTGTTGCCAACTCGCCAAATGAAGTCAACGTTTCCTCACCGTATCAAATGCTTTCCTGCGTCCCTTTCGACAAGCCGCAATGCAGGATACACGAGTCGACAACGTCGTTGCAACGAGGGCGGCAACGGCACAGGCACACACGCACTCGAATGGGCACCTACAACCTGGGGCACGGCGCGGCGTCGCGCCACCCCCACCCCCCCCCCTTCGACACCCCCGGGTTCGCAGACGTGCGTGACCTGAGCTAAGCTTCCCGGAACCAAGTTGCCGCGCCGTCCCCCAGAACAGTCGTCGTCGATCCCTTTGAACAGCGGGGCAAAGGCGTGTCGTACATTGCGATGCATCGATCCAACCCCCATTTAAACCCGCGAAAAAAGATCGATTATCAGGGTGTTAGAAATTATCACCGATATAATCGATTCTTCAACATAACTTCAAATGGGAAAACATCGAACAACGAGGCGAAGGCGTGTCGTGCATCGCGATAGATCGAGCCAACCCCCATTTAAACCCACGGGAGAGGATCGATTATCAGGGTGTTACTTTGATAATCGATTCTTTGACATAGCTTCAAATGGGAGAGCATCGATGGTCGATGCTCCGTGCTCGGAGCTGGGGCGTTTTTTGAGTGCGTCACGGATATGGGCTCTGCAGCGAGCACGCCTTCCTCGCAACCGACACGTTCGGCATAAATGCCATTATTCAAGGGCCTTATCAGGACAAAAGGGAAAACGCCCTGCGCCCTTTGCGCGCCAACATTGCGATACGACCCGGCGCTGCGGAAGACGCTCCCTCAAGAAATGAAGCCCGCGGGGTTCTCACTAATCGGACTAAATTCCTTCGGGGCCTCGTTGTTAACTTCAGCGAGATGCTACAAGAGCCTAATTAAACAGTGTTAAGAGTATTTTCTTTCGTTCTTCAATCGATCGATTCGATGAATTCAGACGAGATATTGACTCCTATACTGCCGTGCTACGCAAAAACGCCGTAAATCCATCAAGATTTTCCTTCTTTTTTTTTTTTTGGAAATTAACACTTTCTAAAATAAAAACTGTTTTACCAATGCACCTCAAATTTTCAGGTCAATTTTTTGACAGTATTTGCGAATGAATCCTGTAAAAATATTGCCCCAAGGTAGACTAGTTTTTCTGCGATGATACATTGTTTCCAAAAAATGTAAAATGGCGTTTACGGCGTTTTGGCGTTGCACGGCAGTATAGGACTCCGTCCTATCTCAATTTTGTGATGATTTTGTCAACTTCTGAATACGTGGATGTATTACTCAGTGAAATGAACGTCTACGAGAGGGTGTCAAAAGAGGTGAATATTCTTTATTCGATATCACGCAATTTTTGGCTTCATTGAAGACTTTCCATAAAGTACGATTGATAAATACAGAAATACAATCAAAGCCATGATCGAGTTGCCTAAAAGCTATAATTTAGTTTATCTTTTCACCATATGCGTAAAGTTTTTTTTTCCTCGTCTCTAAGGTTTGTTACTTTTTGTTACAACGTTGCCAAATGGTAGCAATTTAAATCACGAACGTTTCACTATACTGAAATATGATCCCTCGTTATTTTTTTCAATCCAATGTACATAGAACTTGATTATCAGAGGCCTAAATCGATGTAAGATACTCTTGCGAGACACGACACTCGAGGCTAACTCTGTCCCACCTCAATTCAGTAAATAGTTTGAAGAGAAGTACGGGCTTGTTTAACACCCTGCATACGTTTTTAATACTTTTACCTAACTTTGGACTTATGTTGCGAGTTTATTTTAGGAGTGATTCTCGCATTTTCTGCTCCGCCATCTCGAATTCAAACGGGTTCCCTTAGGTATGTTGTCTCTGCGCTTCGCTGTCAACGGTGTTCACAACGCACGATTTGAAACGAAATTCATGGAGGACGAAAACAATCAGCCCTGTCAGTGTCCCTCCCGCCCCCCTCATGACCTCATTGTGCAACAAATAACTCGGTTTACGCTATGACATAATGGACGACCTGGCAACGTTGTGAATGGCGGGTCAGTCAAGATCTAGCCTCCCGTGTGCTTACTTGAGCGAAAGCTGTATTGTCTTTTATTTTATTTTACTCCATCGTCTAAATTCTACGTTCTTGTTTATCTTGTGTCAAGTTACCTATTTCGTAACATAATCTGTATTTAAATTGCAGAGGTGAGAATGGCCCAAGTAGCTAAAACACACTGGAAAAAAAAGAATCTTAAATTTGCTGCCAAGAAGTATTTCTTCTTAAATCAAGAATTTTTCTGGTTAATATAAGCTACTTTCTTGCTTAACCCAAGCATTATTTTTCTTGTATCAAGAAAAAGTCAGCTTAAAGCAAGAAAAAAAAAATTCTTGGCGGCAAATTCAAGAATCATCATGCTTGATCCAAGCTTCTTTTTTTTCAGTGCACTTGTTTAAAATAAATATAACTACAACTACAACTACTACTACAACTACTACTACTACTACGACTACTCCTACCACCACCACCACTACTACTACTTCTACTTCTACTACTCCATTCTTTCGGGCCTTGCTTCCAAAAATGTGTAGACACAAACTCAACTTGTTCAAAATTTCATTCTGGGAAAGAGCCTAAACACCAAAATCCAGAAATTGGCTACGGGCTCCGAGCTCCAACCGCGAATCCACGTGCTCGCGGAGGCACTCACCGCAGTATGCGACACCTCAGCCAATAAGCGGCGCTCGGAACATGACACGCATGATTGACAGCAATGCTAATCACATATCCTATTTTCATTCCCACTTTAAGTCTCGGAAAATTTGAGAGCAATATGCATCCGACAGGTAATTTTCCACTCGAGTTCGCTTTTCGACGGTTTGACTTCAACCAGCCACCGAGGGATACCCTCTCGTGACTCCAGCGACGAATTAGTGAGTGAATTTTCAAACACGTGGAGAGATGGAATAAGTAGAATTTTCAGTGTCAGTTAGGATGTTGATGGAAAACAACGAGAAGTGTGTTCCAAAATACACAATAACAGGGTGTCTACTAAAACGGGCTGGCCAATAATCAGTACTTTTACAGTACATTCCCAAGAAATTCAATACTTTTTCAGTACATTCCCAAGAAATTCAATACTTTTTCAATACCTTCAACTGACGAAATTAGACAAATTTCAAAAATTTGAATTTCCCGCTCGAATCGCGCCAAAAATGAAAAGAATTCCGGACTTACTTGCAAAGTTTCCGCACTTTTTCAGTACTTCGGGACCGCCCTTGAAAAATCAGGACTATTTCTGGACTTAACGGAAATTCTAGACTTGTAAACGGCCCTGCAATAAACTGATATGCGTTACTTACTAACAATATAATTTTCCACTTGACGAACGCCTTCAATTTTGCTGCATAGGCAACAAAAATACCGGGGAGCGCGAATAGTCATCTCTTCGAAAAGCGCACGTTTATCACGCTCCATAAACTTTGATTGAACCAACGAACGATGCTGTTGACTTGTTGATCGCCGGGCTCTTCGAGGCATTGCAAACCGTGACAATTTTGCAAGGATTCTCCTTCTCTCCTCCCGATAAATAACTAAAAAGACTTCTTTCCAAGAATGGGATTTAAAACAGCATCCGAAAGGTCCCACTCCGCTTCCTTATAACTTTCAAATTATACTGCCACTGTAACATCCGAGATTACGCGATGACATCGGGATTTTCTCGAAACGGGTCGGAGTTTTCGTAAAACTTGATCGCGCTGGAAAACCGAGCTGTTGTCACGAACGAATCACCACTGCCGCCGCAGAAACCGTACTCTTACAAAAATGCGCGTTCCGAGAAGTAAACTCGACTGGGAAAACGGTATTTACGGAGGAAGTCTGTCAACCGTGATCAACACGGGGGCGAGGGTAATAATTAAAACTGACGGGGTTGAGTTGCAAAAACTTGCACTGAGGTTGCACGGTGCAGACGCGCAAAAAGCGGCGCGTTCCGCGATGATTTGCTGAAATATCTGTTCATCTGCTAAATTTGGTGGCGACGCGGAGCGACTGTTCGCCGGAGTTGACGGGGAAAACTTGGAGCTCCGTGAAATTCGTCGTTTCCTAGACGAAGGAACGTAATTGTATTCAAAGATTGCGAAATTGACTCAAACGATTCAATTATTCACATGAACGCACCTTTGTGACTTTTATTGAAAATTTGTCTGATTTTAATGTGAGATCAGAGAAAAATTCGGTGAAATTTTCAACGAGAAATTCCCAAGATTCTTCTGGTTAAAGTGCGATTCGCGCGGGAAAATTTGGCAATACTGAAATGGAGTTACGATCTTTCGTGAGAGAGAGGACGAATTTGCTGAGCTCATTTGCATCATTTATGCACTTTTATGAGACAATTCGCGTCCCCGGTTAAAATTTAATCTTTTCCCTTACGTCATAATGTACGCCGCTTGCTCCTTGAAAAAAGGGCAATAAACATGCAACATTGAGGGAGAAACAGACGAGGAACATTTACATACAAATTAGTTGAATTTTACGCCGAGGGATGGAGAAAGCCGCCTCCACGCATAGGGTGCTCGGAAAGCGGCTCTCAGCTTTTGATCAAAAATTGCGGAGACATCAGACCCTGCGTAGAAAAGTCTTTGATTATAGAATTTAGAACGCTTTTCTGCCGAGCTAAGGAAGAACGCCGTATGAACCTTCAGGCGTTGCCAAATTCCCTTAGATAAATCACGAATTTTCGGACAAATTGTGAATATTATTCTTCCAATTTTTCGGATAACTTTGTTTACATTTAAACGTAAAGTTCTTGAAAAATTTCTCGGAAAATATTCATATCTGACCTCAAAAATAAACATTTTATCGAAGAATATTCGGCAACTCTCGGATGTTCATACGGCGTTCTTCCTTAGTAGAGCAGTGTTGCACGCGAGATAAGGGGATATGCAAAGCAAGGACTTTAGTGAATCTTCAGATTGAGTTGAAAATACATTATATGCGAGGAAGGTTACAAGGACTAACACCTTGAAGCCTTTGAAATCGTAAATGCACAAAAACGCATCCTAATTTTCCTGCCAACCACGCGTAAATAGGAAGTAAGCAAAACAGACACATCTACTTTGCGGTGTTTCAAAACTTTGACGTCTATATTGATTTTTTGGAAGGAAATCAATCCAAGAAGAGAACCCACTTTCCATTTTACTTTTTTAGAATGATAAGTCGATTATTTAGCTATTAGTGGCAGAGATCGGGATACCAAAACCGCTGGAAAAATGCAGAAATGTGTGTAAAACATCCGAGATTATGGGGAAACCGTAGGAACTGGGAGAAAAGCAGGGGGAACCGCAAAAAAGAGATAATTGAAACGCTGGTTCAATCGATGGCCAACTGGTAGAAGTATTACCGCATGCATTGGAGAATATCATCCACTCCCTCAAAATTAATATGCTACGTATAAAACATTGTGCATGTGGATTGCTGTGATTGAGACATCCAAAAATTTACTCACGCATAGGAGCAGAAAATTTGAATCTGTGAAACTCACCTGAAACAAGAACAAATAATTAAATTTAATAATTAACTTAGTAAATTAGATTTTTTTTTTCTCCATCTAAGACGTCATTGGTAAATTTGAACGCACGAACGCATCGCACGCGCTGCAGTGCCGAGGGCTATACATTAAAATTGCGTGAATAATCTTGGACCCAATATCGAAAATAAAAAGGACGATTTCGTTCTCGGGAGAAGATTTATTTTTACTACAGCACTCATCAGGCTAGCATTCGGCATAAAATTCATTTTTCATACTGAAATTTATGGGTACGGACGAAACTTCAAATCTGATCCTCCTCTCAGAGTTCATGTCGTTTGACCCTTTTTCAATAAGCACTGAGCGAAGTCACAAAAAAGGTAAAGAGATGAACTCCACGGCAGCTCGGTACAATTTCGACGGATTTTAACGTGGACGATGTGCGTTGCGTGAATAATGGGCGAAAAACTCGGGTCGAGCTTCGGAGCAGTGGCGTGAAGTGCCTTGCCATGTATCGAATGATCTGCCATTTAAACCTATGGAAAAGGATCGATAAATAGGGTGTTCGCAGCGAACACCTTAATAATCGATTCTTTACCGTAGGTTTAAATGGCAGAACAATCGAGACATCGCAATTCACGCCACTGCTTCGGAGGCGGAAGGGAAAATCGGAGCGTGGTCGTCGGGTAAGTGATTGAACTTTTTCCGCGGGAAGAACAAGACAAGACGCGGACGCAGGGGGGCGTCGCGGCGCTGCGGGGGCGCCGCGACGCGACGCTCGCCGTGACCTGTGACCCGACCCGAGCGGCGTGTGTGTGATGAGGATACGGCGTTCGCGGGAGAGGGTTGATTTTTGTCTCGTCGACGCGACGCTCCGCGCCGGATTCCATCTTGGTAATATCAAAAAAGTAAGCTCTAATTGTATTATTATGTGACAGAGTTAAGTCATTTTTCTTTCCCCGTCTCGTCTCGGCGAGGTGTCTCGGCGCTGAAAAATATTTACAGGATTTTCCTTTTTATCCCGCGGGAATCAAAAAATGTTGCCACGCTCTCGGACCCGACTCCATTAGTTCTCACGCGCGTTTATTAATGTTGCTCCTTCCTCCTCCTGCCCTCTCTTTCGATGACATTCTTTACGTTTTCCCGGTCAATCCTCTTTTTCCTCGTCCCCTTTTCGAGTCGTTTGAGTTCATTCGACCTTATAAATTTAATATTTACGCCGGAAATAAGCGGAGCTATTCTCTAATCGGTTATTCTTTGTTGACTTAAGAAGATATTCCCTTCAAAAAACTTGATTTTGTTGCCCCCATCTTCCGGCTCAAGAATTTTCGTTACAACTAGACGAATCAAAATTGCAGAATGCGGGTTATCAAGAAACTTGTCAAAGGTAAAACTGCATATATCCCGTTTTGCGATTCTGATGACTTGATTAATTTTTCAAATAGAGAAATACTGAACGTTATTTCTTGAAAGTGTCCCTCATTTTCTTCCGCTTCCTGCAATTCCAAACAATGGTGTCAACTCGCTATGTCCTTCGATAAAATAAAAATTAAATGAAGATTTTGAAACACCGTACACGAAACACGCAATATTGCAGTTTCATTGTCTATGCGTCGAATTTCCAAAGATATGAACTGTCCTATGTGCACGTTTGGAGAGGACAATGTCTTCTACCGCCGTCAAAGTAGGCATTGACACTATTTTTCTATCAGTTACGGTGATAAATACCAATTCCCAGTATTTTACATCTGCAGAAGCAAAAAAAGTCATAATTTACTACCTTGGACCGATAAAAATACTACCCTCTGCAAAAATACTAAGACTTGGAGAGTGAGGCTGTTTTGATGCCCCTGTTAAAAATGGAAGTACCGTCAAAAAATCGATAGAGACGTTCTTGCGAAGTGCACTGGACAAAAAACACATTGGATTTAGAGTCCAGACTCTTCAAAACATCGACAAGAAAAAATACTCTTGATTCAATCAGGTTAAAGCAATCCAAGCCAAGCCAAGCCTCTTAATTTGAACGGATTTCCTTTTGATTTAAGCTTCAATCTGATTGAATCAGGGGGGCCTTTTCCAGGTCAATGTTTTCAAGAGTTTGGACTCTAGGTCCAATGTGTTTTTATTTTTTTTCCAGTGTGTGAACGATATACGTTAAGCTCCCAACTCGAGGATCCCAAAGACCGTACATACAGATTGAATTTCCAACTAACAATAACTCAACGGTCTTTGCGTGATGGGAGCCCAACTGGCAAAGCACTCTAACGGAGGAATTGTCCCAAAATGACAGGCGGTGCAAACTGTAATAAAACGAGACAAATCCACGGACTAAAGCGACCCGCTTGATTGATTTAAAGTCGCAATTCGTTTAATCACGGGGGCAGCATCACCAGGGAAAGAGGTGGTTAGCAGTCTTGCCGATTGCGATCCGCGTTTGCTGTTTCCGCAACGGCGGACGGAGGTGGGCTCGCGGAGGCGGCAGCTACGCCTCCGGCGAGAGAGTAAATTGAGGATGAAAGTTTGTCTTGGGAGCGCGAATTAAAAGCCCGGGGAGGGGGAAAAGAAACAGCGCGGCGAGATGACGAACAAGAGAGCAGCCAGATTGGATTGGATTTGATTAGAGCCAGCGACGAAAAATTAACATCTGGAAAAGGTGAGCGTTCTTGCTCTCGGCTGTGCAAATAGATTCGGGAAGGCCGCCGCCCCGTACCGGTCGCCATATCGGGCCCTAAGTGGTGCCGAATGTCTGCCTCTCTCGGAGGATTGCGTTGCCACATTTTCTCACTTCAACTGGATTACATTTTGCGAGAGGGAATCATGAGCTCTGGCTCTTCAATGAAAGCACTTTTCTGCTTAGGCTTAGGGAAACCAATAGCATTCAGGGTTATTCAAAAGTCACGCACCACTGGCCATAACTTTAGTTCTAATTAAGATATTGACTTGATACGCGATACGCTGATTAGCGCCTACAAGACTGCATGGATACTTCACGCATTGCGCGTACGCACCGTGAGGGTGAGGTACGCGCAATGCGGGAAGTATCACTGCAGTCGGTATACGTGCAATGCGTGAAGTATCTAGGTAGTCGTGTAGGCGCTATTACGAACTTTTATTCCAAGTGTTCATACGGCGTTCTTCCTTCAGCTTAAAACTATCTATATTTCCTTACAGAGCGATCGGGCCACTATACCCATTCATGAGATATGTTTGATAATCCGCAGCCCGTGATAATATACAGGGTTTTTCAAAAGTCACGCACCGCTGGCCATAACTTTAGTTCTAATTAAGATATCAACTTGCGGTTTGCGACGTTTTTCCTCATATCGAAGGGAAAACTTTTTTAGGTACTTTCCAGTTTTGGATCCCCTCAGGGGGAGGGGGTGGGGGGCATCTGAAAACTTCAGATGGCCACCCCCATAATGGCCAGTGGTTTTGTTAGTAGAACATATTTTTGCAACTTATTTGAGGAACTGGATTTATCTTTATACCTTCCGAAAAAAGACCAATGTGACACCTGTGTCGGCCATAAAGTAGGTAATGTAGAACAGGAAGCGTATGAACGATACATCCTAGAGAAAGACAGAGCGAGGATGGAGAAGGAAGTTGACAAAAATCTAGCGTTACAGAACAAAATTATATGTTTAGCAGTAGATATGGAGGCGGTAAAAGCCTCACCATTAACAAAGTCTAGTGCTATGTACTACTGTACTAAATTGCTTACTCAGAACTACACAGTGTTTAATTTTAGTAACCGTAACTGCATGTGCTATTGGTTTAACGAGACGGAGGCAGACTTGAGTGCGAATACATACGCCTCCTGCCTTAGCAATTTTTTAACAACTAATTGCACTGAAAAAAAAATATTAGTGTTGTATGCTCAAATTTGGGTGTACGGCACCAACTCATATTTGTGTGAAACGCACTCAAAGTTTTTTCTGTGCCGGATACAAACTTGGATTTTGGTCGGACGCAAATATTAAATTTGTGCCCGTCACCAATTTGATTTGTGCCCGTCACCAATTTGATTTGTGCCCGTCACCAATAAATTTGTGCCTGTCACCAATTAAATTTACGCTGGGCACAAATAAATTTGTGCCCAGCACAAATACGTTTGTTGGAACCTAACCTAACCTAACTCGAGATCTATTGCACGGCTCTTGTGGGGTGTTCAGCGGCGCTTGTAGAAGGTGTACCACTGGATAGAAATGATAGCTTATTTAAAAAATGAATGTGAAACGTATTAGAAATTCAAAATTCAATAAAAATATTTCAAGATGCTGCATGCGATTAGTATTTAATTAGAGAGGGGGGTATTGTTTAAATGACAGAATTAAGGTTGAAGTGCCTTGCAGAAATTTTCGAAAATGATCGTATTTTATACCTAGAAGTGGTCCATTTTTTCATGAGTGGACTTTAATGTTAATGCATTTGAATCTGGAATAGAAGATATAGCTTGAGCATTAAAAGGATAACTAAATATACGACTCACCACTCGCAATAGATCAGTTGTGAGATCCCTCTGCAAATCCAACTTTGGTAATCCATTGGTTAATTAATACACTCAAAGCAGGGCACACATAAGTGAGGTTTGTATAATAGCTAATCGAGAAGCAAAAAGCAGTATGATAATCAATTTTATTCGAGAGGAGGACACACGATATAGCACTGGAACCAGAACGGCTATGAATGATGCAGCCACAACACTGGGGATAAAGGGGCACGTTTTGAATGAACGATCCATTTTCCGGAAGAACTTATTACCTATGCGAAGAGAATGAGCGGAATTTTGAGATTTTCACGTCCAAATGCACATTACCGACCGAATTTGGTGGGTTTACGACCGGCTCAAGGACGTTAGCTGTCGATGGTCTGCTAACTTCTTGTTTGTTTACAAGTAATAATGATTAGGGGTTAGGAAAATCCGATGAATGATGCACAAACGGCCACGAGAGGTATACGCGGTAATTTTAAAACAGTCTTTAATTTAATAATCCACTTTTATATTAAAGTCTTCTTGATTTTCCCGACGCGAACAACGAACGACGCGAACTCGACGCCATTACCTTTCCAACTGACGAAAAAATGTAACGGAAATTTGAAACAAATTTATTATTGGTGGTATTAATAAATTTGCGTACAGAACAAATAAATTTGTGCACAGAACAAATAAATTTGTGCCCGGTCCTAACTATTCCGAAATGCCCTCCATGCAAATTTTAGACTTGTTATGTAACAAATAGGGTTGGTGCATGGGCATAATTTATTGGTTTGCGGACGCAAAAAAATTGGTGCCGTCCACAAATTTCACTTGAACTCAATACGATTGTTCAGGACACCAATAT
>NW_017564582.1:3503877-3519169 GCF_001854935.1 Bemisia tabaci | reverse complement strand
GACGGGGGCTCCGGGGCCTCGCGGGGGGCTGCTGAGGGGGCGAAAGTCAACGAGAAGCTGATATTTCACTCCCGCCGCTAAGCCCGGCGCGATTTATTCGCCTCAGTCAGCTTAAACAGGCTCCGCGCGCGGTTGTCTCAAGATCGGGAACCGCTCGCGATCATTTGACAAATCGGCGGGGGAAATAACGACCCTGTTGATAACGCCATCAGCGCGCTCTCCCAGATATCTGCGGCGAGTTCCGCTTCCGGAAATGATATTTCATACCATCAGAATTTTAAACAGGTGGAACCCGGTTTCGCCACGTGTGAGGACGGAAGCCGGGGTTTTGCGTGCACTTTCGAAGGAAATTGCGCGCGGTGGCGCGTTCATTTGGGTCCTTCGTCCTCCGGAACGTGGAAATCAATTCCAGGCGAATATAAAGGGGTTGAAGTTGTTGATGAGAGAAATCCTGGATTCACGGAGTATCATTGAAAAAAATATGGTAGATTTTACCATACTCTGACACCGTGATATGAACATGGTAATAAAAACCAGACTCTATGGTAGCGTTTACCATATTATAATAAGTAATACCAGAGTTCTCATCAATACTACTATAGTTCTGGTTACTTTCACCACTCAGTATCACTGTGTAAAAAATCAAGTAGACTTATAGTTGATGTTACCATAATTATTTTTTCAGTGAGGTGACGACCTAAGCAGATGCCTCAGGGCGGCAAATTTTGAAAGGAAGAAAAAAAAGTGCTTTTAACACTTCCAGTTGCAAATACTTTATTTCTGTTCTGCTAGTATCTTCTTTTCATTTTATTACTTTGGGACGTACTAATGAAGTGACGGCTCTGTTAGAGGAGCGCCTGAGGGCAGCTAGCATGTCGCCACCACGTACATGAAATCATTTTAGAAGCAGTTTTCATTTTTTGTTTTAAGCCTCCCGAAGGGCCTGAAGTCAAAATATTTCATCGGTTCTAACTGCACTGGAAAAACATCGATGCCACCCAATTCAAGCCAGGCATTGCAAATAAAGCAATCTTAGAGGTGTTGAAAGATGGATTAGATTAAATTATTCAGTTTGCAGTCTCACAACTGAAGGAAAACATCTCATAATTATTTGTTAATACCTAACATTTTTTCAGCACATTAGTACATGAACAAAGAGCTCGGAGGAGAGGAGGGCAAGAGAAAAGTTGAAAAAAGAAATCGCAGAGGAGGAAGTGAGAAAATAAACATTAAGTAAGCTGACCACAAATGGACCAAGAGAAAAATCACTATCTCACAGGGAAGAAACGTAGACATTAATATGTACAAAACTCATCATTCTTTAATGAAAATATCTTGGTACAAAAAATAGTATTCCGACATCGTTTCCTCATGTTTTCAGGCCAAGAGCGGACTACAAGGAGTTACGCTGTTTGTCAATAATTTTTCCACCGAAAGGAGTGAATTTTAGGGCACCTGGAGCTCACAATAAAACAAAATAAATGCAACTGATATTGAGATGCAATTCGACTTTTTCATGAGGAAATTTCAGAACAATGATTACATTCTGTCAGAAAATTTGCAACGCTATCATTTTTTTAAGTTCATTAATTATTATTCGTCTTTAATCTCTTTCAGGTGAATGAGCACAGCTATTTACTCGCTGAATTTGTGGATGTTTAAAGAACAGTTTAAGATGACGAAAGAGGAGTTAAAAGGTTTACAGAAAGTGAACTTGTTCATCGTAAACGTTTACATCAGATCTTGGTTCCAGTGCTCATCTCCTGTAGGAGCACCGAAAAACGACCTAGATATGATGAATTCCCTCCAAAATTACAAAAAAATGGATATATCCGCTGCCACAATAGCCCTAAGATAGTTGTCTAACCACTTATGGGATCTTAGCGAAACTCTAGTCCCGTTGGCTCTATTTGACAGGAGAATTTCTGTAAAGGAAAAAGAGACCTGTATCCTTAATTTGACCAAGAATCAAGGTCTCCCTGACCCCCCTAACAGATTACCGATCTACGCCGACGAATGTCGCAACCTACCTGACTTCTTCACGACGAACAGTAGGATGTTCTTTTCCATTTTGAGGATTTCAGACAGTTTTCTTTCAGTGTCACCCATGGCGTGGGAAAATAACCCGGATTATTTGTAGGCGAGAGAAGCAGTTCAAAATTTACGTGTTATCAATGATACCGCCGAGAGGGCGGTGCAGCACTGCAGCACATGCAAACGTACAACAGATCGCTTACTAAAAAACGAGAATGATTATCTAGGATCTACTTTTAACGTCTCAAAATTTCAAGAAAAAAGTAAACTCAAAAAAGAAAATCAAAAGTCTCTGAAGTCTTTAATTGTATGTGATAATATCTTGTAATAAGTTTGTATACTCTTGATTAACCCAAATATATTGTACCTTCCCGGCGCACTTTTCATGTTATATATAATGGATTGTAATTTGTCCCATTTTCTTTATAGGAGGATTTTTCTTTATTTTTCTTTTATTAGAATTTCTTTACATTAGAGAAAATAAGGTTACGTGTGCTGACTTCGCTGATTCTTGTTGCAGTCGACCAGCGAATACCATCCAGGCGCTTTCCACTAATGTTGGTCATAGCTAGGATTGAGAAAGAACAACATTTTTCCTTCTTTTATTGTGAAGATCTGTGATGTTTACCAAAACTGATTCTCCGAAATTTAGTCCAGTTTCTTTGAAAGAAATGTTTTGACTATTCGTATTTTCACTCTTGGTGTATGGGTGTGTGGGGGGCGGAGAGGAAGTCCGTTCTCCCGTGTATCCCCTAACTAAGGCCTTTATTCAATCATGAGCAAACTAGAACTCGATTTCTATTTAAAGATAAAAATTCAATTACGATTTGAATAGCTAGTTCAAGTGTGATCCAATTCCTGTGACTCTAACGTTCCAAACTTTTTCAAATAAAGTCACCAGCGACTAAAAAGAAGCGCCGGCCGAGTGGAAGATCGGAAAAATCGGTGATAGCTATCGCGAACGGCACGGCCCCTTCTGCGAGAACTAATAGCACCACCGGCAAGAGACAGTGATGGGACGTGGTCAGTCGGAGGGGAAGAGGGGGCATAATTTAGATGAGCTGGCACGATTACGTGCAACAAATGGTAAATGCGTCTCCCGGTATACCACGAGAGCATGAAACCCTTGTTGCGAAATGGTTGCCTCATTATGAGTGCAATGCGTTTTTTCCCTTCCTTTTTTGTTAGGTGCTAGCAACAGCTGAGAGATGCACCTCAGTGAAGCAATCTTCATTGAATTTAAAAGCGAGAGGGATGTGCTTCGTTGCGATTGCCAATGAGGAAGACGAGACGCGTCCTTTCTGAAATAATTATTCTTTTTTCATGTTCTCGCAGCAGTTAAGAATTTAAGGAAAATAAGTGTGACAGTAGCTAAAATGCAACACATAGTGAGTCGTAAGCCAAAACAGAACGGACAACACACGCGAACTGATCGTGGGCACTTCAAAAAAACTGATCAAAACTTCCATTCAGCTGAGTCAAAGTCCGAAGGTTGCCCTCAAGGAACTTAAAAATACTCTCTGAAGGATTATTGTGTATGCTTATTTATAGTCTTGTGCTTGCGTCACAATGAATGTTTCTATAGCTAAAATCAATGTTTTATTTGGAGCTTCTTCATTTTTCAATGAATTTTTTTCTTCTTCTTTCGTTTTATAATATTGATTTCATGATGTTAAACTCGAGGGATTCAATAAATTTGAGAATTTCATTTCAAACTAATTTACTGCAAGTTTAAGTACCTTACTCCCAAATTGCCTGAGAGGCCAACGACCAACGCACAATTCGGAATAGAGACTAACTGATGATCAAAAGGAAGATCATTTACCAATTCGTTGAAGAGCACTTTGGGAGCAGACTTCGCGGAATGAATGATTTCATAAATTAAAATGCAAAATTCAGCCCGAGAGGAATTCATGACTGAGCATTTCGTGCCCTTCCTGATAAACACTAGCTACGACTATTTTGGAAGGCAACTGCAGACGCATATTTCACCGATGATTGGACCAAATAGACCCGAAACGCGTGTGCAGTTGCCTTCCTGAATTGCCGTAACCAGTGTTGCACCAAACAGCGTACCTCTTTGAGGGAAAATTGTGCTCGAATGAGCTTTTCGTCTCTGTATGTAGATTTCCATTTTTTTCTAGATTTTAACGCTAGATCCAACTTACGGTTGTTAGAAAAAGTTCGGGCGACATTTTTGAGTGTTTCTTCTTGTTAATAATATTTCTCACTCATTTGCAAAATTTCATACCGTAAAAGCATTTCCAGCCATAAAAAATCATATTTTCGTTCCTCCTGCGAAGCACTTGGGATATTCTCTCTGAAAGAGGATGATTGTTGGGCCTCTTTGTCCAAAAAATTGTAATGAAGCTATCAACGAGACGTCACAGAAGAGAGCGACTTTAATAGGGGAGGTCGAAAATTATCCGGAAAATGTATACGCTTGTGACTCCATTAATACAAAACTTCGAGGTTAAAAAGTGGCTCCTTTGATTTTCTCGTAAAATTTAGCTCAGGAAGGACCCCTTAAAACTTATAATTTAACGAAATAACGATGAAATTCACTTACTCACTGGAAAAAAAACCACATTGGATGTAAGCTCCAGACTTTTAAAAACATCGACAAGAAAAAATACTCCTGATTCAATCGGATTTGTGCTTAAATCAAGAACCAAGCCTCTTAATTAGAGCGGATTTCCTTTTGATTTAAGCTCAAATCTGATTGAATCAAGAGAATTTTTTCTTGTCAATGTTATCAAGAGTCTGGACTCTAGATCCAATGTTTTTTTTCCAGTGTTTCGAAATTGTGCCAAAAATTTCATGTCCATCCTCCCGAGGCTCATCCCGCTGTGCGATGGGGATGAATGGCGATAATGGCTTCGCAATTACCTATCCTCGGTTTAATTTCGATGACAAATCGGCAAGCGAGGACGGGGGACATTAGGTCTGAGAAATGGACGAGCGCGGCCGGTATTCGGGGGGGATTCAGGTGTTGTGACAATTAGTTTGCAAGAATGTCGGACTAACGTCAGACGCGCGCAATTAGACGTCCGAACGGGGGCCACATTTTCANGGGGGCGAAGGTGGGATTCGCATCCGCTTGTCGTTTGGCTTTTGCGGTCGTCCCCGCCGGGCGCCGCGGCGACATTTGGCCCGGGTATTTACTGGTGTAGAACAAACGTTTCCGCCGGATTATTCGTTTTCAGGTGAAAATGCGTTGACAGGATTTTGAACGGTTACGATCGTCGGCGGAGCTCCGCGCCAATAACGGTTAGGTATTTGCGGCGAGTCTTACCGCCGACTTTTGGCGGATATAAAACGCAGTCATGATGTTCAAATGATTATCCGAGAGGATCCGAAAAGATCTTAATTGAATCAGTGAGTTCGAAAACACACCAACTCGGGTTGTTTAGATTTTCACTTTTTTACGGTTTAGTAACACTTATGGATAGAAGCATCTGTACGCGAAAGGAAATTTCGAAATTACGAACAGAAGTGCTCGAAACAGCGACGGGAAAAGGAAAAAATCGAGGTGATTCATTGGAATACAAACTGAAGCACCAAACTGAAATCGTCCAAAATGAAGAGGATTCCTCGGAATAAATACATTAAGAGTGTTTTAAATGTATGCCCTTCGAAAAGACATTAATAGCCGAAGTTGCTGAATGACTCTTTATAAATTAACTAACTAACTAACTAACTGACTAAAATTAGTCTAAAACGATTAGTTACTCGGTTAGTTTTTATCAGAGACATTCAGCAACTTGGCCTATTTACACCCAAGGTGGGCTGAATGTTGTTAAATAAATCCGCCTTTTTAGAAAGAAATACATCTCTTCCACTCAATGAAGTTTGAGCACTAGGTTCAATTACTGATGCACTTTAGGATAAAGAATTCTTACTTCGGAGGAAATTAACTTTACTTAAATGTAATCAGGAGCAACGTGTGTTACTGAGTAGTTTAAAGAAGACAAAGTGAGTAAGAAAGCAGCAATCGCAAAAACAACGGGATTTTGCGTAAAATATCTCACAGGTGCCTCGTGTTTGTTAGTGCCCTTCTTTTCCATTACTTTATCAATGTGCTCATTTCATTTTCAGTTTATTTATTATTTTTTAAGGAAGCGGGGATAAGATACAGAGGAGCAGCATTTCACACCCGCAGCTAAACGAAAAACAATGTAATAAACTTTTGGAGGAGGATAGATACGGGCGAACAATGGGGTAGAGTTACCTTAAACAAAGAAAAATGATACTAGATAAGGTAAAAAGGGTTGTTATTTACTTAGAGCGTGCGCATAAAAATCTAAATCAGACGGTGAAGTGCGCCCGTCTTCGATACGAGAGGTGATTCAGGATGAGTTATATTTCAACCTGTTAGATTTCCTGCGTGGATAAGTCGCTTCCTAAATTGCTCGTGAAATGTGGAATTTAATCTTGTAAATACATTAGCGGAAGACGGGTAGATTTGCGATCTGCTTATGCTCAGCGCGAAACATACTTGTAATTAATTTTCCAAAAGATTTAACTCTATTACTTAATTCAGTCTCGCTGTACACTTCATCGCACGATGAACTAAGAATACACTTCGCATATAAACGACCAGTTTTCTTCGCAAAATGATACTCGAGGAAGAAACATAATGACAGTGGTCAATATTATCCTCATAATGAGTTTTGGTTTGACTCCATATATCTCATCCTCCGTCAAAAAAGAACTCCAGCAGAGAAGGCCCCTTTAGCTTTATCGATACATCACGCACTGCTTGAGCGTTAAAACATTTGTATTCCTTCAACTTTATTTGAGTATTCGTTGGACACCAACTGATTCTGAGCGTGTTTACTCGATATATTGAGGGAGGAACTGCAAAAATGCGTAATTATAGGTTGCGGTGTTTCGAAATCTCCGCTACTATTGTATTAATTAAAATAAGACCAAACCAATAATATAACTTGAAGTTTTCACACAATGTTTCTCATAAAGAGAAGAAAAATCACTGAAATTTTCACAAAGTGACGATCAGTAGGTTTCAATCCAGAAAATAAAGTATGACAGAAAAACTGCAGTGCCCAGCAAACCAAGATACGCATTTCTGCAGTTTCAACTTTCGATATCTGCTGAATGATGTCAAGCCGAAAGGAAATGGCGTGTCAAGACGTTATGAGTTGCATGGCATCGGTTGGATGAAATACGATCTTATTGTTCTTCTATTTGAACTTCTTGTTCCTCCATTTGTTTTATGATTGACCAATTACATACCGTTGCCATCCTTCTTAGTAAACCCGTATATTAGCGTAAACAGCATTGAGGGGCTAGGTAGCCTGCTGTAATGATAAAACGACGGTGAAACTTCCAAACCACGTACCTCGTTAGCTATGTTTAAAAATCTGCGCACCTACTTTATTTTCTTGTAGAGAAACAAAACAACGAAATCGCTTGAAGTTTTTTCAGAATTTGCAACGCACAAAGAAAAATCACGGAAGTTTTTAAAAATTTAGTAGTTTTCCGGTTAAAACATAAAGTATGACAAGAAGTCTATAAAGTCGCAAACCCATGAAACGTGGTTTAGGAATTTCACAGGCAGTATACAGGGTTGTTCAAAAGTGACGCACCACTGGTCATTAGGGGGTGGCAATTTGACAGTTTCCAGTTGCACACCGCCCCCCCTCCCCCTCAGGGGGTCAAAAACTGGAAAGTACCTAAAAAAGTTTCCCGCTCAGTATGAGGAAAAATGTCACAAACCGCAAATCGATATCTTGATTAGGACTGAAGTTATGGCCAGTGGTGCGTGACTTTTGAATAACCCTGTTAACATAAGATCCCACTACAATATTGTTAAAGAACGCGCGTCATACGGATAAAATACGTTTAGGTGTTTACAAACGGTCTTTTGAACGATTACGCAGAGATACGCAACTTGACTTATTAAACTTAGTTCCTGATAATTACAAACTTTATCCCTAATCTTCAAGGTGTAAATCATTTCACAAAAGGTCTAGCAAACACATGTGTTCTTGCGGTTATAATACGGGGTCGACTAAATTCGATCAAAGCTCAGCGACGCAGTGTTGTAAAATCGTAACGGGTAGGGATGTACGGAGGGTGAATTTTACGATTCAATCGTGACCTATATAAAGAATGGTGCCCCACATAGTTTAAGATCACTACGCGGAAGCACCTACTTTTTTGAGAAATATCATGCATTTACGGATGGAGTTCATCAGAAAAGCAAACCACATGAAGTTGAACCTGAGATAAAGAAGATTGAAGTTCATTCCATCTTACGAATCAACTTAAAAAATAAACTTAAACTAAATGGAAAAATTTAAATGTCTTCTAACTGAACACAATTTATCAAAACGTTTTCTGATTTGTGTATGGAATCTGAGAAAAAATCAGTGAACTTTTCAGAGTTCATATGCAATTTTCGAGGGAAAATTTGGCATTGTTGAAATGAAGTTACGTTCTTTCGTGAGTGAAACGACGATTGTAGGTCTGTAAAAACTTTTGAATGGAAGAGGCATAATTTACGCAGCCAAGAGAGGGTCGAAGCGACGCCAAAAGCGAAAATTAAAGACGGGGAAACAAATATTGCACCGATACCGATACGCTTCCATCCAGTCACGGGGCTCTCAACTGTTTACTCTACGGGTATTCATACGCATGTAGTTGATATCGTGCAAACGTTTTCCCAGGAGAGCCACGCTTGGCCGTGCTATAATCTTTTTCAGGCCCTCTGCAAAGCGGTAACAACGGAAACACGGCTTAGTCCGTTTGAAAATCCGTTTTTATTACTCTAATACCTGATTGTAACCGACCCCTTTTGTACATCCTTTTGATCCGGTGGCTCATTATCGCCCCTTCGCAAACACCCCATTGTCTTGCAGTCCTTGATAAAAGGAATTAAACCCATAAATTACCTGCTCCGCTGAAACAAAGCTCAATTTTTAAGAGGGGAGATCGCAGAAATTTAATGAAACTCAACTCAAAATTACTTTTAAACTACAATAGTTTACGACTCGCCGTACTTTAACAGGATAGGACGAGGGTTTAATGCACCGATCCCGCGCTTTTGCTCCCCAACATGTGATGCGCTGGAAACAATCCATTTTATTCGCATTTTTTATTAGTTCCGCTGTCAATTTTCATTCGATATTGTTAGCGTTGACAGAGTTGCCAGATTAAAGAAAATGAAAAAGTATGATAATTTAGTTGGCCGAAGGTAAAAAATGTTCTGCAGTTTAGCTTTGTGCATTCATCCACGAATATTTAATTAAAATTAACGACATCCACCGAATGCTCAGAATGTTTTGCTTAAATGCATGCGGTCATAAAAATGAAACAGACAAAGTATTTTGCTTCGAATACAGCGGAATCGGGAGTATCCTTTTCTCTATTTTCCTATTCCATTCTATGACATTTTACCAAGAATGGGAACATATTTACGCGCAACTCTGCAAAAAATAGAGGAAAAAGAAAAAGGCCTCCATGTTGCAAATTTTCTATCACAATTTAGTGTCTCAATATATCATTACCACCGAAAACAATATAATCATTTTAAAAACCCCACGCTCTTAATTTGAGCAGTGTTATCGGATAAAACAGTCTATTGCCCAATTTTTAAACAAGGCAAAGAAGGTACATTTCTAGTTTCGCCATCGATATGCAACCACATAGAGGGGAAACTCAACATAAAAGTTTTGTTAGTAAAGGAGGTAAAACGAAAAATAACCCCAGCCTACGGTTGACACTGAGGTTTCCCTGTCTCTTCATCGTCTTCTACACTAAATTCACTACAAACTGTACCAAAATCAACACAGAATTTGGGTTGGTTTGTGTTTTACTTCATTACCCAAAAGTAACACAAGGACACAAACATATCTGTCAGAAATTAGAAATTGAGCTATTAGCCTACTTTACGAACATATAGAATGATTGCGACTTAGACCATGCTTTAATAAAAAAACAATGTGAAAGAGGATGTTGATATATTTAAAATTTTAACTTAACATGGTAGACCAAGGTATTGCGACTCAGACCATGATTTAATAATAAAAAAACAGTATGAAAGAGGATGTTAATATATTTACGATGTTACCATAACATCGTAGACCAAGGTAGACGCAAACGTTTGGACCAACACTTTGGTCTTCATCAGTAGTCTTTGGTCTTGAAAATGTATTAACATCCTCTTGCACATTGTTGTTTTTATTAAAGCATGACCTGCGTCGCTATCATTGCATATATTAATTAAGTCGGCTAATAGCTCAACTTTTAATTTCGCATTATCAGTAGCCGAAAACCAAACCGAAAAATGATGTTTTTTCCATCAGAGTAGACGCCCTATTTTTTGGTCATGCGCCACATTCTATCACGGTACTTTCATTTCGTTAATGCCCCTGTTAAGGGTTATAGAAAATGCTGGGTAAAGGACGACTATATGTACACATGGGGCTACGTCCGCTACGTGCCAGCTGTAACAGAATTTAGCCGCTCCCTTCCGTGGGAGGGGGGGGGGGGACGCTCGTTCGTATTTTGCGTGGTCGGCGGCGGCGTCGGCGCTGGTGAAGTAAATCACGGAAGTTACAGAAACACGGACATGTCTTGCAGCTCAATCAGCGTCACTCCCAAGCAAAATATAGATTACCTCGCTGGAAAAAGAGGGACTTCTCTCATCGGGGACGCTTTGCGACTGCAGCTGAACTAGTGTTCCTAAACTAACCGTTCAATTATTGTTCAGTTACGCAGCAGACACTTTTACCTCATATTTGTAAAAAGAGCGCGACACAGTATTGAGAACTCTAAAACTTATCGCAACGTGCAATTTTTGTTCAATTTGACCCCTGTAAAATGGCTGATATAATAATAGTAGGTCCCTCTAATGATATTGTAACAGAGGATCTATCAAATCTAACTGAACAGTATGTAGCCAATGCTCAACATCAACCTCCTCCGCCCTTAAAACCAACAATAGGGAGGAGGGAAACCTCCAGCGTATCTGCAAAACTACCAAAATTGTTAGGAGCCAATTTCTGTACCTTTTTTTTTTTTTTTTTTTTTTTTTGGGGGGGAAAGGGAGGGAGTTGCTATACTAGTGTGTCACATTGCAAAATGAGAATGCTAAGATATAAAAACATGTGTATCCCGGAGTATTTTTCAGACTGAATATATGAAGGAGGTGAAATTGACACGAAAATGGGATGGAAGCTACGTCAATTCCTATTTTGCCTTTAATTATGGAGGGAGGCCACAAAACATCCAGCGTTCAGTTCAATAATCTATACAAGGATGCGTACCGTTAAAGTGATCACGAATCTTGCCTGGTAGTTTATATTTATAAACTCCATGCCCGGCGAATTTGATGCTAGCTGTGATTTCTTTTCAAATATCTATGCTTGATAATGAATTTAAAGTACCAAAAAATTACCCTAAAAAACCTTTACGGAAACATTGCTTCCTCGTCACTATCGTATCCGCCATCTATCGAGTGAAGGGAGTATGGCGTCATTGTAAAAATTCCCACACAATCGTGCATAAAGATGCAAAAAACATTTTTTTTCTAATTCACATATTTAGTTTCTATTCATTCTAGAAAGAATGCATGAAGTTCAGCCGTCAACTTCTTTAAGATCTGTCATACGTATACATATTTATCAATATATCTTAAAATACAACATATCAAGTTCAGTTTCGAGTCAGGAAGGTCTGATAGGATAGAACAAATTCTATATTTTTAGACAATCCATTAGGATATTCTTGAGGAGCTCCACTATCTCTCTCACTCCTTTTCAGTCTGGTAATGATTTTTACAATATCACAAAATCTGCTGTGAATTTTGTCGTTTTAATAATTTAGCTGCCAACTACCTCAACAAAATGTCTAAAAGTTGAGATTTTCCTCCTTCTCTCCTTCGGAAAAAAATCACTCATTCATGCGGATAAAAGTTAATAATGATAAAATGAGCATTTAAATAATTAATAAATTAGTCAAAACATCTCTACTAATATATTTAAATGAAAATTTACAAGAAAAAGAGAGAAGACCACAGTTTAGCACCCAGAGTGGATACATGCATACACATATAGTATTTTTGCGTACCGGGTGTAGTATTTTAGTCTTTTTATTTAATTTTTTTTTTGAACAGACGGAAAACTCCTCTCGTGTGGAAAATTCTATCTGGAAAATCCTCTTGCACGGTTTCGCGTGCGGCGCGGTCGTGAGGGTAGTGACACCAGGGTTGTCAATTAATATAAAAATCCCTTTTTCACTTTCAAAATTACATGAACGTACCGTTTTCTGGCCTGCAAAACCGAGACTTTGTATCAACACCGCCAATGTTGCTACAAACGAGACATTTTTCAGGCGAGCGCGCCGAGAAAAAAGACTTTAATTAGTCATTATGACTCTGATTACCCTGTTAGAGGTTGCCCGGCCGTTCATGAAATGTCTCCATTTTGCATTTTAATAAAAAATAAAACGCATTCAAAGACGTAAGCATTAATTCTCTTCTTCATTTCGCTGTAATCTAATTATGAGCCATTTGCAACTGAGAATTTCGTAAAAAAAAAAAAAAAAACGCCCACACTCCAAAAGGTATCGTAAAACTACAGACCTTCAGTCTAAGACAGTTATTTTTTGTAATTATTTTAATGAAGAATCCTTTTCCCCCTAAAAATCAATGGCAGCCCCGCTTCAAGTAAACACTCCCTTAAATTAAAATAGAAATGAACGAATAATAATAATAAAAAAAAAACATACTCAGTTTAGTATTAGGGTCATCTCGATAGCCTTAATCATTTACCTAAATAAATAAATAAAAAAAAAATTCTATACTGCAGTTTCAGCATACTCTCATCCTGTTTGCAAAACTAGAAAAGCAGAGTGTTCTGTAGGTCAATTTTCCCGCATGACCGTAAGAGGTTTTTCCCGTCTGATTAAAGCTGGAAATGACTAAAATCAGTTCCAAAATTGAACAGACTACACAAACACAAAATATTAAGTTCAGCAACATGGGAGACACGCATTTTCTTCAATTGGGAAACAATGCTGCGACATGAATATCATCGGAAGTACTTCCGTACGTAGCTGAGGCACCAGTCTCAGATTCCTTGCATCGTAAAAGTCTTGATTGAGTTCGGAACCAATTTGAGAGGACGCTCTTAACCCTCTCGTCTGTATATCCACCTTTGTCCCGATTACACTTCGTTCACTTTGAAAATCGATGGATTTCTAGAACAAAACTAGAGACTCGATGAGACGGTTAGTGATGAAGGATGAAGAGCATCTTTCAACAAATCAGCCTTAAACTCCTTGAAAAGTTTTACGATGCAAGAATCCTGAAACTGATGCGATGCCTCAACTACATGAGAAAATAGGTCTATTCTTAATAGCTGTATTGCGTTTCAAGCAGCTTATTTAATTCAAAAATACAAACTCTGATTGTGAGTGAAGTTTGAATTTGTATGCGGGGATTGTGGGCTCGTGGCTTTCCCATACTTTTTCATCTATCAATAAAAAACATTAATTTATGGAGCACTGGAAAAAAATACGGGCTATATAGGCATACCGTCCGTTCCGGGTTCAGAAGCCGAAAGTTCCGAATGCTGGAGCTGTAACTTTGACTGTTCCGGGGACAACGCCCGGAACTTTCGGCCTCTGACCCCGGAACGCGGGCGGTACCTCAATATAGTCCGTAATCACGGCTTCCTCTGCCGAAGATTTTATCTCAATGAGGATATGTTGCTTTGCATAGTTTTAACCGGTTTGACTTATTTTTGCCAATGTTCTTCCGAAAGGGACACGAGCTGAGTTAAAGACCGATATGACCTCATAAACTCACCGGTACTTTCGAGCATGTTTTACAATGTAGCTCGTTGACTCTCCGTTATGCCCATGGCTAACAAGCTGTTTCGGTCGGTTTGAAATCAGCGAGAATATACTGGGAAAAAGGAGTCCGAGCAGAAGTGGGGTAAATAAACAGAAATAAAACGGGATCAAATTCACGTTAGAGGCGAGAGTACGTATTGAATCTGTTACTTTGTGAGTCAGGCGCCGGACAATGGCCGTGGATGATACGTGCCCCGTCAATCTAATGCCTCGTTTTGTCAGCCCGCGTCCAGTCGTCGTACAAAGGGAGGAAACTGGACTTAAAAAGACGGATTCCTCATCAGCCGCCGAGAGCAACTTTCTAAGAAAACAAGGAGGGTATGGATTCGATCGACACTGATTATATCGACGGATAATTAATAAAAAAAAAGTATCGATTCGATCAACATGAATCGATCGAAAACTGAAGAGGTAACCCGATCGAAATGCTTCGATCGAAAACCGTGAATCGATCAACAAACCCCATGAGTCAATTGAAGCATCCGTGAATCGATCGACAAATCCATGGATTTCTAGACGCATATCTCGGTCGGTCAGACTCCAAAATCATAAATTTTTTATTAACTGTATCCGTCACTAACAAAACCCAGTGATGGCCTGAAACATATATTCGAAAAATGAAGACGTGCTTCAATAGACAACTGTGAATCGATCGAAAACCGTAAAAACCGGGCAGAATGTTGGCAACAAGACTAAAAGAACATGTGGAATGTGGATTGTGCCGTACTAAAACGAAGGGGGCACTCATAGTTTGGCGACCGTTTTTTTTTTTTTTTTTTACTAACATTTTAAATTATAATTTTTTATATTTTTTTCCCCCAGGTAACAAGCGTACACAAAAATTTAAAATAAAGTGATGTACTTTTTTTCATCACAGGGATGGAAATGCTTCCCGCCCTTGGCTTCAATTCATTGCATGGACCTCACGTGTCTTTTAGAGATGGGAACATGCCCAGACGCAACATTTGTTTCAATGAGCTGGAACTGCCTACCAGTTGAAAGGTTTTTAAAAATTTCAAGCTATGTTTGATTCGGCCCTAGAATACGGTGGCGGATTTGGAACAGCTTGAGCGTCTGAAATTTCACGTGTCTTGTGTTCATTTTTTAATTTATAAATTAACAATACTCAGGTTCTAGAAAAGAGGGTTATTCATATAGGCGAAAAATGTACCCAGCCCGGAATGTACGAAACTTTGTGGGCTGATAGTACTAGTTGAGAGAGGCTTATCCCTAGCTCCGTTTTTGCAGGAACCCCAGGGAAACAGCGTTGCCATTTTTTAAAGTCGTAACCTTCAAACATCCATAACTTTCGTAAAAGTGCAGTTACAGAGCTCGTATTTATACCAAAAGACGCAGAAAATTACGCTCTATTGAC
>NW_017564582.1:3438061-3501797 GCF_001854935.1 Bemisia tabaci | reverse complement strand
CGAAAGTTATGGATGTTTGAAGGTTACGACTTTAAAAAATGGCAACGCTGTTTCCCTGGGGTTCCTGCAAAAACGGAGCTAGGGATAAGCCTCTCTCAACTAGTACTATCAGCCCACAAAGTTTCGTACATTCCGGGCTGGGTACATTTTTCGCCTATATGAATAACCCTCTTTGACTATTGAACAGTAGGGGTGATCGAAATTACTGACTTGGTGGCCGGTGATAATGATGTTTTAGCTACCGTTTCGTTTTAAATTTTAGTTCGTTCTTCGTTTTTAATCACCTGATGATGACTGTGAAAGCCGAAACGGCCATTGTGTTTCAGTTTGATGCTGACATCCGAAATTTCAAATCGGGCGAAAAAAAAGAAGAAAAAGTGAGTATTAAAAAAAAATGTGCTTGGTAATCAAGAAATACAGAGGATGTGATTTGAATTTTAACCTATACTTGATAAATATGGTCAGTCAATACACGCAAGTACTCGGCCAACTTATTAGTGAGTATTTTCGGTACTTCTTTGGCTGATGCCCTGAGGGAAATATGAAATGGGTAATAGAAACGCGGAGTAAACTATTTCAAATTGCTTTATATAGGCGGGGTCACAACACGGTGTAAGAAAGAACGCCGTATGCACATTCGAGAGTAGCCAAATTTCCTTGACTAAAGTGTGTGTTTTTGGGGGAAATTATGAGTATCTTTCCTTCAAATTTTCAATCCACTTTAGATCAAATTACAAAGAGAAGTATCTATGAAATTGGCAGAAGAATATTCGAAAATTATCCTGAAAATTGGTGATTTGCCAAAAGAAATTTGGCAACGCCTAAAGGCTCATACGGCGTTTTTCCTTAGCACGGCAGAATAGATCATCGATGGCAACCCATAATGTCTGCGGGAAGAGCAGAACAGCGCATGTGTAGTAATTTATTCGGTGCCGATCGAAAAAATTAAAAAGTCTAATGAGGGCATAGCAACGTCGTTTTATGCAAATAGAGCTCAAGGAAACCGGCACCAAGAGGGTGGTAACACATTCATGATCGTTTAGTAGTAAGTAAATGAAAATGATGATGAGACGGTAGACCCGAATTTGAGTTTACTCACATTCGACAGTGGGAGAGGACCTTCTAAAAAGGAAACGCACCTACAAGGGTCTTTTTGGTCGCAAAATTTGTGAAAAATTTAAACGGCCTACACTCATATTTTAAGCGGCAAATCGTACTTCTTACTACCACTATTTTAATACTTTACGGCAAAAACCTTTATTTCGTTTTTCGACTTAAGTATATTGAGATTTCGACAGAAAGTTCTTGCGGCATCTGCGGCTTTTTGCGATCAATATTCATACACTGTTATGAATGATATTCAGCTAATACCAACATCGCAAACAAAAAGGTCACAGAGATCAGGATCAAAAAATGTAATTTCCTTCTTTTTGATCAAGGATTTGAACAATTGAGTTTTGAATTTGTCGTAGGAGATTACTTCGACAATCTAGAGCAGGATGCGAACTGATGTCACTAGAGTAGGTCAATTTTTTCTTCGCGGGGGGGATTTCGTTTCGAGTTCACACGAATTCGAACTGCCTTTCAAACTAGATTGTTAAAATTGGCCTACAGTTTCCACAGAAAAAAAAAAAAAAAAAAAAAAAAAAAAAAAAAACAACCGGGATGAAAATCGGGGTTGGGAAAAGGTGATTTAGGCACCCTCAGTTTTTTTTCAGTATCTGAGATATGAACCATCGTTTCATATACCATAGAGGAAAGTCAATTCAATTTCACAATATTGCCATGTCTAGATGAGGAGGAATTTTTCTTTCGTTCATTCCTCGTTATTTTTTTCCGAGCAAATTATACAAATAGTAAAAATGAAAAAACCTTGAAATTAGAAATGTTTGATTTCGGGACTTCAATTCCAAACTTATTATGCTCGGTTCTCAAAATTGCAAATCAAAATTAAATTTTGAGAGCCGAACAAAAACAGCTTGAAAGTCACTAAATCAAACAGTCTTCTAGGCAATTCTTTCAAGCTTTATGAGAAGTCGAGCTGATAATTGAGCAAATACATTTTTCTTCCGAAATGACCATTCGGGCTTACTGCCCGTCGTTGGCTGGCTTTTCACGCTCTTTCGAATTCAATTCGCATTGCCAAACATAAACAGCGTTCACAGACTCTCGAGGAAAAGATAAAAAGTCACAGATTGAATCTGAACAACTTTTGTGACTCTCTTACATCTCAGATTCCTTTTTTAGGGAACAAGAGGTTCTGGCTACAAGCGAGAGAGTACTAGAATAGAAACCAAGGATAAAATCTCAATTGGCTATTGTTAAAAATTATTTGATGCAAATGCAATTTGATGCAAAATTTGATGCATTTACCTAATGAGCCTAATTTTACCGAAATTTACCTATTTTACCTAAATATATGTAGTTTCTTCAGCTCTTATCACTTGTCAACTCGCTCTCTCCTTTCTTACCTGTACAGCCACAAACTTTTGCTATTTACTGTTTGAGCTATGTAATTCATATTTGTGCATGATGAAGATTATTAGTGCTTTTTGTTTGTTACCCTTTTCCCTGTTACTATGTATGCTAGCCCTGATGATTCACGCTAGACGTTTAAAAGCTTCGGCTTCCACTTCTGCATGTACTATATTATGTAAGAAAAAAAAAGTATGAGCATCAAGGTTCCCGTTTCAATTCTTATTTTATTATTCATAGATGCTACTCCAGTCATGTTTAATTACCTAATTCCTCCTCAGTGAAAAAAACTACATTATGCGTAGCATGTTTTTATTTTATCGCACTTCTAATTAAAACGATGTGTTGTAACAGCGCGTGAGTACTGAGAACGGTTGTGTTTTAGTCTGAACTTTCATTTTGCTTGGAGGCTTGAGCGGGAAAATCTTGCAACGTTCCATAACGCAAGATGGCGGGGCAAATATTTACGGCACGGCTTGAAAGCTGGAGTTACTCTCCCCTTTCCTGCACCTGCTCAATGCTTTCCGGTATTGGGATGCCGACGCGACAGATCGAGAGATAAACTTTTACCTTTTCATTCCCTCGTCCCTCCCCTCGGCGTCGTCCGACGAGAATTGGTTCCTGGATATCTCTCCTTTCCAATAAATTCATTCTTAATTATTCCATTTGTTTTAACGGCGTGGCTATTTTCCAATAATTCTCTCTCTTGCATGACTACCAAGTCATGTCTGGAGTTTATCTGAAGCCAATAATTTTGCTGCAAAGAATTGGGAAAATTCACAATAATAAAAATATTTGTGTTCTTGTCTTACATTTGGTTAACATACGAAGTGGAAAACGAACGAACACATTATGTAGATTTTGGTATACAGTTTGTGGTGAATATAGCGCAAAAAACAACGGAGGTACTGGAAAAATGCATTTCCCCAATTGCAACGTTGGTTAGCACTACTTGTTATTCATATTTCTTCAAAAAAACTGGCTGGCATTTTCTCTTAAAATTATTAACCTATAGGCTATATAGGTTATTTTGTGTTTTAATTCTCGTATTAATTAAACTATTGTGTTGGACTTTCTCTCTGTGCACATGTTTGAATTTAACGGATTAAAAAGGAAGCACCAATTCCAGAATATTTTTTAACTATATCTATCATTCAAGAATCTTCATAGATTGCGAAACATATAGCAAGAGCAAACCACTGGAAGCTTTTATTATCTCCGCTAATGCAATTAGAACTCATTGAGCGTTATAATTAATGTGCCATATTTTTTTACCCTCCACACAACTTAAAACAAGCAGGAAGCTCCAACGCATTCGCGTCGGAAAGCGGCTCTGGCGACGGTAGGTAGTTGTTACGCGTTTACGGTTTCCTTGGTAACCTTTGTTTGCTATCAGCTGATGTCGAGTAGTATGACTAGGAAGCTCCAACCACGGCATTCTTCGAAAAAAGCGTGAAAACTTATAGATTTGAATTTTCAAATTTTAAACGTAAAGTACATTTTTTCCAGTGCGAGATTAAAGCACAGACCCGTTTTGAATTATTGACAGTATCACCATGATTCCAAAAATACACTACACAACATAGCATTCGCTCACAGGAAAAAGATATCAATTAAAATAAAATCAGTCCCCCCTAAACAGCAGAAAATGGCGCCGATTCCCATCAACCAACACGCGGTCTCTCCAATGTAACATGGTCCGTTGATACTCCTCAGCTGGGACCGTCCGGAATAGCAGCTCTAGTGCAAGCACCAGAGCCGCTAAAAAAGGGAGGGTTCAGATAGTGCAAATCTACCATTATTAAGAAAAGGCATATTTGCGTATGTGCATCTAAGAAAACGGAACGAGGTTGAGTTTCGGTTCGGCAAAAGTTCTTACTCAAACGAAAAATCTGGCTACATCCAGATGCTACTCTGCAAAATAAGATTCCTGAGTTCAATTTGTTTCAATACATTTGTTTTATCCAGCGCTTTCAGTGTCGAAGAGATGCAGCGGCGCAGCACCACGCCGCAAACGAATATTTTATAGGATAAGCTTCAACAGACAACCGGCCATATTGATACTCCGCCAAGAAGTAAGCGTGAAAGGTTTCAGCAGTGGTCAATTCTGCTCCGCCTCAAATGAGCGACGGGAGAAGGGGTTGCCAACTGCGACTGGCTTCCAAATCCTGCACACTAATAAATATTTTCTCGCAGATAGCTGTGCTGATCCCGTGCAGAGAGGTATAAAGTGATCGCACGGACACTTGTCCAGAAAAAATATGCTGATTTCGATCCTTCAGACGTCTGTCAAATCCGCATTTTCGCAGTGGCATAGATAGCGTGGGTGACGTAGTAACGTCACTTCTAATCGACATTTCATTGCAGGAAACACAAGTTCTGGAAAAACTTTCGAACGAACGCAGCGTATGGAGAGCATGGTTTTTGTTGCGAAATTACATGCGCTCCAACGTTTTCAACTCGCCACACTATTGCTACGCTTCATTTCAGTTCATTATACATCACTGCTTGAGTGTGCTCATTGAAACCCTAGACTTTTATCTTCCCTCCCTCATGGTGTAAAAGTTACCTAAAAAAAAAAATGCTTCCATTTGCCGGATGATGGCAGATGACCAAAGTAATAAGCGTTCACTGGAAAAAAAAAAAAAAAAAACAAATTGGATCTGGAGTCCAGACACTTAAAAACATGGAGATAGTAAGAATATTAGAGCCTATCTCAGTGCGGCCTGAGCGACACGTTAATTAGCGCCCACAAGACTGCATGGATACTTCACGCATTGCGTGTACACACCGTGCCGTGAGGTTGAGGTACGCGCAACAAGGGAAGTATCATTGAGGTCGGAGTACGCGCAATGCGTGAAGTATCCAGGCAGTCTTGTAGGCGCTATTACGAACTTCCAAGTGTTCATACGGCGTTCTTCCTTCAGCTTAAAACATCTCTATTTCCTTACAGAGCGATCGGACCCTTATACCCATTCATGAAATATGCTTGATAATCCGCAGCCCGTGACAATATATACAATAATAACAAATTAAACGACGGGTAACGGTGCTATTTTGCACGTATTACCACCAAGACGTTTCGACTGAAAATCCAGTTTTCCTCAGTTGGATATGAACAGTAAACATCTAAAAACGTAGTCGCCCTTGGCTATAACTTTCAAAGCACTGGAAAAAAAAACACATTGGATCTAGAGTCAAGCCTCTTAAAAGCATCGACAAGAAAAAATACTCTTTATTCAATCAGATTTAAACTTACATCGAGAACCAAGCCTCTTAATTTAAGCGGATTTCGTTTTGATTCAAGCAAAAATACTGTTGAATCAAGAGTATTTTTTCTTGTCAATGTTTTCAGGAGTCTGGACTCTACATCCAATGTTGTTTTTTTCCAGTGTTTGGTTCAGCATTCCTAGCCTAACTAACCAAGCAAAGTGCTAACACCGACATTCAGCAATAATCACTTGTCGAAATTCAACTTAATTTTATGTTCAACAAGTTGCTCATCGATCACAGTAGCGATTCTGGAAAGTTAACAACACTGTTTTTCCTCCATTTAAATGTATGCGAAACAATCGATTCTTGGCGAGTCAGGTTGCCTCGCCCAATATTTTTAATGGATTTAATTGAAGAAAAAACAGTGTTGTCCACTTTCATAATCGCTACTGATCAATCATCACTGTCCTCAGCATTGTTCTCCGAAATTATCTCTCGCCTCATACGATTACATTGCATAGATTGATATTGCGGGATCTCTGAACTGCCGTGCTAAGGAAGAACGCCGGATGAACATTCGAATGTTGCCAAATTTACTCTTAGGAAATACTTATATTAGAGGATACTTATGCATAATTTTCGTTAAAACTTTCTATCGCTACGGATCAAATTATACCAACAAAATTCCCTGAAAATATGGAGGAAAATATCTACACATTTTCGGGAAATTTCGAGTTTTGTCAAATGAAGCTTGGCACCGTCTGAAGGCTCATACGGCGTTCTTCCTTAGCACAGCAGTAAAATATACACTGGAAAAAAAACACATTGGATCTAGAGTCCAGACTCTTGAAAACATTGACAAGAAAAAGGACTCTTGATTCAATCAGATTTAAGCTAAAATCAAAAGGAAATCCGCTCAAATTAAGAGGCTTGGTTCTTGATTTAAGCTTGAATCCGATAGAATCAAGAGTATTTTCTCTTGTCGATGTTTTTAAGAGTCTGGACTCTAGATCCAATGTGTTTTTTTTCCCAGTGTATTGTGTCTAGGTATGTATGTATAGCCCGTAATTACAGCGTTCAAAGCCAACTACTTTTTTTCTTTTTTTTTTTGTGGGAAAGTCAAACGCTGGCAACACGAAACGGAAGAGGGATCACCGATCGTCGGGTCGTTCGAGAGATGCGGGTCGATAAAAATAAATAGTCGGGAACGAGGCGTCCTGCCACCAGTTCCACCCCTGTTGCGGCCAGTCGAACGAAATCGGCCAAACTGCCGTGCTCAGAAAAAACAACGTAGGAGCCTTCGGTCGTTGCCAGATCTCCTTCACTAAAAACCGAAATTACAGGAAAAATTATGAATAATTATTATCGAATTTTTCAGATAATTTTGTTCGCAACATGAACAAACATATCCGAAAAATTCACGGAAAAATAAATATTCCTTTCCTCAAAAATACATATTTTATCGGGAGAAATTTGGCAACCCTCGGATGTTCATACGTCGTTTTTCCTTAGCACGGCAGGAAACCCCCCGCACAGGGCGCATCATTTAGAGCTGAATGAGAAGCGGCAACACTGCTCGCCTTCATATCGAGGCACGGAGGGACTGCTTTTTTATGACAATCGCTGCCGATTCCAATGGCAGCCTTTATCGCTCCGCCCCCGCCCGCCCCGCACCGGTCGGGGATAAGCTGACGAAAGCTTTTTTTGTTCGCGTCTCCTGTTTAATGAGAGGTAATCTCGATGAGGTCGTCGAGTGGCCGAGATCCGGGCGAAACTGAAAAATGGTAGTTCCGTCGCTGGCTACACTCCCGTGTTGCTCAGCCTTAAATGCAGTCTGGGATGAGCCTGAAGATACATTAGAGAATGTGTTAACCGTGGCTCATACAAAAATGCACTTCCGGCTCTCTTGTCTCTTCCGTGACATGGCAGTATATTGTGAATCGGCACTTGCACCAGAGCGGGTCCATTCGTCGCTTTCGTGACAAAAAGGTTTAACTGCATTTCGCGATGAGACCTGTCGTCCATTCAACTCAATGCTTTCCCGGGCCCATCTCAATGTGTGGTTACGCCCCTTTGTCAGCTAAACGACGCATTGACGGCGCTCCCAACGCTATCATCAAAAATTCTTCGCTGGCAATGAGTCTGTTGCACACACGAGATGCGAATGAATTAATATAATAGACTGTATGTTGTAGGACAAAAATTACGACGAGCACATAAAAAAGTATGAAATTAACTCCTGAACACACAATTTGCGTGGTTCGTATCGCAACGTCACTGGCCGTGGCTTTCAAAATCTCAAAGTCTTCATACACTTTTGTCTTGATTGTCGGCAACTAGATTGTAAAAAAGAAGTGATGATTCTTTACCCGACCGTAGGCCGATGATAAAAAATTATTTGGATCGGTCACTGCTGGTTTCGACTAATCAAAACGCGTATTTTATTCTTCAACGTTGACTTTTGACCATGAGGTCATGGTCAAAATGTATTTTGACATTTTGACCTATCATTACTAGTTATGACAGGTCAATACCAGTATTTTGACCAGACTACGGATTTCGATTACAACAGACACCTCGTAAATTACCATAAACTTTTCTCAAGCTCATTAATTATGTTGTGGACTATAGTCTCGTATTTCACTCTATTTCACATCTATTTGATGTGGTTTTCCTCGTATTTCGTAAGCCATTGGGGGAGGGGGGGGTACCTAAGCATAACTTATGGGTTCTTACAAAGGAGGAGGGGGGAGGCTCTTTGAGCAAGTCTCCTAATTTTTTCTGATTTCATGTTAATCGTTAGCTTTTAATCGGGCTTTCTCTGTTATTTTCTTAGGAACTGGAGCAAGAGGAGGGTCATACTAGCCTCATGTCGTCATTAAAAAGAAAGATGAGGTGTTGTCCTACAGATGCCTTACATGGAAGAAAGGGGAGGGGCAGTCAACCAAAATGCTTTACTTAATGCTTGAACAGCCCTCGTGCACTTTATAAAATGCATTTTGATCAAAGCAGTGAAAAAGAAGCTGAAACTAAGGACTAAAACGGAAATAAGAGAACGACTTGGAGCATGCGCTAAGGAGAAGCATCTTGCTCCCCAGAGCAGAGGTGGTTCTCGTCTAATGAACACAGGTAACTCATCTAAATTACCCATCACCGTCGGTTATTGGGTCAGGAATCCTTTCCTTTCAGTCTCGGAGTGCTCGACGATGGAGCGCGACGCCGAGTGAACTTCTGCGGTTTATGAAACGCTCCGGTCCGGAACCATGCTGTTAGTTTGCATACCTCCCGCAAAGAGGTGAAGAGAGGCCCTCCAGCTGCTCTCCACGGGGGCTTTAGTGCAAAGATACGAACGACCCGCCGAGTGTGACGTTTTCTTGCGAGCCCGCTCCATTGAAACAACACGGTCGCTCTTCACACGATACGCACAGGATCATTTCAGTTACTCGAATTTCCAAGTATAATGGTGGGTATTCGCGGCAAACGCTGTGAGTAAAAAGCAATTCTTTCCAGTCGATAGGAGTAAAAATTTGCGGCGGCACACTGGAAAAAAACACATTGGATATAGAGTCCAGACTCTTAAAAACATCGACAAGAAAAAATACGCTTGATTCAATCAGATCTAAGCTTAAATCAAGAACCAAGCGTCTTGATATGAGCGGATTTCCTGTTGATTTAAGCTTAAATCTGATTGAATTAAGAGTATATTTTCTTGTCAATGTTTTCAAGAGTCCGACTCTAGAACCAATGTGTTTCATTTTCCAGTGCATTCCTTATAAGCCATCGTGAGGGCAGTACGAAAATAAACGTATTTAAATACATCAAAGCATAAAATCATCAGATGAAGGATAACATTAAAATACTACACAAAAACAGTGACAGAAAAATGCTAAGCGTCTTATGAAAGTATGAAATAATTAAGGCGGTAAAAAGAGGGAGGGGATCATTAAATGCACCAAAATAGGCAGATCCGGCAAGTAATCCCCTTTACATAGAATTTGCTGTCATCTCTGATGGGAACTGAGCACAATGTACAGATAAAAGTGTTTTGATTATTGAGAGTGTTTAGATCTGTAAATTTGTATCAACTGTTACCACTGTATAAAATTAAGTTATGGCCTGTGTAATTAATACTTGGTGACCCTGGCGATGAGACGATTGCTTCGTAAATGAAGCTTCGGTCAGATTTTATCAATAAAATGTAAATTTTCCAAATGATGTTCAATTATTACTGACACTTGGCTACATTCCACACACCGACGAAAATAAAGTACTTTAAGAGAAATTTCTACACAAAAGTTTGATAAATATGAGAAGTAAAGCACAACACAACATAAGCCATCCGTTGAAAATTTCTAGAGAAAATGCCGACTAGTTTCCTTGAAGAAATTTCGTAAAAAACGAAAACGAGGGATGAATACCCACGTCGCAATCGGAGGAAAGCAGTTTCCGAGTCTCTCCATTTTTTATCTGCACTAAATGTGTTGGTTTGTGTTACACTTCCTATGTTAGTCAAAAGTAACACAAGAACACAATTTTTTTAACAATGTAGTTTACGCGCGAGCCTTCAAACGAGCACAAAAACTGCTCCGCGCAGGCTGCACCGCGAGCAGTTAAAACGCAAAAATACATCACAAAATTTAAGGTTACGAATTAATTGTTCAATCGATTCAATCGTTAATTTGAAAGAAAGACTCCTGAGGGTTAGCCTCGATGAGTGAAAGTCTTCGTTCTGTTTTTAAGCTTACATTCATTACTTTTATATTGTACATGATATATATAAACTGATTACGGTAAACGCACGGGTCGTAAGACAGTATGTAGGAGTTTTTTGGCCACCGTGCGTTAAAAATTCAGCATGAAGTTGAAAATGTCAATACAGGGGAAAAAACTACCGAAGTTGGAAGCACGAAAGCACGTTCGCAAAGCAGGAAGTTTCGAAATAGCAAGTTCATGGTGGTCTCTGTTTTTCTTTGAAGCATATCAGAACACCCAGAGGTACTGTCAAACTGTGCAAAGCTTTGAGGTACAACGTCAATTTAAGGAAGTGGAAGAAAGTTTCCAAGATTTTTTGGGACTCCATACTCACAGCCAGCTGTTGGTCCTTCAGGATTTAAGAGTTGTCATGCTGAAAAAAATTGACTTATCACCTCGTGTCACAAGAGCTAATTCGTTATTGAGACAGGGCACGAACAACAATACACTCAATAACTATCAGCCCTTATCTACCAACTCTGGAATTCCTAAAGGCGACAGAAGTCAAATCCGACTATCGACAGATAAGGCATCAGCCTTATCGAGAAGAATTCGGTGTTTGCTATTGGTCTCTGTCTCAACAGATTTCTTCTAGGTGCTGACCTCCTGTTGCATTTGTCTTGTTTATTATTTTATTATTACTTTATTTTTTCATTCCTTTCTGTATGTTTCTTTTATAATTAATTATGTTATTTTTCTGTTCATTGTCGTTATGTTACTCTAGTTTACTCCTTATAATCTACTACCTCATAATAAGTAAATATTTTAATTAAAATTGCACTGATATTGACTTACAACTAGTGTCCTGTTTGTCGTTGACCAATGATAGACATTTGACTTGGTGATAAATTTGTCAAGTCTCATTTTTGCTTTTTTTCTCTAAGGCTCATGGTTCCTATGGATGAATGGGGAGACTTAAGGCCCTCAAACTATTTTAAAATTTTGATTAAGTAAACTTTTATTAAGTAATCTTTCTTATTAAGTTTGATCTCAGTCCATGGGCAAGAATTAATAAAGAAATCAGGACCCTTAATGAGGAGATAATAGAGCTTTGTGGTAATTACGACAATGTTTACATTTTAGATTTCCATAACTTATCAAGGCCAATGTTTACACGCCATGGGCAGCATCTAAATAACAGAGGAAAGGATAAGTTGGCTAGTATGATCAGTGATGTAATTGATCTTTTAAATTTCAATTTAAACTAATGCAAATTGACGTGGCCAAAGCAAGCTTGCCTAGAAATAAGAAAGCCACTCCACTCAATGAAATAGCGAGTGCAGGCGGAGTGACAGGTAGTGCAATGATAGATAAGACAAGACCTAGTAGTTTAGAGAAATTTGACTTCTCACTGTTTGTTTAAAATGTACGGAGAATGAATGATGAATGACCCCTTAAAATGTTCCATAATTGAAGACAAAAGTAATGAAGAAAAGCATAAAAGAATTTGTATAACTGAGCATTAACTAAAGGATTCAATGTTAGAATGCAATCTACTACAAAATTTTAAATTAGCATCCTGTTGCTGTAGGAAACAATTTAAAGGTGGTGGAACTGCAATATTTGTGCGTAACAGCATTTCCACAGAGGAGTGTGAATTTATTTCAGAGATTAGTATGGACAAACATTTTGAAATTTCAGCGACAAATTTAAAAGGCAGCACAACTGACTTAATTATTATGTGTATATATAGGTCACCGAGTGGGGACTTAAGTGTATTCCTAGAAAAGTTAGAAGAGATATTTAGGAAGCTAGATGTCCAGCAAAAGTATATGATCGTAGGTGATTTCAATGAGGATGTATCAGAAGAGTCAAAACAAAAAAACGACCTCTTCGATGCTTTTAAAACAGTCAATATGAGGCCAACAATTTTGGAGCCAACAAGGATTACGGCCACATGCGCCACAACCATTGACAATATGTTTACAAATTTAGGTATGAACCATGCGTCATGTTGTAGTTGTGCGTGTCATTTTGTCGACGGAACTTTCGATGACGAATTTATCCGTTCGTTTCTGGAAGATTGCAATGATACTTCTTTCGCTGGCTCAGAAATTGACGCAATCATCAATTTATTATTAGCTGACCGCGAAAAAATTGTTTCCCGTGAAACAAGTTGCCAAATTAAGTCTAGAAAATACTATTTTATGACTTCATCCGACACAAATCTGAAGGTATGGACTGGTTTGGAAAGAAATCAATTCAATGAAATGTGCGGGTATTTAAAGCATGGTGAAAAAGATAGTTCTGCTCTCGGAATGTACATGATGCATATGTATGCCGGTCTCTCGCAAAAACGTATTGGTGTCATTTTAGATGTACACCAAGGTACAGTTAGTCGCTCCATTGCCGATACTAGAACTTCACTCACACAAAATTTTGTCCCGATTAATGTAGGCCATTTCTCTCGTGACAAGATTATAGAGGAAACCTTGGAATCATCCAAAATTCTCAACTCCATTCAAGACGGGTCGTCTACAGTCATTACGATTTGGGACGGAACTTATTTATTTATTAATAAAAGTATAAACTTTAGATTTCAACGCAGCACGTGCAGTGGGCACAAGAAGCGAAATTATCTGAAACCTATGGTTGTCGCAACATCTAATGGATATATAGTGGATATTTTTGGGCCGGACAAATTGTTGGCAGGGAGCGTGTCTAACGCCGACATTATGAAAGCCATCATGAAGGAAACTTCTTTCGAAAATTTTTTCTTACCTAAAGACGTCTTCATTTTAGATAGAGGCTTTGAAAGGATCAAGCCCAAACTGGAATCAAAAGAATTTGTTGTCTCAATCCCATGCCTGCAGAGGGACAACCGTCAACTAACGACAGAGGATGCTAACAAATCTCGTATTTGTACAAGGCAGCGACGGGTTATAGAGGCAGTTAATAGTAGCCTCAAACGTTTTAAACATCTCAAAAACGTCGTTACTGCAGAGGCAATTCCACACCTCTACACTGATTTACGCATTGCTGCCTGTATGCACAATGTTTTTTTTGCTCGATATTACAGCGACGGTGACGACAAATCAATTGCGTTGAGAATGCTAGCAAACGTTAACTCTCCAAACATCATGCAAGGAATCGTCGAAGGCGAACATCTTATTCGGAAATTAAAAATGTTCGAAACGCGGAACGAGACTCATTAACAAAAAATACCTATTTGGGATTTTGAAGACATGTCCCAATGTTTTGGTACATATCAAATGTGTTTGGCTAGGTCATACAATACGCGAAGAAAACTACATTTTGAGTCATTTTGCATTACATTAATTTATGACGTCCGCCATTTTTGGGTCCTAAGGGCTCCATTTAGCCTAAGATGGCTGAGCCAATCAGAGGTGGTAACCCCAGTGGCCATACTCTCTCAATATAGGTACTCTATAGACAAGTTGGCACACCCCTCCTTCATGACTTCGTACTGCAAATGCAAAAATGGGGCGCGCACACTAGGAACTTGCGCTCACTGCGTCGCCATTATCTGGTATTTTGCATTCGGCCGATATCGTAACACAAACGATCCCTCGACTTTTCTTGACGAGCATTTTCCACACCTTAAGCCAATTTCCGATGACACGGACGACAAGGCTGATGACAATGCGGTTGGGGAAGCTGACGATGAAGCTAACTTCGACTGAGCATAATTCTCAACTCGTTGTCTGCAATGGCGCACGGTGGCGTGGCCCTTGCACTCCTCTAGTTGAGGCTCAAATGAATGGCAAAGATTTCAGTCTTCTCAGGAAAAATATTAATGGTACATCCTCCAATAACGCAAGGATGAAGGAAAAATACTACTTACAACGATGATAGAATTCACTTCAACTGACCGTGAAAAGACTAAATTACGAATCCAAACGATCGACGCCGGTTTCAAGTCGTAGGAGTAGTGCGTTTTTCTCCAACTGGAAAGGACAATTTAACGTTTTCTCAGCTCATTGTCTGCAATGGCGCATGAGGCCCTTGCACTCCTCGAGTTGGGCGATTACTCCAGTTAACATACACCAAGTCATTTTTCTGTATTTTTTATTTATTTATTTTGTTTCCATTATCCTCCCCCCCCCCCCCCCCGGGCCTCATCCTTACAGAGGTAAAGTTTTAATTTGTCAAGGTTCCTTATTAGTTTTCTCGTTGATTTATTGACATGAAAGTATCCCTCCTCCAACGTGCCTCAATAGTTGGGTGGATGGGGAGGCACGGGCGGAACTCGACACGTAGCCACCTCCCCAATGAGATACAGAATATTACACATGTGATCGGTTATTTGGTGCTTAATACACAGTTGTGTCCAACCAAGAAATTATTTTTTGTCTCTAATGGCGATCCCAGCTGGGACGTTTCCGCACTAATGAACAGCTTGAGGCCGGATTTTAGCGTGACGCATTATATATGCGCGACGAAAAAAAATTTGCCGATCCAAGAAGACCCCTCAAAATTTGTAAGTTGTAAAGGAGGCGGATCCCGAGAAGTAAAACCCCAGTCCAGGGGAGAACGAGGATAACAAAGACGATATTTGGAAGGAGATGAATTCCAAACACAAAATCAATTGAGTACATAAATCAAAAGAACGCAATTTTTGGAGAATTTTAGCGCAAACCGCACCAATATCTCTTTTTGTTCAAAAGATATGGAACTCGACGGTTTTCAACTTGGCAACGCTGCTACGCGGAGAGAAATTCGCTTCAGGCCTTGAAATTTTGGGGAAAGGCGTATCCCATAGTGAGGAATGACATACTGAAATTTGGTCAACATCCATGAGGGGGGAATTTTTGTCGATTTTGCATACACCCCTTTTCCCTCGAAGAGATATGCTGTTTAGTGCAACACTAGTTACGACCATTCAGGAAGGAAACTGCAGACGCGTTACGGCCTTGTTAGGCCAAATGGGGTGGATTTTCAGCTTTATGCTGAATTTCTAACGCATGTTGGCAAAAAAACACCAACATACCGTGCATTATATCCTTTTGAATTTCATAGTACTTAAAAGTTTCAAAAATGAATGCGGCTGAAAATGACTTCACACCTAACATAACTATCAAAAATTGTGACGACAGAGGACGTTTTGCACCATTATGAAAGTGTGATGAAACAACGCCATTTACGCAGAATGAATTGCAACCGTGAACAGTAATCGTTTACGATATTTTGTGTGAATTGCACCCAGGGGCTGAAAATTTTTATTTTTATTTCGCGGTAACATTGCTCGCATTTACAAAGCAAACAAGGGGAGCGAGAAAGTAAAATATTGTAATGTGGTTTTCCCTTTTGCCTTTCATTGGTGATTTCTCTAATCTGTACGTGCCGTGCGCCTCCCGTGACAATAGGTGAGCGACACGGGGACCGCTAATCGAGAACTCGTCACCTCTCGGCCAAAGTATCACAAGCACCATGCGGCGTTTCAAAATTTCCGACGCGATTTTTTCATTCAACAGAGAAATTGTTCAACGAAGGCTTCCCGAAAATTATACTGAATTTTCTTTGTACTGCCGATAAAATTCGGTGAGGTTTTCAAACAGATTCAACCGACAATTCCTCCGTAGAAAATAAAACGGCGCATAGTGGATCTAGTCAATAGAAGAGGTCGGAGAGAATTTGGAAACTTTAAACGCTTATAACTCCGTTTCTACAACACTTTGAGGTTCTAAAAATGATTCCGATGGTTTCTTCGTGAAATTTTCTTTTGAAGTACCCCTTGAAATTTGAAGTGTAACGAAATAAATAGCAACATTTGCAGTGTTAGTCAAAAATTCCATGTCCGACCTTTGTAATTGATTCGATCCATTGTACGGCGGAGGAAATTTTTGAACGTTGCATGGCGCTTGCGATACTTGAGCCGCACGGTGGATCGAGTCAATGGAGGAAGTCGGACATGAAACTTCGGACAAAAATTGAATAATTTTACGTTTATCGCATCGCAACTTTCATTTTAAGGGGTGATTTTTACAGAAAATTTTACGAGAAAACCAATGAAATTACTTTCAGAATCTCTAAGTTTTGTATAAACGCAGTTACAAGCTTTTAAAGTTTCTAAATTTTGTCCGACCTCTTCTATTCAATCGAACCACTGTGAGCCGTAAGGTGACGAACTAAGGAACGTCGAAGCTTCAAAATTCGTCGGCTCTTTAAATCACGCACAAGCTTGGCGGCGCGGAGAAAGGACTCCAGTTAAACGAGACAAAAATCTGATCTGGGAATTAGCGAGGGCCATTGCGGATCCGAGGGGGTAGGCGCAGGATAATACGCAAAACCATTAGAACTGTTTCCGCCGAATTAAGGACAATTACCGTCAAATTACCGTGTCTGTTTCGACCCCGCCTCCGAGACCCTCGTTCGAGAGTATCCATTTAACTTGGACTCGGTAACGAGATTCCCTTCTCAATTAGTGCTTTCTCGATTAAAATACTTTCGCGGTCTAGCATAACATTGTAAAGCATGTCCCATAAATCAACCACCCGCACCGCAGCGCTGCGAAGTAAGCCGGTGAACACGCCATTATCCGGCTAAATTCTGTTCTTTTGAATCGCGCGCCGACAACGATGAATGCCAGCTCCTCCTACCCGCTGTTCTCCTTCCCTTATTCACCGTTATTCACCGTGGGAGGGTTTACGGCCTTAGAAAAGTACTGCCTAACCCTCTCTTAAGATCAAGTGCCATACTTACCATGCATCTGTTAATGGAGAGCCATACGGAAAAATTATTGCTGTAACCATGCTTCATAATGTTGGGACGGCATGATAGGTGAAACATCTTAATAAAGATTAGAAAAATAAAGATTCTAAAAAGTTTTAAATTGTTGTGAAATCAACGCCTAGAGATGTGAAAGATAGGGACTTGATGGTGTTCTACGACTATAAAAAAAAAAATGAAAAAAATAAAAAATGCAAAAAACCCGCTTAACGTAGGAGCAAAAATTTCAGCTCCTTAAAACTAACGGAACATATAACAGCCAAACATAAATGTAGCCGACCGAGGAAGATAGAAGTTAGTTTATGGGTTCAAAAATATCAGGAGAGCGAGTTTTGTCGAATTAGATCGGAAAATCTTAGGTTCAGATTTCACTGAGAACGTATTCTAGTATATTGAGAAATAAGCAACAATCGGTTGTGTTTGTTTTCGAACCAATGGAAAGCGTAAAGTTAAATTAGGATCTACCGATGATCTGCATAGGACAAAGTAGGATTTGATGTCAGTTTCCTGAAATTCGAACTTCAAATCGACACAAAGTCGGCTTGATTTGAAATGTTTGGACGTGTTTCACCCCATAAATTTTGTGGAATACTCCTCTATGCTTTGGTATCAATAACGCAATTTTCATTTTTTTTTTTTTTAGTAGCACGTGATCTTCTTTGCACGGTTATCGGTGATAAAATAATTAGGAGATGACATTAAAAAGAAAATAATCCTTTTCTATTGTAATCTTGTTGGGCGAATTTACTGCCGAACAAGTTGCTCTGATCTTTATTCAGAAAGCTCCGATTCAATAAAAAATACGGGACATTTTCTTTTACGATGATCCTGATGAAAGATTCAGTGTTGATACGGAAGATTATCTAAATTATGCCCCACTACTGAATACTAAACGCCCACGTCGGTAAATATGAAACATTGCGGAAACATCGAAGTTAACTGCTTGGGAGGGATGCGGTGAACGATGTTGAATACCCTATAAATAGCGTTGATGGTGTTCGACTCATCGACGAAAATACAGCAGATCCTTAATGGATGGAGGCAACAAGTAACTTTTTCTGCTCATTCGCCCTCGTAAAACTCACCTTCGATGAGCAGGCAAAAGATTGGCGCAACAAGTAGTGTTTGCTCGATTCATCAACTTGAACGATAGGCTTTAACTCCCTCTCTTTGGCGTGCTTAAAAGTGTGTCTATTGGCTATGCAACACGTAAGACTGACTGATCAACATTTGGACATCTGATCATGTTGAATCAATTGTCCGCTTCAAAAGTGATTTGATTCACCTTACATTGCTCAATCTCTAAAGTTAGGGTGGTAAAATAAAAGTAATATAAGAGCGAGGGGAATGTGCAATCCAAATTGATAGAGCTAATTGTAAGTATTAAGGAAGACTTTCCAAATTCAAAAATAAAATATGATGATCTAATTTTAACTAGTTCTAAATTTAAGCCGAAAATAGGTGAAAAACTAGCTGAGAAAACTTGAGATATCTCAAAATATTGACGATAATAATCACAACTTTGTCGGTAATTAAACGCATTTAAATTAAAAGGAACTATATGTATTGTAACCTGAGCCCTGCAAAGCATGTATTTTTATGGATCTCAGAGCTCACAGCAGAATTAAGATGATTTATTTTTATTTGAAAATGTTAAATTATGACAATCGATACTTTGTGATAAGGAGGAATTTGCAGGTATCTTTATCTTTCACAAAAAATCAAATGTAACAATTTTTCAAAAATGATTACATTTGTGATATTTTCCTACGTAAAGATGTATTATTATCTTATCATTAATGTTGTCAGACTTCCAGGGAACGGAATTGAATGAACAGACTCTCGAGATCCTGATTAAAATTTACGAAACGGAAGTTCGGCGGATTTCATCAAGTACTTCGTCGTCATGTGACTTTACAGCGCAGTTTCAAAATAACAATTTAGTAAAACGGAAGATACATAAAATAGAAAAACAATGGGTTAAGTGATTGAGTTAGGATATAAAAGAGCGGGTACGAGTAAGATTTAGCCGGTTGCAGTTGGCGGAAGAAGCGACTGTAAACGCATTGAAGTAATGAGCAAATAACAAAACTTGAATTAAAGTTGACAAACAGAGTTATTCAAAGGGTTAAAATGTTGTAAACCGAAGAGGACCTAAAGGGAGGTCCTAAAGCGAGGACGAGGGCAAAAACTGCAAGCAAAGTGGGAGATATTTTCACTTAGAATTTCTCTAATCAGACGGAGTCACTCGCCCGAAGACCAACTTCGGACCTAATCAAATTACATCGGTTATTTGATCTCGAGCCCTCAACTAGAGTAAATTTGAGTAAACATTCACCGTTTGTTGGTGTTTGCCGAAAAGGAGCCTTTGACGTTCGTTGCGTATAGAAAATACGGACCGTCGTCAAAGACGTCTGGGAAAAATTCGTCCACCTTTGCTCCCAAGATGTGCACCAGTGGGGAAAACTCTACGCGTACCTCAAAGGTAATAACTGAAAACTTTGACCGGTTAGAACAAGCTTCCGAATCTATGGTTCAACGCACCTAATATGGAGAAAAATATACGTGCACAAGTTAGATTGACGCTTGAGTTTTTGATTCTTGGCCAACATCGGAAAAAGTAAACATTGACGTTACAATGTTGAAATGATCTTGGTGCAATACGGTTGAAGGTCACATCAATTTATAATCCTAACTTTGAAGGTCCATAAATCAATTTTCTTCATATCACATATGAAAGAACGAGACTGATTGAAGATTTCAAAGATCTATGTTAAATTCCCACTTGAAAATTCCATTTTCACTACACTGTCGCGCTTTTATGGCTGAAAATTTTGTTGATTTATTTACTTATTACGCGCCAAATCGACAAAATATTGGTGAGGAATTGCACTCTCATATTTTTATATGAAATCAAATTGTTGGGTGGATCTTATAACATTGTTACAAAGTAACGTTATTTTCGTCTGTGAAGCGAAGTTGTGCTTCAGCAAAGTTAATTTTCAGATCATCAAACATATCTCATGAATTGGTATACACTGAGAAAAAACTATGGTTTATAAACCTATTAGAGGTAAATATGGAACACCTATAATAGTCGTAAATAAACTAATGATTCTCGGTCTGTGAACCATACTAAGGTCTCTGTACCTAATTAAGGTACAGAGACCATAACTAAGGTATATGTGCTATTATTATATGTAGAGGTACTACTATTAGTGGTGTTCCATATTTACCTCTAATAGGTTTATAAGCCATAGTTTTTTCTCAGTGTAGTGGCCCGATCGCTCTGTAAGAAAGTAGGGGTAATTCTGAGTTTAAATGCCGTGCTGAGGAAGAACGCCGTATGAACACCTGGAAGTTCGTGATAGCGCCTACAAGACTGCCTGGATACTGATTGAAATACTGAATTTAAAATAGGGATTAGTTTTTTGACAACCATTTTTGGCATGGAGCCATTTTCATTTTTGCAAAACACCCAATACATTTGCCTGTAAAACATGATCATTTTAAATGACAATCACGGGTGCAAACAACATGAGTTACCATGAGTGCGAACGCTGACTCCGCGAGTAAGATTATCAGCGCCAATCTAAGTGCGGCCTGAGCGACACGCTAATTAGCGCCTACAAGACTGCATGGATACTTCACGCATTGCGCGTACGCACCGTGCCGTGAGGGTGAGGTACGCGCAATGCGGGAAGTATCACTGCAGACGGTGTACGCGCAATGCGCGAAGTATCCAGACAGTCGTGTAGGCGCTATTACGAACTTCCAAGTGTTCATACGGCGTCCTTCCTCAGCACGGCAGTTCAGCTCAAAACTATCCCTACCTCCTTACAGGGCGATCGGGCCACTATACCCATTCATGAGATGTGTTTAATAACCTGCAGCCCGTGACAATATGTACAATAATAACAAATTAAACAACGGGTAACAAGGCTAATTTACACGTAATACTACCAAAACGTTTCGGCTAAAAACCAGTTTTCGTCAGTTGGATATAAACAGAATCTAAAAACGTAGTTGCCCTTGGCTGTGCCTTTCAAAGTGTATACCCTTTATTCCCATTCAAACGCCCAACTACGTATTCCGAAATATTACACTGGGAAAAAAAAACACATTGGATCTAGAGTCCAGGCTCTTAAAAACATCGACAGGAAAAAATACTCTTGATTCAATCGGATTTTTGCTCAAAACAAGAACCAAGCCTCTTAATTTGAGCGGATTTCCTTTTAATTTAAGCAAACATCTGATTGAATCAAGAGTATTTTTTCTTGTCAATGTTTTCAAGAGTCTGGACTCTAGATCCAATGTATTTTTTTTCCAGTGAACTTGCCTCCTTTTTTCATCTAGTTCATTCTCTCTGGTGAGAAATTCATCGAAAGAAGATGAAGTCGGGACGAAATAATTCGGAGTTCGGTGTGTTAGGCAACTGGGCAAGGCCGCAAAGGTCGGGGGAAGCTGAATCCGTAAACCGAGGCCAGACCGACGAACTCGGGCGTAAACAGCGGCGATAACTGTAGTTTCACGCTCTGCATCATCCAAAAGGTAGCGTCCCGTGTTTTTTCCTTCTTCTTTTTTTTGATATTTCGATTGCATTTTTGTAGCGGCCACGACGCTCCCGATTCGCTTCCCACGTTCCGGCGTCCATTTATTTTCATTCCAACGGATAAGCCGGCCACTCGTGAATCTCGCGTCGCGTCGGGCCAATTTAATTATTTTATTCTTCCCCCCTTCCGATGGATGGAGGCATCGCATTAAAAAAGTCTCAGCGTAGTATAATGCTTGGTGGACGATGTTGGGGTGCACCTTACAGTTGCATTACATTTTGCAACAAGGATGACCACTATTTCTTACCCATTTTAGAAAAAACATACATGCAATTTGTTTCCCTAAGCAGAAATGTGATTTTATACAATAGTAAAATGTTTGGTAGACGAAGTTGGGGTGGTTGCATTGCATTTTGCAATAGGCAACTACCATTTCTAGCCCATTTTAGAAACAACACAGTCGCCATTCGTTTCCCTAAGCAGAAATGTGCTTTTATAGAATAGTATAATGCTTGGTAGACGAAGTTGGGGTGCACCTTACAGTTGCATTGCATTTTGCAATAGGTAACCACTATTTCTAGCCCATTTTAGAAACAACACACTCACCATTCGTTTCCCTAAGCAGAAAGGTGCTTTTTAAAAAGAACCAGAAGAGTAGTTCCTTGTTGCAATATGTGATCCAGTTATTGAAAAGTTGAAGCCGAAAAGGTCGAATTGTTCTTTACTAATATCGTCGCTCCTCTGACGAAAGAGCGTATCTCGATTTCCAGGTGCGCCCCAAAAAGCATGGGTTTAAATGTAAAAAAGGGTTCATGTGGATATTGAGATACGCCCTTACGTCAAAGGAGCGACGATATGAGAACTTTTTTGTCATAAATTATGAATCAGCGAGAATGATAACACATGCAATTATCTTAAGGAGTATATTGCCAAAGTTGCAATTCTAAGAAAGAACGCCGTTTGAGCCTTCATACAATGCAAAATTGTTTTTGATAGAATTCGAATTTTCCGGGAAATCTGAAAGTATTTTTCCATAGAATTATACTCGAAATCAAATTTAAATTATCTGAATATTTCACAGGAAATTCTAAACCCTCATTAAAAATAATCGATACATTGGAGAAAATTCGAATGTTCATAAGGCGTTTTCCCTTACACCGCGGAGTACTGAACAGTAAAAAGATGAAAATCGAAGGAAACCCGATTTGGTGTGCTTTAATTCTCACTGATACAAACTATCCCAAAATTGACACTTTACTTTGTGTCAGAACTCAGTTATATTTGTCAACCGACGGTCGCAAAAAATCCAGCTTGTATCAACACATGTGGATCCTGCTCCTAAAACCGGTAACTTAATGCCATAATAGCAATGTGAAATCTGGACCTTTGTTGGTAAGTATTAAATATTGATTAATGCTGTGTCCCTGTGTTACAATTCTTTTTGGGCGGTAAGTTTATCAGCTTTGATAGAGGGAACTGTTACTGAGCAAACTAATTACTGGAATAACACTGGGAAAAAAAACGCATTGGATCTAGAGTCCAGACTCTTGAAAACATTGACAAGAAAAAATACTCTTGATTCAATCGGATTTTTGCTTGAATCAAGACGAAATCCGCTTAAATTAAGAGGCTTGGTTCTTGATTTAAGATAGATTCTGATTGAATCAAGAGTACTTTTTCTTGTCGATGCTTTTAAGAGTCTGGACTATAGATCCAATATGTTTTTTTTCCAGTGAAGGAGCACTCGTTGTCATTGAAGTGAAAATATAATCGATAAAGATAATGCGCGGTTTGATTGATGCTTTATTTGGAGCGTTGCAATTGGCAATGATGCGACGAAAGGGTCTTCAAGAAAGCTTCTACCAATTAACGAGAACAAGATTGACTTTGCTTGCAACCAATTTAACTCGATCTTAAAAAGCCAGGTCGACAATCCGCGACGAAACTGTTGGTTGTCGAGGAGAAATTATCGAATATTTTGCCTCATTTTTCAACTGCGCAGTCATTTAGTAGGATGAAAATGAGTCACAATACCGGCAATAAAAATGTACCCCCGGAGCTGACGACATTCATTCGCATTACGATACTTTTAATTTTTGATGGAGTTGATGGCTTGGCTCGACTTGAAGCTTGTCTTAATGTCGAATTTAATTTTTATTGAACCCGCGCTCGGCCGTCATAACTTGAGACTGCCATTCACCAACTTTTTACGAGGCCCCGACTTTGCTTAAATACACAATTTTCGACTTCGGCCCTCGGAAAATTGTTTACGACCGCGAAAACGGAGGCCCCGGCGAACTTTTTTATTCGAAAACGCGGCGTTTTATTGTTCGTGTACACCTAAAATAAACTCGGGTTTCGGGGCTGTGTTTATTCTTCTAGATTGCTTTCAGTTGCGGTACGTAAATGAAACGAAAACATGGTTTGCAATCCATCCACTTGGCGTCGGAGGCCGACAGCATTTTACATAAATTGTTAACTTGGCCTCCCCGGATCTTTTCCCCTTTTTCTTCAGACGTTCGCAGTTTCCTTATTTTCTCATCGGTCGAAATACTGCTCCCTCTTTATCGATGATTTTTTCACAACTGAAATTTTGATAAAAAAAAAATTAGCTTTGTATTTACAGTAATGTTGAATTTTAATCCGAAACCTTACGCTGCGAACCAGTCATCGAAAAAAAACTTGCGTATATTGAAAGTTGATTCAGAAACCGACTAAATTCGAGGAGAGAGCAAAACCAAGGGCTAAATGAACCGCGTTCAACAGAAAGGAACCGAGCCACATCAGCTATTGCCGAATTTAATTGACTAATTTAATTTTTTACATGAAAACAGTTGTGCGGATTTTCGTGTAAATTTCAGTGAATTTTCTCCATAATACGAAGCAAATTCCTTAACATTTTCAAAGGGATCCGCACAAACGTTTTCTTGTTAAAAATTAAATTGCCCAGTTAAAATTGGCAATAGTTGATGTGGCTTGGTTCCTTTCTGTTTAGCGCGGTCCAAATGTACCTAATTTTGTTTTACTTTTAGAACCTAATGAGACAAAATGAAAGTGGAAGGTATTCGGAGAGCCAGCAATGTATGCTCAGACTACAATCGAGGTAGGCTTGAATGAAAAATTTTGCTAAATTTGTTTTTCCACAAATGAAAATGAAAGTTATAAAACGTGAAAAATGATCAAATTCCTTGGAGCTCGGACTATGACTACTCGCATACCTCTTGCTAATACAGATGAAAGCCCGGGCGCTGTGTCATTAACGTCCGCTGTGTGTTATTTGACGTATTTAACTCAAAAGAAAGTCTCAATTGTAATATGGGCCTTGAGGCCCGTAAGAACCAACGCATGGCAGGGCTCATGTCATGATGGAAATAGTACCTTATGATTTAAATACGCCTGTGTAAGGGTCGATATGACGCGGCGCGGCGTTCCTCTTTTGAGCAGAGAAATAACTCAATTGGCATGATCTGAAATTTCAGTTCCATTCGTCCTCCAAAACGAAGGCACGAGGCACGCTGCCTCCTCACTCCTCACATCTTCCAATGATCTGTAAGTACATTAAGTCCCCGAGAGAATTCGGGAAAGCCTCTGGGGAGAACGGGTCTATTCTTCTGGATATCTGGATAACTTTTAGAGAAAGAGACTTACCGCCTCAGTTTCATGATACAGGATAATATACGTGAACACAAAGCTCGAATTATGGAAACCAGTTAAGGGAACCGCCGGTTTTGATACAAACATTTTAGCTTTATTGATAGAGCTGATTTTTGCAAACATTAGTAGATTCAAATCTATTTTTTTCAGTACGTCACTTCCTTCTATGATACTGAAGACTGCAACTATAATTAAAAATCTCACGTAAATCAATATTGCTCTCTCACTGTGTACTTTGACATTAGTTGTAATGGTTGTAGAAAGACCTCTTATTTTCATGATTATATTTTCGCGAGAGGTAAGAACTCCAACGGTGAAACAACTCAATGAAACACCATCCATAAATACCAAAACAAATGTACTTTTCTTAATTCTGCTGTGAATGATAAAAGAATAACTGTCAATCAAAATTTCTTAAAATATGTTTCTCTTACTGCTAAGCTGTCAGCGGTTTCATATCTCGACCTTATGCAACAAATACAGTCAACAAAAGTATTTAAGTATTAGGAAGCCAGCTTTTTTTTTTTTTTACATTGAAATTAGCCGAGACAATATGATTGGCATCGTTGTGTTTCTCAAGAAACTTCACCCAGGAGTCCATCCGTCAAATTGCTAATCTCTAGCTGATATTTTTCTGCCTCTCACAAAAAATATATCCCTTTGAAATGTGACCCTGATGAATATAAGAGTTTTTTCCCCTCTCATGTTGAATTTGGTGTAAGAATGTCTTTTGATACTTTCTCGGCTGTCTTTTCGTTGATAGATATGATAAACCCACCAGAATTTCTTTCTCGTCAATCCTGCGACTCTTTTTACATAAAATATTTATCAGGGCTGTGATCATCAAACCGTGAAAATCAAGTAAGTTAGTCTGTATATATATTTTGTTGACTGTAAGTTGTGCTACGAAAGTGCCTATTGTACCCTAGAATATTTTCAAATTGTTGTTCTGTTACTTGAGTTGGTGATGTCAGTTTTTCTCTTGCCCCTTACAAATTGAACAAGTTGAAACCTCAAGCTCCTACCTTTTCTAGTTTTATACATTTTTTTAATTTTTTATTTGTGTTTTCTTCAAGTTTGGAGGTCTCATTAAATGTTTATGTAAGCTGAATGTGTATACCTTTTTGTCATTAATATATCTAAGAGGATGTTAATTAAGGTTCCTTTGCTTTTTGTACCGAACGAGACAAGAAAGAAGCATTATAAAACTCAAGTTTAACTCAGTTAAACTCAAGTTAAAACTCAAGTACTTAAAATCAAGTTTAAGTGATGGAAAAATTGGAAACTTTGAAGTAAAAAGATACAACAAGAAAGTGATTCAGACGAATTGTATGTCAAGAATTTCAATTTACTTGAGACAGCAAACAGAACATGTATTTCCAAAGCTAATTGACCACCTTTTAAACCCTTCAGAAGTACTGTTTTTTTTTTTTTTTTTTTTTTTTTTTTTTTTATCTTCTGTCATTTTCATATTTTAAGGTGTTTTCACACTTCCTATCTTTCTCTGCATAATATGTCATTAAAAGGGTCCTCCATTATAACTCTCTTCCATGAAGTCAATCAAAAACATAGGAGAATCTTTATTGCAGCTTAGAACCTGCAATCAAACGAGTAACTTTTACAGATAATCTGAGGAGATTAATTCCTTGAGACCCTCTTCTCTCACTTCACTCATTTTTCCGTCAAAAGCACCGTGAAATTTAATTCTTCACAGGATGAGTCTGAGTATGCAAGAGGACAAGAAGGGCGGATTTGAGGAAATTGAAGCGGATAAATGTTGTCAAGTTTTAAACTTCATTTGGTACCTTTTTTCTCTCTGAAGGCAGCGCAAAGAAATACATCAGATTCATCCACAGTAACTAAAAGCTATATTGCTAAAATACTTGATCAGGAATTTAGTCGGTTTTTGCACTGGCACATTTCTCTTAGACCTCCCCTTATTACCTCAAAGGAAAACAGTTCTTCAAGTGCATGAGAACCAGTACCAAAAGGGGGAGCTATTGAGTTAATTACTCATAATCATCTGTGTATTTTATTGGTGAATTTCTCATTTAAAATTTATCGAAGACTGAGTACGTTGGTAAGTTTGATACGAGGTTATGAATCATATTAAGAATAAGTTTGACTCATAACGACTGACATCACCTTACCCTCTAACCACCCACCAAAGTAGTGCCTAAACTAGTTAGTTGTAGAAATATCTGTTACATTAATAGTTTATTTTTTGTTCTTTGTTTCATTTATGTATTCATTGTATGTAAGCACAGAAATCAGTACAAGTAAAAATGGGGGAACAGGCTGTTACAAAAAGGAGACATTTTTCAAATCTTAGCACTCATGAAATGAAACTTTTTTCGTGGTATCTTGTTGAATTTCAATGTTAATAGTGGTAAGTCTCCATTTTGCACCTAGGGGTGTCAAAGTTTCTAAAAAGTGTAAAAATAACAAAAAACGCTACTAAAGGTATCCAACAGGCCTTGTTCAGTAGTATGAATATGGGAAGTAGCCAACACCCAGCTGCCTGATAGTGCAGAAAATTCCGAATTCTTTCGCGATGGCGGATATGAGATATATGTGTTATAGTATGAGATCTGGCAACAATGTATTATGTTGTGACGTCACCAATGTTGTAAAATTGTGCGGAAAAATCGGAATTATTTCAGGGTGTTGGGGGTGTTTTATTTTATGATATGTCATACAATACATACTAATACGTGAATTAATGAGGGGCAAGTTGCCACATTGAACAAGAACAATTGATTTTCTTTCGAATCATGTTAGTCCGCACCCAGATATCATATTGAACAAGAGAAAAATGATTTTCTTTGAAATCTTGTTGACCGGTGGCGTGGCGTGCTTTGAGATATATCGTTTGATCTGCCACTTATATCTATGGAGGAGGATCGATGGACAGGATGTTCGCAAACATCACCTACATAAACGATTCTTTACCCTAGCTTTCTAATGGGAGAGGACGCTGTTTTTTACGTGATTATGACGATTCCTAGGGGTACGAAAACGGCAATCCGCTTTTGCGCTTCGCGCGATATTTTTTTTGACTTTCATATGACTCAATGCTAAGACTCTGTATTTTACGAGATTTGGAAGATTCCTACTAGGGGTGCGAAATAGGCATTTCCGTTATGCGGTTCTCGTGATATTTTGTGTGACTTTCGAAGGACTCAAGGCTAGGACGCTGTGTTTAACGCGATTTTGAAGCTTCCTAGGTTGTGCGAAAACGGTAATCCCGTTGTGCGGTTCGCGAGAGATTGTTTGTGACTTTCTTACGGCTCAATGATAGGACGCTGTATTTTAAGTGATTTCGAAGATTCCTACTAGGGGTGCGAAAACAGCAATACGGTTGCGCGGTTCGTGTGATATTTTTGTGACTTTCGAACGACTCAACGGAAGGACGCTGTGTTAAACGTGATTTTGAAGCTTCCTGGGTTGTGCGAAAACGGTAAACCAGTTGTGCGGTTCGCGCGATATTTTGTGTGACTTACGGCACAATGCTAGGACGCTGTTTTTTACGCGATTTTGAAGCTTCCTGGGTTGTGCGAAAACGGCACTTCGGTTGTGAAGTTCGCGCGATAGTTCTTGCATGTGGCTTTTATACGACTGATTGCTGGGACGCTGTTTTTTACGTGATTTTGAAGCTTCCTAAGGGTGCGAAAACGGGAATCCCGCTGTGAGGTTCGCTCGATATTTTGAGTGACTTGACACACTTGAGTCACACAAAATATCGTGCGAACCGCAGATTGGGTTCACAGTTTTTGCACAATCCAGGAAGCTTCTAAATCGCGTAAAAACTAGCGTCTTAGCATTGAACCGTATGTCACACAATATATCGCACGAACCGCACAACGGGATTACCGTTTTCGCACCCCTACGAAGCTTCAAAATCGTGTTAAACACAGCGTCCTAGCATTATAAGTCGTATGAAAGCCACAAAAAATATCGCACGAAGCACAAAACAAAATTACCGTTTTCGCACAACCCAAGAAGCTTCTAAATCACGTAAAAAACAGCGCCCTAGCATTGAGCCGTAAGTCACAAAAAATATCGCGCGAACCGCACAACGGGTTTACCGTTTTCGCACAATCCAGGAAGCTACAAAATCGCGTTAAACACAGCGTCCTAGCGTTGAGTCGTTCGAAAGTCACAAAAATATGTGCCATTACGCATATATGATACGTGTCATTACGCATGAATGAACACCAAGTGACTAGAAAGAAACATCAACTGCAGTAATGTCATTATTTCACCGGAAGTTAAAGTATTCACCCCTAACGCGCAACAGTTACTGCACATTTTTAAAATTAATTCTGGCGAAAATTTAGTTACAGTTAGGTTTAGTTTAGGTACATCAAAACACGAGCAATAATTATACAACTATGAAAGAAGACACACGACCGCCCAGATGATCATTACAATTATGAAAGAAGGCACACGACCGCCCAGGTGATCATTTGAAGTAAACATGTAAAAGTGGCGTCACACATTGCTCGATTGGCTCCTTTTGCATGTTATCAATGGCTGTGCCCACACACGTCTGGCCAAATACGTGTCAGCCGCCCGACAGCGAAACTTTTAACGGATACGTTGCCGTGCTAGGGAAGAACGCCGTACGAATATTCGAGGGTTGCCAAATTTCTTTCGATGAAATGATTATTACTAAAGCAAATCATGAATATATTTCCTTCAAATTTTCAGAGGTTTTAGATCAAATTACAAACAAAAATATCTGAGAAATTGGCAGGAAAATATTAAAAATTTTCCTCAAAATCAGTGATTTGCCAAGGGAAATTTGGCAACGCCTGAAGGCTCATACGGCGTTTTTCCTCAGCACGGCAGTACGGTCGGCCGGCTTCCGCGCTTTTCTCCAGTTGTCACGCACAGTAAACACGTTATATTTATCAGTTTGTTGTATCTGCGTTTCCGTTTGATCCCTGGGTATTGCGTGTATTTTACTTTGTGGCATCGCCTCTCCTGCGGTTAAAAGAGGTCTGTTACGTGAACAAATATTTTTGGGGCAATTCTCAAATGACACCCCCTCCCCCTCCCCTGCAGCTGCGACCCCCCAACAGGAACTCCGAGGCCAATAAGGGTCGTATTATAACAATTTTACAGATCGGGGTCATGATTCAAAAAGGTAGGAAGCTCATCTATACGGATTATTACTCGCCGATGACCGAAAAATTGTGGGAATCGGCCTACATACATTCTGAAAATTCCGCAAGGAGACTACTAAAACAGGCTGGTCAAAAATAAGTACTTTTACAGTACTTCTTCAGTACACTCTCGAGAAATTCAGTACCTCCTCCAACAGAGAAATTCCGTCCTTTTTCAGCACCTCCATTTGACGAAATTAGAAAAATTTCAAAAATTTGAAATTGCAGCGAAAATGACAAAAAATTAAAAAAAAAATTGGGAACCTTCTCCAGCACTTTTTCAGTACTTCCGGACCGCCCTTAAAAAATCAGTACTATTTCGGAAAATTCCGGACTTGTATAGACAACCTGTTCCGTTCTCTAGGTCATACGAGCTTAAACAGGCTTTCTCCATCTTTGGGAGATCTCTTCGATGATAACAATCAACTGGAGCTGCGGTATTTATTAGAAGACATAGGTCTTATAGAATTCGGAGTCAGGTCTAGACGGTTGACTGCTGCTCGCATGTTGCAAAAATTACTCATTTATTTCCTTTAAAATGGAAGGTTCTTATCAATAATCATCTGTCCAGTTGAAAAGATCTCCTTCCTTTCTCAGGTCAACAACGTCATTCCAGTGATAAATGATGAAAAAGACAAACACTGAGCGACTCAAATACGACCGATAATCTTCCTAATCTTCACATTTTATTCAAATGATACCGCCTGTTACAAAATGTTGAATTTTTTCTTTTAAATAAATTAGGAGCCTGCAAGCGTTGCTAAATTTCCTTCGATAAAACACAAATTTCCGAGTAAACTTACGAATATTTTACTTCCAATTTTTCCGAAAATTTTGCTCGCACTTCCACCGAACAGTCGTGAAAATTTCAAGGAAGAATACTTTTAACTTTTCTCAAAAATGAACATTGTATCGAAGGAAACTTGGCAACTCTCGATTTGTCATACGACGTTCTTTCTTAGCATGTCAGTGTGAGGGTCTCCCAAGAATCCCTGAAAATACCGTGTTGCCGTGCGAGTTTTCCTGTGAAGAGGCAGTAAAAGAAGGAGAAAACTCACCATTGTCGGGTACGAAGAAGGAGAGTAGAAAAATGACGAGGAGGAAGAGGTAGGAGGGCGTGGAGGAGACCATGGCTGGTGGTTTCTGGTTCCTTGCTCAACCCTTGGCTGGGCCGGGGGCGCCGGGGCCCGCGGCGAGGGCTCCGCTTCCGGGACGGAGACGGCGACGGCGACCAAGGCACTCAACGGAGCAACTCCAGCGGCACATATCTCATGCCCCTTAATTCAAACTAATGACTCCGGCCAAGAGTTCATTTAAATCCGGGCCCAGCCCGAGCCCACCCGATTCCATTAGTCTGATGATTTTAATCCCGTGACGTCACCAAGTCGTCGCACGCACCCCATCTCATTCCCCGAGCACCTCGGACACCGTAGTCTGCAACACAACAGAAAACAATATACGGTTATTAAAAGCTCTTCTTCCTCTTCTTCTTCTACCTTTTGACTAGGGCCGTGACCCTGTTTGTCTAGCCTCTGAATTAATAAGTAAATATGACAAATATGATAATGAATAGATAAATAAATATGAATAATTAAAAATAAATATGACGAATAATATATGATGGCGATGAGAGAGGGTAATTCTCCGGGGATGAAAGGCAGCCCTGTGCCCGTCTCTTGGGCGGTCGTCCGGGTTGCCTTTCCAGACGACGGTCCACAGTGGGAAAAACAGCCAATCTTGCGCAGAAAAAGTCTTGACGCTCGGAGTGTTCACTTTCCGATTGGTTTTTCACACTTAGTTGGTCCTATATATCTATCTAAGCATCAAAGAAAGCACAATGCGCCGATTTTTCGTAAATTTCAGAGGTATCGAGCTAAATTTAGTCGGCAAATTCGCTGTAATTCACATTCCTGGAGACTGTGCTTTGGTTTGTGGTTCCTGATCGATCAGTGGAGTTAAAATAAAATATTTCTTGCTTTTTATGTTATTCCTGGTTACTTCCTACACTATGAAGTGTACTAGTCGTATTTCCCCCCCCCCTTTTTTTTGGGAATGGTTTGCGTGCTCAATAATTTTCCATAACTTTCCAGCTCCTCAAAATCTTAAAAATATGAAGTATTGTACATGCATATGACATTAAAAGCTCAAAACACTATTATACAGATCAATGCTAACAGCGGAGAGTAGACACAAGCAAGTATAAGCCTTGATCACACTAAAGATATTGATGGCTAGTGAACAATACCGCCTCGCAGAAATATTGGCAAAAAAGAGTTAGCAACTTCACCGCATTGTACATTATAAAATACGCGAATTGATGTTTTAAGTTTTTTTTTCCAATTCTGTATGGATGCGTTTCAATGACGTTGCAATGCATAGAAAAAATGCAAATCTAGCCTCAAACTTACAAACATGGCGAAGTTTCTCTTTGTCCTGCAAAATCGTCAGTTTGCAGATAAACGGTATTGTTCGTTACACTCAAAAAAAAGTATGGGAAGAGTGACTTACCGGCCGAATTATGGATCATGGAGCCATTAAATATAGTTCGTGGAGCCATGCTTATATGTAGGTTCACGACCAATAAAGTATGGCTCAGAAAGCCATACTGTAGACGGTAAGTCACTGTGGTTAGAAAATATGGATCTCCGAGCCATTTTTTATGGGTCTCAGAGTCATACCTTTTTTGGAGTGTAGCCATCGATAATCTCTTCGATATCTCAAGGAACGCAATAACTGATGAAAAGACTACACCATTCGATAAAATATCTAACTTAGAGGTTCAAATCAAAACAAATATCATAACCTTGCGAACAAATTCCATGTGAGTTAATTGTGTCAAGTCATTACGATTAAGTCATTGACAGGTCATCGATCAATTAAGGTCTCATTAAACATGAGAAATTCCGATGAAAAGAAACACTCGGACAATGCGTCTGCTGAGGCCTTGCCACCGCAGCGCGAAGGGCGCTAATCAGAGACAAAGTTATGTGTTTCTTTAATAGTGTTTTTAATACATTTTAGTAAATTTTAATAATATACAATGTGATTTTTAGTGTTTACCAAATCAAAGTGGCCTGATGATGATGTGTACGTAACATTGAAATAGCTATCGCCTAAAATCTGATAACAAGTGATCGGGAGAAAGGTAATATCATCAAACAAAATGCAGGCCGATTAAAAGAAGTTCAACTTTAAATTATGTGTTTCTATAAAATTGAACCATGACGTAGCCAAAGAATCAGTCTACTAACACCGAAAATGACGCAACTATTTTATTGATATTTAGCAGCACGCTGATGGACTGATATGGCTTCATTTCCTGTTAAATTACTTAGCAGACCATGAGATATTGACGATGAAGTTATTAACGTATATTCAACCTTGGAGTTTAGTCATTTTCTATTTTGAATTTGTTCGTATCCTTTCAAAAAAAACGAGGGGGAGGTGGATTGGGAAAATAAGAGAAAAAAATACATGTGGGCCTGAAATCCACATCTTTGGAACTTTAAGGAATTTATATTCGTTTCGGAATGCGCCTTTTCCGAAAGGAACGGTAAATTTTGGTTGATACCCAACGTAAAATGTATCAAACGCATCTCACTATCTTGACAGAAATGTAACTCTAGGTAAATCTTCACCCCCTTCCTTCTAAATGTCAGTCAAAATCACTTAAACTGAGGTGATATTTCCAGCCTTCAAAACTGTTTCACAGCATTCCGAGTGATTTTAACTATAAGAGCAGCACAAGCAAACTCTGAATGACTCCAGCAGTTGGAGTGGCATAACTGGGTGAAATTTGAATTGTACAAAGTATCAGGGATGTGAGTGGCGGATCCAAGGAAGTGACAGACACGATAAGAATGAACTTTCGCCTTTTCGGTGTTGATAAACATCTGAGCACCTCGGAGTGTCGGAGTGTCGCATGCAAGAGGCTGGTAAAAGACGGCAAGGCGCTGCGCGGCGCACAGTGGAACGCGACTTCAGATAGATCGGATATTGACATTTTTCACTTAAACTTCGAATTTTCATGTATGTTCCGTCAAATTATGCATTTAAAAGGGGGATCCTACATGCAGCGTTGCCACAGAATTTAGAAAATTAAATTTCCTGATTTCCCTGACAGATTCTAGTAAAATTCCCTGACAATTAAACAAATGTCAGATTTTAAAACACGCACACTGGAAAAAAAAGAATCTTAAATTTGCCGCCAAGAAGTATTTCTTCTTAAATCAAGAATTTATCTGGTTAATATAAGCTACTTTTTTGCTTAACCCAAGCCTTATTTGTCTTGTATCAAGAAAAATTCAGCTTAAAGCAAGATAAAAACAATTCTTGGCGGCAAATTCAAGAATCATCATGCTTGATCCAAGCTACTTTTTTTTCCAGTGCAGTTAGAAATAGTTTTCAGGCGAAGTTCGTTGTCCGAAACGTCAAACCCATTCCAGAAATCAAATGAAGGTGATTTAAAGATTTTTCCCTGACATTTCCAGGTTTCCCATAACTTTTTAAAATTCTCCGACATTTCCCGGCTTTCTCCGGTGTGGCATGTGCCAATTCTATACATTGGAATTTCACGAGGCAAACAATGAAGCCACTTCTGACATCTCCGTTCTGTTTGATAAACAATTTTCGCGTATTAAGTTTCCATTTCATGTTCGACCTTTTTTTCTGACTTACTCCACTGTGCGGCGCGGCGTCGGGTTCGCCTCGCTCCGTCAATGGCCACGCTCGTTTATCAAAAGCCATCTTTTCACGGCGCGGCGCGGCGCGGCGTTTAATCTCAGTTACAATCATCGCGAGACTTCCGCGGGACGTTTCATCTTGCAAACGCTGGATGAGACAATCTTAACATTGTAGAAGACGCCGCGCCAGCGTCCTTACGCCCATCACAAAGGGAATTTATTAGAAGGCAGAGTTTGCGGCATCATTTAACAACATCCGCGAGAGTCCCGCTCCGCCATTGTGAAGTTCTCGGATTAAGTTTACTTAATGGCCCTCCAAAACACTGCTCAACCGAGGACTTCATTCCGGGTTGAATTTTCTTCAACTTGTTTGTCTTTTTCGATTTCTGTTGAACAACAATTCAGAAAACGAGCCTAAAAAGTGAATAATTTTCGAGCGCACATGGATTACGTTTTGCAAGAGGGGACCAAGAGGGTCTTTTTCGATTTCTGTGAAACAACATTTCAGAAAACGAGCCTAAAAAGTGCAAAATTGTCAAGCGCACATGGATTACGTTTTGCAAGAGGAAACCAAGAGGGTTCTAATGTCGCTAGGATAGTCCACTTTTTAAAAACCTTACATCTGATTATCTACACAAGTTTTAACTCTCTCGATTAACTATAAATTCAAGACAAGAATTACCTTATTGGTAAATTTAATTTTTTGTATGATTTCAGTACTGGAGACGTTACAAGTGTGAGGAATTTGCGATTTGACTATTGATTCTTACGTAAAAGTTTGCGAGAAACACGATGGTGCCACTGGTTTTCTATGAAATCAACTCCCAAGCTCAAGAAAAGCTCTCAAGTTGAGGCCAAAATGGAAGGGATACCCCACGCTATCCTGAGAGTCCAAGTCTACATCAGGACAAACTCTCCATGCAAATATAGGGAGCAATTACATCAACAGTGATGCCGTGTTTTCAGTTTTGGAGTCCCCAAATAAAGTGGCATCACTGCTAATGTAATTGCTCCCTATCTTTGCATGGAGAGTTCGTCTTGATGTAGATGTGGACTCTCAGGATAGCGTGGGATATCCCCTCCATTTTGGCCTCAACTTGAGAGTTTCTTTTGAGCTTGGGAGTTGATTTCAGAGAAAACCAGTGGCACCATCGTGTTTCTCGCGAACTTTTACGTTAGAATTAATCAACAGTCAAATCATGAATCGAGTCATGAATCAACAGTCAAATCGCAAATTTCTCACACATGCAACATCTCCTTTGTATTGCAAAGAATGCAAGTCGCACAATCCTGGCAAGATAGAAATGCTCTTGGTTCCTTCTTGTAAAATTTATTTAGGACTTGTCTTCACGCACTGGAAAAAAAAAAAAAACACATTGGAGCTAGAGTATACAGACTCATGAGAACATTGACAAGAAAAAGGACTCTTGATTCAATCAGATTTAAGCTTAAATCAGAAGGAAATTCGCTCAAATTAAGAGGCTTGGTTCTTGATTTAAGCTTGAATCTGATTAAATCAAGATTATTTTTTCTTGTCGATGTTTTTACGAGTCTGGACTCTAGATCGAATGTGATTTATTTCCAAGTGCGAGACGTTTCATGAAATGTGTCCAAAGCTCGTATTGCAAGTGACACCACTGGGCTTTTTCCCCATTAAACAAAAGCATACGATTTAAATAAAACAGGTAAACTTCTATTCCAAAACATGTCGAACCGAACTAGAAGATACAGTTGAATGATCCTACACAGCGGAGACCTGTTTTGCTTCAACACTTGATTAACGAACGAAAAACATCCACGGAACAGTTTGTCGGATCGGAGTTAGTTACGCCGCTCCGATAAGAGCGGGATGGAAATAGCCGTTCGACGAGCCGGAGTTTCGTCCCGACGAACAAGTCGCAGTTCCGGTCGGGAACGGGAACCGCAACAATTGTCGACGGTGCGGCGGAACAATTTCATTTTTATCCGCGCAGGCAAATTCATCCCCACTCGCTCCACTCTCGGAGTCCTTCAAACACACGATCATTGAATAATGGCCGCGTTTAGTCACTTGGAGGGGCGGCGGGGGAGGGGGGGAGGGGGCGGAAAAAGTTTGGACCGCGGAATTAAATTTACGAGTCCGCAAAAAAACTCGGGAGGAAAGATAACTGCGGAGAAGCGGGGGATTCCGTGCGCTCGCATGCTCGAATCGTACACATCCGAAATCGTTGGCATTACATCATGCGAGCGTCTCTCCGGTTCTTCCTTTAGCGGCGGCGCACAGTGGATCGAGTCGATTGGAGGGGTCGGACATGAAATTTTTGAATAGAACTGCAGATTTTGATGTTGATTTCGTCACGTTTTAAATTTTGAGGGGTGCTACTGGAAGGAAATTTCTCGAGGAAACCGACGGAGCCACTTCTAGAACCTTAAAGTTTTGTATAAACGGAGTTATGAGCGTTTAAAGTTTCTAAATTGTGTCCGACCTCTCTCACTAACTCGACCCACTGTGCGGCGTTCGACGTGGATTCGCGGAGAAAAACACTGGTGCCTCGGCAACTTGGGCGTGTGGGCTAGGAATGTTTACTTTCAAAACTTTTCACGTGAAAATCCCCGCCGGGCGCCCTTTGCCACGAAAGACCGCGCGAAACCGTAGCTAGTGTGGAGTTCGGTTGAGCTACTAGACCGCCGATTTGAAAGCATGGCTCCCGCTTTTAGAAACGGGGGAAAAAAGCGGCGGTAAACCTCAGCCAAGTGCCTGGATACGCGGAAATGTTAATTCGAGTTTCGCTCTGAGTGCATGTTGTTTACCGTCGCGGGAGAGTGACTCGAGTCGGTGTGACGGGAGTTGCGAGTTTTTTCGCTGATCGATGATGAATTATCAACAAACAAAAAACTCGATCTCACGTGAAAACGACCGGTGATTCTATTTTTGAACTTTGAAAGTCGCGTGGGCTCTACAAAATTTCGCGAACGAAGTCAAAACGCAGATATGCAGGGTGAGCTATTAGCTCAAGTTTCTGAATACTCTGTATTATAAAATTAGTTAGCATAGGTAACATTGGATATAAACAAGCAGATAAAAATAGACCGGTAGTTTGGCTGCAGAAACTGATCTGGAATGTTTATCAGTAAATCGTCGAAAAAGTCATACTCTCAAAAAATTTGCATAAAAAAATTTACTGCAAGTTAAGTGCAAAACATGAAGGACTCTTCCCCCCTCCCTCAAAAAAAAAATAAGGTGATAACAACCGTATGTAAAAGTTACAATATTTTCGTAAGGTTTTGTACCATGCATACAAGTTCCGTTTATTAAAAAAACAAAGTTTATTTCAACAAAGCTTTACCCTCATTTAAAGCTGGGTACTTCAAAACCTGACAAGATAAAGTCAGCACGATCCGAAAACGTAGTAGAATATAACGAACATTATTTTAGAGCGCTATTCAACTCAAACTTCGACGCGAGCGAGAGGTTTGATCTGATGGATAACATTAAACTCTCTTGTCTCGCTCATGAGTAACCATGTCTAATAGTTCGTTAATTGATATGCAACAGTTACTGAAACCGAATGAGTATGATCAACTGCAGCAAGCAACTATTGCTGCTTAGAAACCGCTCACGTTGCGTGATAAGTTTTTGAAGGCAATGGCTGGCAAGGTTTGGCAAGGTGTGGCATGGGCTGGCAGGGTCTGGTCCACGAGGGACCACCCGACCCTCTTTATTAACCGTCGATCACCTCTTGAGTCAACCTAGATTGGGTTCAATCAAAATGAATTCACTGCTGGAAATAAAATTTGGGTCACATTCACAGATAATGTAGATTATGACGAAGATTGGGGTGATGAAGAGAAAGAGTAAAAAGAGGAGTCCATGGATGCCGGTGGACCTCGACTTAAATTCTTCAGTTTGGTGCTGAAAGATAAGCACCGAAGCAGTATCTTTGAAGGGCCCGAAGGGAAGAGGAGCCTCGCATAAGACAGCGCAGCAGAATCAAAAGGACTATACCTTCCCATAGGACAGATTATCGCTTACAGTCTGAGTTATTGGGGACCTGGCCCAAGCTTCTTTTCCGATGAAATGTGTGAGGCAATTAAGACAGGAACCTTTAGGAATCGACAACAATCGGGCTGGCAAGGACTGGCAAGGACAATCAGAAATAGAGGAGGCGCCAAGCAATGTAATTAACTCCTCCTAGAACCATATGAATGTGATCAATGCGGTGGAAGCAACAATTGTTCATCCCAATTCACTCATGTTACCAAATCAAATTTCAGAAAGTTGATGAAATGTTCAATGTTGGACCTTTCAGTCAAATAAGTAAAGTTCTTCCTAAAACCAGTAATTGTTTCATACACGGCTAAAACTCTCATATGCAAAAGCAGTTTTTCAGAACCGAGCACGCACATAGATTGACAACAAAAAATTTCCAACATAAAAATAAAACAAATCTATCAAGTGAACAATAAACCGGCAGTGCCTAGAAATATTTTAAGATGACGCTTTCTTTTGTGAAAATAAACACCAGATAAAAACCCTGTAAAAATTCTCAAATTAGATAAAGTTTTAAGGGGCAGAGGGAGATGGCGCTGCTTCAGTGTTAGAATTGTGTATGATAACTCATTTCCTTCTATAGACAGCCTATTTTTATCTCAGGAATACACCACATGCAATTCGGAGCTACAATTTCTGCCTCATGTCAGAAACAAAATACGAGGGGCGTTCAATAAGTAAGTATCCCCCCCTCTCTAAAATCCATAAGAATGGACCAATTTTAGAAAACTTGGGCTCAAAATCTTCCTTAGGATATTTTGAGTTCAACGAAACAAACCGCAACAAAATCGGACCATGTGCGGCCGAACGCGAGCCGTTTGAACGCGCCGAGGTGCTCGACGCTCCCGCCGAATCCGCGAGGATTTGAAGTCCGCTACAGGAGAAGAGCTTCTCTGCCAAAGCCTTAGTCGTTCATCACTGACGAAAAATCAAAGAAATTTTTGTAGAATAAGGGGCTTACCTCACTTCTCCACATAACCAGCTCGATCCAAGCAAGTCTGATACTGAGACTAAGACTAAGAGAACAGCTTTTGGATGCCTCGTGCGTGGAAGTCTTTCAGCTGGCCGCGGATGAAAGAGTGGACGGCTTGTTTGACCTCTTCCACTGATTCAAAATTAAATCTTCCGAGTTCAGATTTCAGATACGATAATAAATAGCAAACCAGACCACCATTTATTCCCGTTCCTGAAATCTGAACTCGGAGGAGTTAATTTTTAATCAGTGGAAGAGGTCAAACAAGCCGTCCACTCTTTCATCCGCGGCCAGCTGAAAGACTTCCACGCACGAGGCATCCAAAAGCTGTTCTCTTAGTCTTAGTCTCAGTATCAGACTTGCTTGGATCGAGCTGGTTATGTGGAGAAGTGAGGTAAGCCCCTTATTCTACAAAAATTTCTTTGATTTTTCGTCAGTGATGAACGACTAAGGCTTTGGCAGAGAAGCTCTTCTCCTGTAGCGGACTTCAAATCCTCGCGGATTCGGCGGGAGCGTCGAGCACCTCGGCGCGTTCAAACGGCTCGCGTTCGGCCGCACATGGTCCGATTTTGTTGCGGTTTGTTTTGTTGAACTCAAAATATCCTAAGGAAGATTTTGAGCCCAAGTTTTCTAAAATTGGTCCATTCTTATGGATTTTAGAGAGGGGGGATACTTACTTATTGAACGCCCCTCGTATAAGCAATGAGTTTCCCTATGCAGATAGGTTTTTATATATCTGAGCCAGAAATCGTAGTTCCTTCTTGATAAATGCAGTCTAAGTAGTCTGTGCATAAAAGTCTCGTAACTACGACCCGTGTTCAACTTGTGCATGTTTACTTAGTTAAACAAAATAACGCCCAACAAAGTCGAAATCTAACATGATATCTTCTTAATCTCTTTGGCGTGAGAGAATCTAAAAATCAGAGGTTGTAAGAGTATCTGTCACACAAAGTAAACAAGGCGATTGAAGAGAAATATATTTTTTTAAGCTAAAATTACGAAAAATTCAGCCAAAAACGGATCGCAAGTCGTCAAAACTGGAAAAAAATTACGAGGGAGAGATTTGGAAAGGGATATAACATAAAAATTCATTCCTTCCGAGTAATTTCTGAGGACGGCGGAAATGAATTTATCAAATCATTAAATGGCTTCCAGTCCGCCACAACTGAGAGCAGATTTTACAGTTGGCCGTATCTTGATGTCCTCATCTTGACGACTCACTCAACGCTTAACGGATGCGCGACAGGGAAGACTCTCCGAAGAATGAATATCTGAATGAATAATGCGTGAGCCGCCAACCCGCATCCCTTTCCACCGCTCTCCCTCTCTCACCGATGATGTTGATGAAATTGATAGATAAGGGGTAAAATATTCCCTCCCTCGTTTTATAGTTTTTCCGACACAGTCGCCTCAACAATGTACCCACCACATTTACAGATAAGCGAATATTTATGTTATCGCTAAAATTGCAGCCTAAAATCTACGTAATTAAGTAGTATAACCTTCACTAAACCTGAAATAATTATTTTTCTCCGGTACGTACACTGAAGTACCTGCGTTGTTGCAACGGTACCGCGTAACATCCAAGTTTTACGGTTGCCTCGTCAAAGCTGTTGGCTCTACAACTAAAATATTTAATTCTACAGCCTGTAATCTTTTACCCCCATTCCTCAGCTCATGTATGCAAGAAAATCGTACAACAACACAAACATCTCGTCAAACATCTTAATGATAAAACACTTCATTGGAAAATCAAAAGAAAAACCCATTCAATCCAAACAAGCAAATAAATGGAACATGTCTCGTGGTCTTAGGGTGGTCTTCCCAGAAATCCGCAACTCAAACGCACTTAGCTAAATCTTTTTGTACTCTCGGTTTTAGAAAAAAAACCGGTTGCTTTGCTCCTACAAAAATTTGTCAACTCTTGGTGCCTACAACTTATTTATTAACTAAAACATAACATTGAAAGCAAAAAAATCATCCAAAGTTGGCCGCGCGGTTCGACCGACGAATTTCGTATTGAGATGGATTTAACTATCCAAAATTTTCGCAATTTATTAAAATCCAAACACAGAGCAATCGTTACTTTCCCTGAACAACTACGATAAAAGTAGCGCTAGACATTAATTCTACAGAAATATAAGACAGAATCTGCAAGTTACGCAAAATACGGGAGGGTGGAAATAGGGTGGCCAGAGATACACTCAGGCTGATTCTTGTTAAAATCCAAAAAATTCGTTCGACATCTCGACGTGTCCTCGTCCGCCGAAAACACCCTCAAAAATTCACCTACAAAAGGTAACGCTGCACGAAGCGACAAAAATAAATCGAATTATCATAACCGATAAGATAGGTGAAAAATCTGAGATGAAAGAAGACCCTCCTGACCGGACGGACAGTAGTGGAGTATATTACATACGTGTATTAATACACACGCGGCTATTGAATCGGGGTACTTGGTGACCCAATTATAATCCCATCAATTCTGAATGCATGGCCTGGGCCAGGACTCACGTTGCCCCCCTCCCCTCCCCGTCCCGGGAACCCCCCTCCCCTCCCCGTCCCGGGAACCCCCGCTCCCCCACCCCATTCGCCGCGTAGCTCCCGCGGTTCGCCAAGTTCACCCTGGCCGCCCCGCTTCTAAAAGATTGAAACCCCGGTTTTTGCGGAGAATCCGACAGCTCCGCGCCCAACCGGTATCGATACTCATTTCATCCCCGTAATCCTCCAAATCCATCAAACTCTAGCTGAATGGAAAACAAATTGAAGGTAATACCTACAAACAGAATTCTAGATCGGCCAACTCGCCCGCCGTTGCCGTCCCCGAACACTGGGCGGACTTCGCGATGCGCCCGAAATACAAGCTCATTATCGTAGGATTAAAATCCGGGTGCACTGTCCGGCTCGGCGAGGTACACTCCGAGGTGAAACACTCCCGGCGGAATTTACCACCTTCGGTATTTCGCTGAGACTATATCCAGAGTTGAATGCTGCCGTGCTAGGGAAGAACCGCGTATGCGCTAGCAGACGCTGCCAAATTTCCTTCGACATCGCGAATTTTCAGGTATATTTGCGAATATTTCTCTTCGGATTTTCAAGAGGATTTCCTTCGTAACTTGACCTGAAGTGTCTGAGAATTTCAAAGAAAAATAAACACAAGTTTCTTCAAAAATCCATTTTTTAACCGGCACACTGAAAAAAAAAAAAAAAAAAAAAAAAAAAAAAAAAAAAAAAAAAAAAAACACATAGGATCTTGAGTCCAGACTCTTGAAAACATTGACAAGAAAAAGGACTCTTGATTCCAGATTTCAGCTTAAATCAGACGGAACTCCGCTTAAATTAGGAGGCTTTGTTCTTGATTTAAGCTTAAATCTGATTGAATCAAGAGTATTTTTTCTTGTCGATGTCTTTAAGAGTCTGGACTCTAGATCTAATGTGTGTGTTTTTTTTTTTCCAGTGCAACTCTCGAATTTTCGTACGGCGTTCTTCGGCAGAGGAATCCAGGAGGGAGGTTTCCCGTTACCAAGAGAACCCGGTGAAAAAATACTTTCTCAGAAAACATTCGCGTAAAACACACGCTATTGTTGAAATGTTCCAAGTATCTTTTCCTCTCTTGGCATTTTAATTTCTCTGAAAGATGTGATTCCTAAACCTATACGAGCACTAAGGGCTATTTCGCTCAAGGGAGAGTCTATTTTACCTTTCATTCCAAGCGTATAGGCACAACAATTGCATATAATACATCTTTCACTTGCCTGAGTAGAAATGATGAGAAAAAAATGAATGTTAACAATTGAATAATTTGTTGCCTACCTTTGCAGAGGCTTACATCGGTTATTACTTTTTTTCCAGCTCTTTTTTATTGGAAGGTGCGCTATTGCCTGGCTCAAAACATTTGATTTTGTATCGTTCATTTAGTCCTCTGAAACTTATTTTATTGTTTCTTTTTAATAATGTGAGCATTGAAAAGAAATATAGTTTCAATTATTTTAAAATAGCTCCATTAGTTAGTTCAGTAATTACCCCGTTACATACGACGATCAGCAACTAGGCTATTAACGTTGGAGACCAGGAAATTACCTTAAATTTGGAGATTTTCTTCTTAAAAGAGTAAAATGAAGGAATAAAATGTTTACCAGAACACGCATTTTAAATGATGAAAATTAACTGTTTATTTTCCTGGATGCATTTCGGCAAGATACCGTTTTCAGCAAGAAAAGTTTCACAAATCACAAACCAGAGTACCTTATCAAGATACAAATGTGTCACAGTGCATATTATAACAATGATCAAAAATGCCGAGGAGCAATGCAATTTATTCCTTTCGTTTATTTAATTAACACCACGCGAAATGCGATTCTCTACTTGTTAAAAGAACTTTAAAATTTCGGTAGTTATTTACAAATTAAATGAATATATTAGACTTGATAAACCTCAGCACACTAAATGAAATAAATCGAGTATAAAAATGTAAAAAAGTAGAAATTTGGCACTTATGAAAGTTTGATTTAAAATTCTGAAGGAGAGAAGGGCGAATATGCAAAATTGTGTGTGTGGACACCGAAAATTTCCAAGACTTCGTGAATTTGATTATTTGATTTCATAGGACTTGGGAGATTTGCATAATTATGCGATGCAAATTAAAAACAGTAATAATTGGTGTGGACCAGCTTATTAGTGGGTACGTAAATTTCATTGTCGAGATTCGAATCGGGATCATTAAAACCGATGACTCGAATATTCATCCGCTTCGGTTTGGGGTATCGCGGAAATGAATTATCTCCTGTATCCTGACAACTGTGTATTAATTCCGGGTTTCCACCGGACCGGAGAGCCATGTGTTCTGGGGAAATTTGTCTACATGGAACTATGGCCGCAGCGCTTTAATCGGAATATTGCTGTTCTCTCGAAAGCAGTCGCAAGTTCACAGCTAAATAATTTGTTTTGACACTTGATTCCTCTTTTTTGTGCACTGATCCTCCCCCTCCCTTTCACCGTGACCACTCGAAATTGTCAACAGGTTCGCAGAACCGCTTTTTTTCCTGCAGCCGACCCTCGACATCATTATTTATCACACCTACTGCCCTCAGATAAAAATCAGTTCATTGACATTAAACACGCCGGTGATGTTGTTCGTACATGTATATTCATATGGTAAAGATAATTGGTATCCAGAAAATTTTCGATATGATTTAAGTGTAAAGCCATAATAAGGGCATTGCAATAGTGCTTATGCTTGTGACGTATTGAAGGTTGCATTAAGATGAGCTGTTTAGTTTTGAATGTCATGCGCTGACGACCGATTTATGAATGGGCGCACGGCGGTTGGGCCTTTATAAGCGCTCGGTGGATAGAGAGCGCTTTCTGATTTGAAAATAGCTCCAGAATTCGAGTATTCTACTGGCAATGCGTTCTGATGACGCACCCACTCTACAACAAGATGGCGGAGAGAGGCCTAACAAATATAGAAAAGATTCATCTATATAACACATATAAATTAAGCTAATTCACAGCGCAGCCTCGCGCTCTGCGACAAGATGTTGCGTTGCCAGTTTCATAACTAAGGGAATGTGCATAAGAAAAACGAAGCCCCATTAATATGAGCATAACGAATAAATCAACAATTATTAACATCTCGCATAATATGAATTCCTTCCAGGTTAGCCTCTTTCGTTGGCCACATTATGAATGATAGTTCTTTCTTTATATTAGTGATTTTCTTAAAATCAATTGTGCTTTAAATTACATTCAGGCATAAATTTTTGTGAAGGGCAACAATGGGCATAAAATATGCCAGGTAACTTGAAAAACAGCAGTGATTAGGTTGGCATGCCTTATTTGGTAACTGTATTCACTCCTTCAAATTCTGTCATCCTATTTAAAAAGCACACTGCAGTACTCTCTCCGATGCCGAATGAAACCAAAACCTTATTAAGCTGTCCTGATTTAAATCTCCATGCAAGTAACTTGATGACCGATACTCTAAAAAAAGCTGCAAATATTCCATTTCCCATTCTTAAGCCATTCAAGGCTAGAGCAGCCCCTAACTCGGGTGAAAATGATGAAAACTCTCCGCCGAGGAAAATACTTGCCTTGATGAATTCTGAAGCACCAACAATAAAGCAATGCGACTCGACAAGTGATGAAGGAGAGACATACTCCTACATACTCTAGCTTTCCACTAATTTTAAAAATGCAAGAGTAAGAGATTTTCTGGGGTAGAGCCCCCAAAAAACCACTTATAGTAAGAGAAAGATAAGAAAAATAACGATCAGTTTTTACACTTCCGTGTTGAAGAGCGCGCACAAATTAAGGTGAGCGTAAGCTGAAAGTAAATTGATTTTGGACATGAACAATATAAATGAATACACCTCTAAATGAACACATATATCTTGGTTGCAGGGATAGATGCTTTCGGAGAAGCCAAAATAGGTATTTAGGCCACATTCGGCATCTTGCATTTCGGAATTCAAAAATTTAATTGAAAATTCGAGTTTTCCGTCAAAAAACCCCGTGATACCGAGTTCCACAAAAATCGATCGAACAGGAACCGAGCCATTTTAAGCCAATTCTACCATATTGGATTTGGTACTTCTGAAAATTTGAGTAAAAATTTGAAATTCCTGTCAAAAATTACCTCTCGGTGCAAAACGGGTGCGTTCAAAAGTGTAAACATTTCAAGGATAGGATTTCTTTCAGGTGAGCCTCTTTCGTTAGTCACATTATAAATGATAATTCTTTCTTTATATTAGTGATAGTTTTAAAAATAAATTGTGCTTTAAATTACATTCAGGCATAAATTTTTGTGGAGGGCAACAATGGGCATAAAATATGCCAGGTAACTTGAAAAACAGCAGTGATTAGGTTGGCACGCCTTATTTAGTAGGCAATTTCACTTGAGTTAGGTTCAAACCTAAGAATACAACTATTTCAACCTCGGTGTGTTGCACAGTATCACACGCATTTGAAGGCGTTTTGTATTGGGCCGCCGGCGATCTCCGTGTAGAGGAGTCTTGACGTGTTGTTGTCTTAGGCTACGGAACCTTAGGCGCGTCTGGACGCGGCGTCCTAGACGCCGGCGTAAAACGCTGCTACCGAGTCGAGGGCGAGAAGACGCTCACATTTTGGAGCACGGCACCTTGGCAGCGGAATCCTTGGATTTTTTCCGCTCTGTCCGCCGTCAATTTCTCGAATTTTCGTTGATCGGACAGTATGCTTGGAGCCGCGAAAATGGCTGGACGCGCGTTTTTTATCTCTGAAATGTTTGACGAGATTGAACAAGAAGAATTTCTACAATGCCCACTGATGAGCAGTATTTTTGGGAATCGCCCAGCTAATCGGGTTTTTCTCTTGCGGCATAGAGAGGGCGCATTCACAAATCTTATCACACGTCATCTCATGGATGATGACACACTTTTTAAGGAATACTTTAGGGTAACGCCCGCGGAGTTCCAGTACATTCATAGAGCAGTGGAACAAAAATTGGAAGTGCAGGCATATAATCGGCACGTGACACCAATATCCAGTAAGGAGAGGTTGTGTATAACACTCAGGTAAGTGAAAAAGAAATAATTTATTAGTTATGTGGAAACAATACATTGGTACATAAATGGAAAATAACAATGTAGTTTACAAATTAGTAAAGAATGTGTTATCATTAGCAGTTTCATCGCTTGAGGAAGGGGAATACACAGCTGACACCGCAGAGTTGGAAGGCGGCGAGTATACTGCTGAGTTTGAATTATACTGTGAAGTCCCCAAAGAATTTGAGGTGGACATGGCGTGCACGGGCGCGGCAATTTGCTCTTGTAATGCTCTATACTCTAAATTAACGACAATGTTTGATATTTCGCGTTTAGCTTCAAGTTGAAGGAGAGGAGGTAAATTTATTACAGCTGAAGCAATGCCCTTGAAGTAGTCCCGAATTGGGTGAGTGAGATGGAGTTTCTGTCGGCATCGGCGGTACCTGCCGATTTCTTTCTGTTTCAAGGAAGCTTTTCATTAAGTCTAATCTTTCCTTAGATTGCTTTTGGAACTCCGGAAACGCCCTATCCCGAACTGAAGCTCTTTTCTTAAAAGGACTTTTTTTCGGTGAAGCTTGACGTTTTGGTGTAGCTGAGTTCGTAGGTGTGGATTGCAATGCGCCCGGTGCTACTGTTTGGGATTCAGAAGTTGAGGCCTCCAAAACTGGGGAAATGACCGTTTCAGATGCTGCACCATCATTTGCCTCTTCCTCACGTATTAAATCGTCAATCGCACCATCGCCTTGAGTTGTATCGTCATTATCAGGCTCCGCAATATTTCCAATCGTTCTTAAAATAAAAAAAACCGGGAAAAACACATTAAATTAAAGAACTTTCAAATAAGTAAATGGGCCAGTCATTGGCACTGGATGTTGGCTGGTGCATGCGGGGGTGTTGGCTTGGCGATTTACCGTAAGCTAAGAATAGTTTGAAAAGTCTTACTTACGAGACACTGTCACTAATATTAGAAATAAAGTGTAATTAATTAAGTTTATCGTATTTTAGGAACATAGTACATTAAACCGAATTCCTTCTTAAAATTATCGTGTATCATAATTGTCACTTTCCGACTTTCAGTGACATCAAATTAGGAACTTTGAGGACAAAAGGGATAAGTGCAGTTCTTGGTATTTCAAGAAAAACGTGTTTAAAGTTTCAAGCGTTGAAGCTTCACAAATCGATGCTTAAAATATTGGAATTTAGCAGTGAATTTTTCACAAAACATATTTTAGGACCAGGTTTAGTTGAAATAATCAATATCTTGATTTTTTTTCCGAAGTTGCACATATCCCTTTTGTTTTCCAAGCTCCTTAAATCTTCATTATAGAAAATAGGATTTTCACTATTTGAGTTTTCATTCTGGTGTTTACAGGCAGCAATGATTCATCAATTTAGGTAGCGGTAATATTCAAAGCCCATTATTGCCCCGATGGTCAATAAAGTCCTGACTTGCTTCGTAATGACGCAAAAATGTATTGCCTTTATAATTTTTCTTTATGACTTTCATTGTGTACTTGAAACAATAGTTCATGCAGTTTCCTTTTTTCCTCCTTACAATTAAGTTTCAAAATGCCATAATGCATATAGGCGCTGTACACAAAGTAGAATGTTCGTCCCATTTTTTCTTATTTGTTTATTTATTTATTTATTTATTTTTTTTGGGGGGAGGGGGGCAATCTTTTTTTTTCACGTATCGTCCGCAGTGTACCCTTAATAAAAATGCTGGAGAGTTTTTATACTGACGGGGCTGTTTCCAAAGAGTCCGCTAGGAAGGATAAACGCCGTAAGATACAGTCATCTTTTTGGGAAGTGGCTGCTGATCCTGTGGGCAATTTGTTTTCTTTCTTCTTCCTCATATAGTAATCACGAATGTATTTCCACTTCAGTTTACAATCTTTTTCTAAAATAAAGGAGAGATCATATTAATTGAGGGAAAATTACATTTGGAAAATCGTATCGTTCAACTCCATATCGATGGCCAAAGTGCGAAACCACGTATCTCCGTTTGTGACATTCCAGACTTCCTATCGTACCCTATTTTTGCCTCTACAAAAGTAACCAACATACTTTTTTGAAAACTTGCTTGATTTTTCTTTTCTTTTAAGAGAATATTTTGTATACATTTCAGGCTATAAAGTTGCCTTGTCCCTTTACAAGAAAATGAAGTACGATCGTGCATTTCGAAACACCGGAATATAGATATAAGTGGTTTTATCCTGTGGTCATCGATGTGTCGATTGAAGTGAAATGAATTGAATGACCAAAACAAATAAGGTTCAATACGCCAAGAGGTCCAATCACAGAAGAGCCCATACAGGGCGCAATAATTTTCTCGATTTTTTTCGAAAATAATAAGATTTGTACAAGAAGCAACTCTTTACGTACAATATTAAGCGAGATATCACGCTCTGAAAAATTCGGTTTATGATGCCATCCACTGCGGTAGTGACGCCCTTTGTTTCTTCCACCTGGCTTTCAATCGAGTTTTACGTGGAGTAACCTGTGCAAATGTGCGTCACACCGACTGCTGAAAGCAAGATGGAAGAAACCAAGTGTGTCACTACCGCGGTGGATGACGTCAAAACCCGAAGTTTTCATAGCCCTATATCTCGGTTACCATCGAACGTAGAAAGTTACTGTTCGGACAGATGTTATTATTTTAGCTGATCTACAAGAGTCAAGTATAAAAAATGTAAATGTAATGATGTAAAATTTTTTCAACAATTTTTTCATTTAGGTTGTGGTTCTGTGTAGGTTTTTGGCAACCGGTGAATCGTACCGCTCCTTAGCATTTCAATTCAGAACAAGACATCAGCACATTTCCAGAATGGACCACTAGACAGGGTACGAATTTTAGCATTCTACTACATGTTTCTGAACCAAAATTTCACGTAAAACACGATTCGCGCAACGAAAATTACCAAAATCAACTCCTAACAAAGATATTAACGTTTTTATTTCACATTGGTTACGAGGAATTTGAACTGCCCGCTCATAAGAAACTCAAAGCTCTACGTAAGTCAAATCGTGCACTACAACGATTTCAGCAAGCTTCTCGATCTAGCAATGTTCATTTCCCACCATGTGTTGTTCAAACTATAAACAACTTGCTATCGCTGAGCCAAAGCATCAAGATTGAGGTTGCCAGATTTTTATATCTCAGAGACTGTCATGATAACGTTTTGAGCGTGATGTGAGTCACGTAGAGCATTGAGTTTTCATGAGTGGGTGGTTTGAATTCATGCATCAAGAATCATTAAATATCTTCGTAAGAAGTTGATTCCGGTAATTTTCGTTGTGCGCATCGTGTTTTACGTGAAATTTTAATAATGAAACATGTATCAGAATGCAGAAATTCGTACCTTGTCTAGTGGTCCATTCAGAACAAGACATCAGCACATTTCCAGAATTGCGAGGAAAACTTCCGAAGCGATTTGTTCAGAGCTAATGGCTGAATTTATGCCCCAGCCGACACATGACACTTGGATAGAAATTGCTTCAAAATTTCAGGCAAGATGGAACTTCCCAAATACAATTGGTGCTCTAGATGGCAAACATGTGCGAATAGTCTGTCCAGTAAACACAGGCTCTCTTCATTTCAACTTCAAAATTTTTTTTTCTGTTGTACTGTTAGCTTTGGTTGATGCAGACTACAAATTTATTATGGTGGACATCGGAGCGTACGGAAAGGAGAGTGACTCTGGGATCCTCGCCCGATCAAATTTCGGGAAAAGATTAGAAGAGAACGATTTGGATATTCCAGGACTCACAAAACTTGAAGGAACAAACCATGAGGTTCCACACGTAATTTTGGGTGATAGGGGTTTTGGTCTATCGGTAAAAATTATGAGACCGTACTCTCAAGCCGCTTCAAAAGGAGATGAGACCAAAAGAATATTTAATTATAGATTAAGTCGAGCAAGATGATGCTCAGAAAATGCATTTGGTATACTCGCAAGAGTTTTTCAAATTTTTTACCGTTTCCCAGTAGACGTTAGAACTGTCAATAAGTTAGTATTGTCTGCTTGTTTACTGCATAATTTAATGCGTACTCGGCGCTCTGGTGACAATGTAAATTTAATCATTGAGAGCACACCACCCCCCACAGAAAATCTGCTTCCATTCGCTGCATCTTTTCAGAGGCACGCAGCGTTACTTGCCGAGGTTTACAGAGGAAGGTTCAAAGATTATTTCAATGGCATAGGTTCAGTCCAATGGCAGCTGGAGGAAGTTCGGAGAAAGAATTGAATGTTTTCAATAGATTGATTTTTTTTTAAAATGAATAATTCTGATTTTGATTTGATTTGAATGTTCACTAAAATTTAAATGTTCTCTATATTTTGAACTGGTGTAAAAAAATGTGTCTCCATTCGATTTTTGTTTAAATACTACTTGAGATAATGAGAACCTAATGTCTAAGTTACTAAAATATTTTGTCTAACATGAATAAACATGATCATATCATAAGATGAGAAAAGTATTTTTTATCCTTTGATTCCAACAGCAAGGGTACATTTAATAGATGGAAAAATCGTGAATTTTAATTTACTGCCAATTAGAGGCTGCGTATTTGATAAAAGTTCAAAAGTTTTGATTTAGAAAATGATCATATCAAAAAAAAACCTAATCAATTTTTCCTTTTTTTGACGTAGTCGTTGCTAAAGCGCTATTACGAAGGTTCCAGGGTTGAACCTGCAATTTTGGCAGTGAGATAGCTATTGAGCTGATTTTCAGGGGCGTACTGGCCCACCGGGAAACCAGGACATGACCCGGTGCGCCCTCCCGCCCAGGCGCCCTGTCGCTCTACTGCTTTCCAGAAAATGAAAAAATAATAATAATAATAAACCGATCCTAACCGATAAAACCATCATGGCAAACAGACCGGACATAGTGCTTGTTGATAAGCGAGATCGCACCGCTTACATCATTGATATTAGCATCCCTAATAATCATAACTTGGAGCTGAAGTATCAGGAAAAGATGGTAAAATATCTGCCCTTAGCTGCAGAAATGAAGCGATTATGGAACCTGAATATTGTTTGTATCAAACCCCTGATAATGTCAGTAACGGGGATAGTTCCAAAAAGTTTAGTTCAACATCTTCGAGACCTCGGAATAAACAGTTACCTGCTTCATTCAATGCAGAAGTCCGTCGTTATAAGCAAGTCAAGTATTGTCAGGTCGTTTCTTAATATCGAATAATTTTTTTTTGATTTCGCTTAAAATTTAATTTTTTTTAAAATGTTTTTTTTTTTCTTTTTTAAATTTTACTTTAAAATAACGTTTACCCTTTTTTTCAAGCAAGATAGTATGTGTTACTGACTTTGGCCTGTGGCCCGTCAGTAATACTCGTGCCGGAAGTGTTCCCTCTTCTGAGTTACAAAAAAAAAAAAAAAAAAATAATAATAATCATGCAACAATGAAGATGTGAGAGGGCGCCTTCTTGTTAAAAGAGAGCATGCTTTCTTATTTAGAGACAGGGCGCCCCTTTTCCGGACAAGTGCGTAAGGGAACAAGGCAGGTTGGTGCGCCGGAGGTGGTGCTGAGATCTTGTGGTACAATTTTCCTCAATTAAAAGCACTTAAAGTGACTCGATTATGCGAAACCATTTTTTTTATTTTTTCTTCAGAATGGCTTAAAACTGCGTCTAAAAAGGTTTATTTTTCAAAATATCCCGGGTGAGGACCCCAGGACTCCCCATCAGACCCCCCCTTCCCCTGTGGCGGCGCCCTCAAAGTGACTGTCTCGCGCCCCTTTAAGGGTCCCAGTACGCCCCTGCTGATTTTTGTCATATCCTTAAAGATTGCATCATTCCTAATCGATTGAAACTAAAATTTTCTCATTCGCTGAAAATTTGACTAAGTTTTGGGGTTCTGAAGGACGGGGGTAAAGCTCTCACCTACAGGTTTTTTTAAACATCTCTTTCAAAGGTGTAATTATGCATAACATTGTTTTAAATCGAATATCTAGAAAGAAACGACTTGGCAACATAAAAGCAAGTAGGCAACGAGGCGGAGGGAACCGCGCGGGTGCAGTCTGGAATGTCTTCCCCTACCTCAGGCACGTGTCTCATTTCGCGCGCCTGTGTTCGAGATAATACGGTGTCTGTGAGTTTGGTATGTTTTTGACAAATTTTTCGCGCAAAATGTCTCTTTAAACACTGCCATGACAGTGTTACTGTATTGCGATATGGTCCATTAGTTTCTTCACCTGGGATTTATGTCTGCACACGGAGAAAAAAACTTCGTGTGTGGGACCCGAAGATGAGGTCATTTGGATCTCTGAAGTTTTCAGATCACGTATCTAAAAACTTGAGGTGCAGATGCGAAGTTCGGGTCAGACATCTGAAGTACTCCGATATATACCGAAGGGTTCGGGTCACACATCTGAAGTACTCCGGTACATTCCAAAATGCCTCGATATCTGACCCGAATTTCAGCAGCTCGACCTCAACAAGTTTTCGGATGCGTGATCAGAAAACTTCAAAGATCCATTTGACCCCAACTTCGAGTCCCATGCACGAAGTTTTTTTCTCTGAACAGAAAAGGTAAGTTTCCAGGTAAAGAAACAGCAAGGGGCCGTATCAAAATCACAATGCTGCCTCAGCGACCATGGATAATCTTCTTGCATATTAGAAGATGGTTTGAACATCATAACATGATGTCCTTTCTTTTAAGTAATACAAAAGCAACTTACCCTCTCTTCCCAAGACCGTGGCGATCTCTCGCCAAATTGTAGCCTTCAGAGCAACATTCTTAAATTCTGCGTGGTTCAGCCTGTACAGCGGAGGGTTCTGTTGGACAAGGTTTATGAGCAGCTCCTCCTCCTCTCGAGAAAAAATTACTTTAGCCATATTAATTTGATATATAATTAACCAGGAATAATGAAAAACACGTCTGACTCTGGGCAGAAATGGCAGCGGACTGAGCGGAATTTCTCGGCGTCTTCGCTCCGATCTGTTCGCGACAGATCGGAGCGTCCTCGCTCGGCGTTTTCCGCAGCGTCTCTTCGCCGCTAAGGTGCCGTCCCCGCGCAAAAATCATTAGACAGATTTATCGGCGTCTGGACGCCGCGTATAGACGCGCCTAAGGTTCCGTACCTTCAGTTGCTTGCGCTACTTACGTCGAATGCAGAATGGTGATAAAGTTTCATATGTTAGTAATACAAAGAGCCTAAAATGACAATTTGGGACATTCAAAGTATTCAACATTGTTTTAAACACATTTTAAAAATCAGAATTATGCCGAGAGGTTTCGTAGTATGCAAAGTCTTGCAGCGAGTTAATCTTTGTCAAAGTCAGGGTTCTGCAACAACGAAGGCTTGTCTGAAGGTATATCTTAAACGCGGAAGCTGTTAATTTCCAATTATCGTCGTATGCAGAATGGTGATACTAGATCTACAATAAAATTATTAATTCGACTGAAATTAGACTTACGAACAAACTTATAATTATACATTTAAATATTTATTCGCAAGGGACCTCTACATTTTTGAAAAATTTCATGTCTTTTAAAAATTTCATTTGGTCTCAAGGCATGTGGCTTTTGGGTGTCACAGAACGCTAGGGTGCGCTATAGGAGCGACTTCTATGTATGGAATAATAAAACGGAGATATTAATGGATAGGAATCCAGGGTAAAGAGGGGACCGGTCCATAAGACGCCATGTATAATCGATGCAACATTTAAGTCAATTTTCTCCGAAAGCCCATTATACTATGAAGCACACTAGCACAACGCGTTTCCTTTGTGCGGCGGCAGATTAATGGGGCACTATCATCAACTATTTTTGGAGGCGAGTTTTTAGGGGCTCCCCTTGATTTCCAGGTCAGTGACGCATCTTGCTCACACCGCTCGAGAACCTCAAGCGCTACCGCTGAGCTCGGTTGCGGGTCGGCAGACCGAACGCAAAAGGTCATTCCACTATTGCCACGCCTCGCGCTGAAATAAAATTTCCCTCGCCGACTCGCGATTTAATTAAATGTAGAAAGTATGCTGCAAACTTTCGCTGGAGCTAAAAGAAGAGCCGCTTCCTGGAGAATGTTGCTCAAAGATCACGATGAGGACACTCATATCTACTAAAACAGGCTGACCAAAAATCAGTACTTTTCCAGTACATTCCCGAGAAATTCAGTGCTTTCTCTACAGAAAAATTGAGTACGTTTTCAGTACCTCTAATTAAAGAAATTCAGCTAATTTCAAAAATTTGAATTTTCCGCTCAAGATGCGAGAAAAATGACGGAAAACGGCGGACATTGTTGAGTTAAGATTCCAATCAATCATTCATTTTTCATTCACATTGCAAGAGACAATGCCTCTACCAGAATACGGAAGTTGAGTGGAAATAAGACTTGTTTAAATGCACTCGTTGTCATTTTCAAGCCATTTTCTTAACACGTGGGAAAACATTCGTCTGCAGTGATTTATGAATATAAAATATATGAAATATTGAATATAAAATTATTTCAGTTCAGGTAGCCCAAGTTTGGGACCAAATTTGAGTAAGCTGTGCCTAAGTTCGATTTCTGTCACCGGAAACCTCAGTTATCTGAACCAGTTGCAAGACGGACTTTCCCATAAATCGGTAGACCTGTCTTCAAACCTATGGAAAAGGATCGGTGAACAGGGTGTTCTCAACGAACACCTTAATATCTGGTGGTTAATAATCAATAATCGATCATTCACGCCTCGCCGCCATGAGCCGAACCTAGGGAGTTGAAGTTGAGGCAAGAACCGAATTTTTCTTCGCTCTGTGTAAGAAACAACTTTCCTTTGCGCACTGGCAAAAATTTCCGTGAGACCCATCTGGCACGACGGCACGCGGTGAGCTCGGCGGATGAGAAGTAAGCGCGGGTAAAATCGGTAGAAGAACAAAAATGGCGGTCGAGCGGACAGAAGGCGAGAAAACAAAAGGCGTTTGCGGGAAAACAACCGCCTAAACAGACTGCAATGCCATTCCGGCTGGAAAACCTCGTAAATTTCCCGCTCGCCCCGCGTCCTGTCGGAGGGTTTTTGGGCGGATATGACAAGCATACCTCCGCAGTGGCTAACTTCATTAGAGCCGAGATCAGAGGAACTCGACATCAAACGGACTGGGCAACCACGTGGGGCTCTCGCGCATCTCTGGATCCTCGGGCTTCGCAGCTTTGTTTTAACCTGAAATTACGCTCTTAGCTGGCTCCTGCAGAAAATCGCCTCCTTGCCCACTTACATTCGAACAGAGGGATCGTTTTTCAATCGTGAAATTCTCGAAACATCAGTCGTTAGAACTTTCCAACGCGAGGTTTTTCTAGATGAGGTGAATTTTCCAGCGGTTTCCACGAGGACGGAAAAATGCCTCGCATATTTAGAAAGAGTTGATGCATAAGGGCATCATTAATGCATTCCGTATTGATTATTAAAAGAGGTAAACAACTATGACAAAGGTTCCTCCTCTGAAAAAAGTGTAGATTTCTTATAATTAGCTGGTCGAAAAAGGATCAACTTTCTTACTTTTCTAGAGGACAGCATTACTTTGACCGTCTCAAAACACTCAGAACATCAGTCGTTAGAACTTTCCAGCGCGAGATTTTTCTAGAAGAGGTGAGTTTTGCAGCGGCTTCCACGAGGACGGAAAAATGCCTTGCATATTTAGAAAGGGTTGGTGCATAATGGCATCATTAATGCATTCCGTGTTGATTAGTGGAGGAGGTAAACAACATTCCCAAAGGTTCCTCCTCTAAAATAGTGTGGATTTCTTATGATTAGCTGGTCAAAAAAGGATCAACTTTCTTACTTTTCTAGAAGACAGCATTAATTCGATCGTCAATGACACCACGCAGGTTTTACGCCCATCGAGATTTTTTTTTTTTTTTTTTTTTTCCTCATGTGACTCACATGTGCTTTTGTGACTATGTATAGTTTTAATCTTAAAACATTGTAATTGTATAACAACATTCTTTATGTTTTATTCGATGCAATAAATATCTTGAACCTTGAGATCTTCAAACGAGCAAAGCCTCCAAATTTTGTCACAAATTATTAAATTATTATAATTTTCCGACATCTACCGATGACCTCCGTTGGGAGGAGAAAATAGCGAAAGCCAAAGAAAATTCTAAAAAAAAAACTCTCTTGAGAAACTCAGAAATGTTTTTCCTTTTTAGTCTTCGCTTACCTAAAAAATGCTCCTTTATTGGTTTCAGTGCAAAAATGTGAGTGGAGAGCCTCATGAAAGTGCCCCCGAAAATCGGAAAACAATTAGTGTGCTGGACCTAACTGTATTCACTCCTTCAAATTCTGTCATTCTATTTAAAAAGCAAACTGCAGTACTCTCTCCGATGCCGAATGAAACCAAAACCTTATTTACCTGTCCTGATTTAAATCTCCATGGAAGTAACTTGATGACCGATACTCTAAAAAAAGCTGCAAATATTCCATTTCCCATTTTTAAGCCATTCAAGGCTAGAGCAGCCCCTAACTCGGGTGAAAATGATGAAAACTCTCCGCCGAAGAAAATACTTGCCTTGATGAATTCTGAAGCAGTAACAATAAAGCAATGCGACTCAACAAGTGATAAAGGAGAGACATACTCCTACATACTCTAGCTTTCCAATAATTTGAAAAATGCAAGAGTAAGAGATTTTCTGGGGTAGAGCCCAAAAAAAAAAAAAACACCTATAGTAAGAGAAAGATAATACAAATAACGATCAGTTTTTACACTTCCGTGTTGAAGAGCGCGTACAAATTAAGGTGAGCGTAAGCTGAAAGTAAATTGATTATGGACATGAACAATATAAATGAATACATATATCTTGGTTGCAGGGATAGATGAGAAGCCAAAATAGGTATTTGCCCACATTCGGCATCTTGCATTTCGGAATTCAAAAATTTATTTGAGAATTCGAGTTTTCCGTCAAAAAACCCCGTGATACCGAGTTCCACAAAAATCGATCGAACAGATTGGATTCGGTACTTCTGAAAATTTGAGTAAAAATTTGAAATTCCTGTCAAAAATTACCTCTCGGTGCAAAACGGGTGCGTTCAAAAGTGTAAACATTTCAAGGACAGGATTTCTTTCAGGTGAGCCTCTTTCGTTGGTCACATTATAAATGATAATTCTTTCTTTATATTAGTGATAGTTTTAAAAATAAATTGTGTTTTAAATTCAATTCAAGCATACATTTTTGTCAAGGCCAACAATGGGCGTAAAATATGCAAGGTGACTTGAAAAACAGCAGTGATTAGGTTGGCATGCCTTATTTGGTAGGCAATTTCACTTGAGTTAGGTTCAAACCTAAGAATACAACTATTTCAACCTTGGTGTGTTGCACAGTATCACACGCATTTGAAGGCGTTTTATATTAGGCCGCCGGCGATCTACGTGTTGTTGTCATTGTTGCTTGCGCTACTTACGTCGTATGCAGAATGGTGATAAATTTTCGTATGTTAGTATTACAAAGAGCCTAAAATGACAATTCGGGACATTCAAAGTATTCAACTTTATTTTAAACACATTTTAAAAATCAGAATTATGCCGAGAAGTTTCGTAGTATGCAAAGTCTTGCAGCGAGTCAATCTTTGTCAAAGTCAGGGTTCTGCAACAACGAAGGCTTGTCTGAAGGTAAATCTTAGAAGCGGAAGCTGTTAATTTCCAATTATTGCAAATAAGCCGAAGCAGGCCCTCCTGCTTTCTAGGAATCACGTTCTACTAGACGCAGCACCGTTCCGTTAGTTTGGGATTAAGCAAAAACTGTTATCGTGCATCAAAATAATCGCATCTTAAAATATTGACTTCCGCACGTGTTAGGTTTATACTCAAGTCAAAAGACCGGGAATCGGGCAGCGAGTATAACGACCCGCACTGCAGATTTATACTGCGGAATGAGTCATATAAAGAGGAATCGATGGCCTCAGTACGAAACCACTTTTCTCCATTGCGATGATTCCAAACTTAACGGCAGGCAAATTTAAAGCCTGGAATTAATACAGACCATTTTTCTGACAAAGAAAAAAAGGCAAAGAAGTTATTGAAAAATTGCAATAATTAATTTTTCACGAATAAAATAAATTATGTCGGGAGGTCGGGTTTCGCACTTTGGGCTTCGAAAACTGATGCATTTGAAGACACGTCAGATAAACTTTTGTATTTTATATCGTTTGCATGTATCATCGTAGAAAGTATGTGAACGTACGTTGCCGGACTGAAAACTTTGTTTATTGTGTGTCGTTTGGAACTGAATCATAATGGAGTGGAAAGAAAAGTTTTTGACAGCTATTGAAAGCAAAGAAAATAAAAAGGTAAAAAAGAATCGCATTTTAACGTTTGATCAGCAAGTCAATATTTTGAACTAATCCAAGAGGTGGAAAGCGCTGAAGCGATTACGAAGAGGACCCCCAAACAAAACCGCAGTCTAAAAAGGTTCATAGTCCTGGAAGTTGGGAAGGGGGGGTGTCCAAGAACTGGACAGCCGGACCCATGCCAAAACTTATCTGCCAGTGCATGAGATTTTTGAGACGCTCTTGGATGAACATTGCACAGTAGANGGGGGGGGGGGGGGGGGTGCGCATCGACTGATAGAATTGTTGAAAAAAGTACGCGAATATTACGCGAGACATACTTACTCTCTTCCTTTCGTACGTTTACGTACGTTTTCTGGCCAGGCAAAACTGACAGCGCTCCGGCGGAACTAGTTTTGCCTACTTGCCTACTCGGGTTTTGCCGCTAACATATGCACAAAATAGTTAAAAAATTGAAAATGGTTCAGCAGGACAGAAACATGGTAGTAACTATAGGTAATTACGGAAAATTTAATTGAGAGAGGAAGTATTTCATCCACACAAAAGTTTCAGAACATTAGAAGTTGCAAAGGGCTTTCTCCCCATTTAAATAAGTGTTGAAGAATCGATTTGTGTCGAAGCTTGTGAGCTTGTGGTACTTCCAAGAATATATTCATTTCCATTGGTTTAAATAGAGAGAAAACTATGTTACCAACTGTTTGGACCCGCCTCTGAGTCTGAAGGCTACACAAGTTAAGACTGTACCATTGCTACTAAATCGTTTCCGGCGTGGGCAGAAAACACACCCAAAAAAAATAAAAATTATTAAACACCTTATTATTCTGCAAACTAAATAAGAATTATTGTAGAAACTAGGTCGTAAAATTCTATAAATTGAAACACCTCCTGACAATCCGTTCGAGCGGAAACACACTGGAAAAAAACCACAGTGGATCTAGAGTCCAGACTCTTGAAAACATTGACAAGAAAAAATACTCATGATTCAATTGGATTTTTGCTTGAATCAAAAGGGAATCCGCTCAAATTAAGAGGCTTGGTTCTTGATTTAAGCTTAAATCTGATTGAATCAAGAGTATATTTTCTTGTCGATGTTTTTAAGAGTCTGGACTCCAGATCCAATGTGTTTTTTTTTCCAGTGAAGTTAAGCTTATTGACAAAAATTAATCTAGAGAACGGATGCATTGGCCACTTTAGCATCGACGTTATCAAAAGCTAATCCTGCCATTTACCAATTTTCGCCGGTTCACCATTTTTAAATTGGATATATATCAACGTAACAAGAACTGATGGAGGTAAACAGTAGAGGCGAAGGCTCTGCCTTGACGGAGCGGCCATATTTGGGGATCTCTATTAAAAACGCTCGAACGAGGAATAATACAGCGCGATGTGGAAACACAATGGGAGACCAGGGGCCCCTTCAAAAGCACTTTTCCACTGGAGCATTTTCCCGTAGAAAGGAAGGAGAGTTAGTTGAGCAAAATCTGGCCCACGGCGAGACGCGTCCCGCTTTTTTCAAACTCCGAGCAAAAAGACTGAATTCCGTCGCTGCAGCCAACTCTTTTTCAATCTGAGCTCCATCGTACTGCCGATACTACACATGGCTCGCCGAGGATTCTGGTTTATTATACGCAATTATTATCGGTGAATGTAAATGGCACATCGATACTATATTTTATTTCACTGTTCTGTGAGAATCGATACAGGGTCACTTGAAAAATGGTCACACAGAACCATGACCGGATAGTCACAAAGTTTAAGGGTTTACAGTACTTAAGAACAGCTAGTACAACTGATGCGTTAAATATCCGAAAACTGAATGAACTTTAGTAACTACAGCAAGCAAATGTAGTGAGGCCGCATTCACAGTTGTTCCTTACACAGTTCCTTTTCTCAAGGGAGGATCCATTTTGTGTAAATTATGACTGAAAGAGCTTTTAAGAAGTCCTTGAGAGTATAATCAAAAAGAGAGCAATTTATGCCAACATCGAGTGAAATTCAACAGTAAAATTTTGGAGGGAGATTTCTCCTTGGGATCACAATATTTCGCCAGCACAAAAAATTCAAAATGCAAAAGAACGAATGCTACGATTTTAACACACATTAAGATAGGAGCGCACCAGTGGTGCGTCGCGCTTTGCGATGTATCGATTGATCTGCCATTTTAACCTGTAGAAAAGATCGAAAACGCAAAAAACATACCTTAATAATCTATTTGTTATTACAACTCCCAATGGGAAGATATCGAGAATCGATCATTCACGCCTCGCCATTGGAGCACACTATCTAAAAAACACTGTTACCTTGAAATTTAACCTAAAGAGTGAAGATTTTGTAACCCAGTCACTGGATCCCACTTCTTCGGCGAAAAAACAGAAGCAAACTGTATTGAAGAATTCCTAAAAATGTAAAGGAGCGTTAGGTAATTCTTCCGAAATAGGTGGGGAAACATCGATAATCAATTATTCACGCCTCGCCACTAGCAGTATCTGAGGGAGATTGAGACCTTAAGATTTGACCTAAAAAAATGAAAACTTCGTGACCCACTCGCCGGATCCCACTTTTTCGGCGAAAAAACAGACGCAAACTGTATTGCAAAATTCCTAAAAATAAGAACGAGCATTAGATAATTCTTCCGGAACAGGGTGTTCGCCAAGAACACCTCAATAATCGATCCTTGACTACAGCTTCCAATGAGGAGATATCGACAATCGATCATTCAAGCCTTCCCACTGGAGCGCACAATCTAAAAGAGATTCAGGCCTTATGATTTGACCTAATAAACGATGACTTTGTAACCCACTCACCGGAATCACCGGATCTCACTTTTTCGGCGAAAAAACCGACGCAAACTGTATCGAAGAATTCCTAAAAATGTAAACGAGCGTTGGATAATTCTTCCGGAACAGGGTGTTCGGAAAGATCACCTCAATAATCGATTCTTGACTACAGCTTCCAATTGGGAGATATCGATGATCCGTCATTCAAGCCTTGCCACTGGAGCGCACAATCTAGAAGACATTAAGACTTTGAGATTTGACCTAAAAAATGAAGACTTCGTGAGCCACCACTTTTTCGGCGAAAAAACGGACGCAAGCTGTATTGAAGTCTTCCTAAAAATGTAAACGGGCGTTAGATAATTCTTCCAGAACAGGCGGAGGAACATCGATAATCGATCATTCACGCCTCGCCACTGGTAGTATCTACAGAAGATCGAGACCTGAAGATTCGACCTAAAAAACGAAAACTTCGTAACCCACTCACTGGATCTCAATTTTTTAGCGAAAAAAAAGACGCAAACCGTATTGAAGACTTGCAAAAAATGCAAACGGGCGTTAGATAATACTTCCAAAACAGGCGGGGGAATATCGATAATCGATCGTTCACGCCTCGCCACTGGCAGTATCTAAAGAAGTATCAATCTACTTTAGAGACCTTGAGATTCGACCTAAAAAACGGAAACTTCGTAACCCACTCACTGGATCTCAATTTTTCGACGAAAAAACAGACGCAAATCGTATTGAAGACTTGCTAAAAATGCAAACGGGCGTTAGGTAATTCTTCCGGAACAGGCGGCAACAGGGCGGAGCGTTGTTGAAGGCAGAAACCATACGACAACAATTCTCATTTGCGAGGGAAATTATGAGCCAAGTTTATTCGCGCGAGCGAGACTAATACGTTATTTTACTTACTTAATGCCCCACTCACCCCGTAGCGTACGGCAAAACGGCGCGGCGTTCGGCTCG
>NW_017564582.1:3413641-3438048 GCF_001854935.1 Bemisia tabaci | reverse complement strand
TCCCGCTGCCGGCTCCGCCACCAACTTTTTGTAATTCAATTAGTGCTTAAAGGGGTGTGTTAGCGCTGCAAACATCACCAATTGCTTGTTAGTGTCACATCATAACCTTATTTTGTTATCGAAGCAAAGCTTGTTAGCCGGTAACTGCTTCCGTTTCGGATAACACGCGTCAATTTTGCAACGGGAGCACTATTAGGTCATCGCTTTGCGCAGTGCCCATCTCGCCAAAAGCCACTCTCCTCCCGGAACAGCTCTCGGTGACAGGTTGCGCAACTTTATGATCCGCCCACGGCTCGTAAAACAAGTTTTCAAAAAATTCAAAAGCCGTCCCGCTGCGAGGGGCACAACAAACCGAGCCACCGCGCCATCGGTAAATCAATAATACTCCATCGGGCTGATTATTGAAATTGATAGACAAAGCAATAGACACAGAGGGCAAAATGGGTATGGAGGGATCCTATTGATGGAAGCGGGTGGTTGCAATGAGCTAAGGGCGTAGGTAAGAGACTAACTATCGGCAATGGACTGAAGACCACTTAGGTACTTCATTAACTCCCCCCCCCNCCCCCACAATTAGTCTGTAAGAACCACCAGTTTCAACCAATGGGATCGCTCCATACCCTCTATGTCTGCTTTGTCTATAGCTATGTCTATATATTTCAACAATCAGCCCGCATGAGCTAGTTACGCGTTGCAGAAGTTTCAATTTCGACTGTTTCAGTTCATCGATGTCAAACAGTGAAAAGAAACAACGCTTCTTGATTAACCTGGTAGATGACGTAACTCACTGCGTTTGTGAATGAGAAAGGAATGATTATCAGCGAGTTCGATAAGAATGTATACTTCTATAAAATCTTGTTCGTTGCTAACTCGAAGATTGACCTACCGAAACACGATATTCTATGACACGCACAACTCATCGCCGCGTAGGGGCGTACTTCAATTTCCTTGGGAGCCCCAGAGAGCATGGATTCATAAGTGAAACAGGGCTCGAAAGGGAATTGAGATACGCCCTTACGTCAAAGGGACGACGAACTGACCCATCCTCTCATTTGAGTTTCAGCGATTATTCCTCCCATCTTCCTCCTTGAGCTATAAATCTATTTGAGTGCAGGGGAGGATTTTGTGCCCGAAACAAAAGCAAGGGTAACAATATTCCATGGTTGAAAAGGTCACTGAGCGAGCGTAAAAAAGACTTCACTCGGTTGTATGCAATGACAGGACGCTATTGCTGTGGAAGGATTGTACGTAAATAAACTAAACACACTGACCACTGCTGATTTTTACTTTCTCGCTACCCTAGGGTAGAGGAAATATTGTCATCCTGCAAGGGAGGGGGAGTTGAAATTTCATCATTTCTAGACGTTTTCAGGTCCCAGGAGCCAAATAACTATACTTGAAAAAGTGTGTCCGTCCGCCAGGCGTCCCTAAAATCTGTCTACAACGATTTCTCAGGATCTTTCTGTTCGATTTTCCTCAAAATTTGCAGAGAAGACCATATCTACGGTCTTTTTATGCAGGTCAAACGATTTTGGGGTACGCTAAAATTTGGGGGAGCTAGGGGCCAAGGTCCATTTTTAGCAAAATCACACGGAAAGCTCATTTTTTACTTGTAGACTTTCAACACGGGAGCGATTGGAGGTTCACGCAGAAAAAAAAACAAATCACAAAGCTGATATTTAACAAACGCATAATCCAGCTGCCCCAAAATTCCCCTAAAATACAGCTTCAGAACGCTCTTGAGAAGCAACCGCTGAAAGTGGGAAATCTTTTTTAATCGGGAAATCCAGAGCCGAGGACATGGCATGCCTTTGCTATTTGAAAATACCAAGAAAAGGGAATGAACACAAAAATGTTTCTCAGGAGAATATTACTGAAAGCTGAAAACATCTTTATTTGATTCCTCCAGATCGAATATTGTTACGAAATTTTGGTTCCATCGCCCGAGTTGGAACTGCATTTGCGGTGAAAACAGTGAACAGATGATTTCCATCACTCAGTGTATAAAGTAGAAACTATGAGAAGGCATTCGAGGAAGATACCCTAAAGTTGCTTGAAATAAACCGCATGCAATTCGATCAAAGTACAAAAAACACCGTAGATAAGATAAGCAAAATCTACTTTTGTGTCGTAGAGAGTCGTAAAATGTAATCTTTGACACTACACGGTCAAATTCGATCACTCTAAAGTTGTCTGAACAAGAGAACGAGTCCATTCCTCAATGAGCCCCAGAGCAGAAGCACTGTAGTACGGACCAAGGCTCACCTAAAAACAAACAAGTTCCCTTTTCGAAACAATCCGATCACTTATCCTTCGCAAATAACACTTCCGAGTTCCAGGAGACAAATTTCTCGAGAGCTCCCCGCGATCGGAGCGAAATCCGAAAAATATAAGCCGGCATACCGACCGTGAAACCGCACGGAGCATTATTGGATCCGAGCTGCCAGATTTCCCTATATAAAACACGAATTTTTGACAAAATCCACGCATATTTTTCCTTGAAATTTTCAGATATTCTAGATTAAATTGCGTAAAAAATTGTCTGAAAATTTCGAGGGAAAAATATTCACAATTTTCCCATTAAATTATATTTTTATCGGGAGAAATTTGGCAACATCTGAGAGCTCATACGGCGTTCCCCCTAAGCACGGGAGAATTGCTCCGGTGACATTCTGACCGAGCGCTGGGGAGTATTACCAGTAAACAGGGGGTAACGCGCGGACGCAGTCGTAAAATTAATCGAGCATTGTGAATTCTATCGAAGTGGCGCGTTAACATGGCTCGCATGAGCGGCGAGGCGGCGCCGGTGCGAGGACGCGCCCGGCGTTTAATAAGAAGCGGACAGGGGCTGAATAGGAATAGGATTATGATTTTATGACACTATTTCCGCCATGACATGACGCCCATAACCCGTGACCCGCTCGCGCCCGCCCGGGAAAATCCGCCACACCGGTTAGCAGCGATGTGTGCTACTGCCTTATTGCTATCGCGGGTAGGACTCCATGCGATATGGAGGGATCCTAGTGGTGGAAGCGGGTGGTTGCAATGGACAAAGGAGGTACACTGGAAAAAAAGCACATTGGATCTAGAGTCCAGAATCTTAAAAACATTGACAAGAAAAAATACTCTTGATTTAATCAGATTTAAGCTTAAATCAAAGGAAATCCGCTCAAATTAAGAGGCTTGGTTCTTGATTTAAGCTTAAATCTGATTGAATCAAAAGTCATTTTTCTTGTCAATGTTTTCATAAGTCTGGATTCTAAATCCAATGTGTTTTTTTTTTTCCAGAGTAGGTAATAGACTAACTAATGGCAGCCCACGAGAGACCCTGTTGTGAGTCCGTCATTTTCTTCCTTAGTCTATAGAAACCACCATCGATAGGCTAAGCAAGTAATTGGACCTGCGGGCTGATTGTTGAAATTTATGGACAAAGCGAAAGACAAGGGAGACAAAAGCGATATGGAGGGATCCTAGTGGTGGAAGCGGGTGGTTGCAATGGACAAAGGAGGTAGGTAATAGACTGACTAATGGCAGCCCATGAGAGACCCTGTAGTTAGTCCGTCATTTTCTACCTTAGTCTGTATAGAAACCACCCACTTCAATCCATCGGATCGCTCCATACCCCTTGAGTATTCTTTGCCTACAGCTTTGTCCATCAATTCCAATAATAAGTCCGCAGCGGCCTAATTAATATCCATATGATTATTAACTCTCATCATTTTTCTGTTTAGGACTCCAATAAAGGTGTGCCGAACGTGACAGTGACACATTGGAAAAAAAAAGTAGCTTGGATCTAGAGTCAAGATTCTTAAAAACACAGACAAGAAAAAATACTTTTGATTCAATCGAATTTTAGCTTAAATCAAGAAGCAAGCCTCTTAATTTAAGCGAATTTCGTTTTGATTCAAGCAAAAATTCGATTGAATCAAGAGTATATTTTCTCGTCATTGTTTTCAAGAGTCTGGATTCTGGATCCAAGCGACTTTTTTTTCCAGTGCACTAAAAAAAACCAGGCAGACGCCTAAGGGCCAAGCTGCGAAAAATAAGAAACTATACATCTAGCAAAAATGGCTTCAGGAGCCTGAATTCTCCAAATGGCTCCAGTAACATGACAAGAAATCGCAGTACCACCAAGACGAATTAGCATTTTTCTCCTACTGCCATTAGGTCCTCAGAGCTCATCTGTCGGTTATACGGAAACATTGCTCAAGTGAGAAACATGTCCAAGCTGAAGAAAGAGCTCTCAGATGAGTAATTACTTGGTTCGCGCCAGAGGAACCTTGAACTAAATGAAATCATATCGGTTAAGTTTGAGAGTTCAAACGGCAGCAACAGTGAGAAAAAGGTGAACTTCACGCTCTTAATTCAGGACCACATACTCATGATGAAGAAACTGCATAACACTTAATATGAGGGGCAAATAAAAAGAGAATGGTCAAAGAAGAGAATGTCAGGGTTAGGACTTGTAAGAGCTGATCTCCAAAATGCACACCAAAATGAGCCAATAAACCGTAGCTCCAGGTTGTAAAATACGATGAAAATGATTGTCAAATGCTTTGCTGCAGTCAAAAATGGATCAAAATAAATTAAAAGTTTTCGAAATGCTTGGATCCTTCATGTAATCAATCTTCGTTTGTTTACGACCCCGACGTTGGACCATTGGACTTTTCCGATGACCAATGCTCAGTCGGTCGCTGCCGACTAATTAACCTATCAGGTACCTTTTGACTAAAATCAATACATGGATGGAAGAGGAAACAAAGAAACGTACGCCTAAGTCCGGTTTGACTAAAATTAGCGCACGGTTTCGAAATGCCATGACCGCAGGAAAGCTAAGTTGTCATGGCGGATGCTGGAAACAGAACTAACGGAAACGAATCCAATCCAATTATACAAACCAATTAGGGATACGGCCGAAGGCGGAATTAATGAAGCAACTGGGAATGAGAATTTTTCTCGACGCCCCTTGGCAGTATCACCACTTAATTAATATCTAGCTGGAAATAATAAAGGGTTCTCCCCCGGAGGCTAATTAGTGATATCAGATTTGCTTTCGATACTCACTTGTAAACCAGATGCGCTGATACCACGGTTTCACCGACAGGTTGTTTCCGACGGACAATTTCGGCCTCGCGAGCATCAATTTCCACAGAATAATCATTGATTTTGCACCTTATGTGGTATTTCGGATGGCTTAGCGGGGGCAGACTGGAAATTTAGATTTCAACCCAGCAATCAAACCTTTTAGTAATAATATCAAGGAAACTTCTGAAGGAGAGAGATCGGTTGCTTTTCCCACCCCTGAATTCGAAATCACACTGGAGAAAAAAAACACATTGGATCTAGAGGCCAGACTCTTGAAAACATTGACAAGAAAAAATACTCTTGATTAGCATCCTGCAAAAAGATTTCCATGGTTGGCATTAGCCTCAGCTATTGCTCTTAGTTGAAAACACTAAAATTATTGGTAGAATATTCCTGCTCATTTTCGCGCGAGTATCCAGCATCCTGCAAGTGAGTAATTTACTATTTAATTCACTTTTAACATGAATAATTGAACACTCACCTATTAACTTTCGAACTTCAGAAAGATTTCCATGATTGGAATTAGCCTCAGCTATTGCTCTTAGTTGAAAACACTAAAATTATTGGTAGAAAAGCAAGAAACATTTGACCGTTGATATGATTATTAGGCACATCGTAAAGCTGCGGGAAACTAGATTCAATCGGATTTTTGCTTGAATCAAAACGAAATCCGCTTAAATTAAGAGGCTTAACTTCGATGTTGGCGAAGTAAACTCTTGACCCTATTTCCTAAACTTATACTATTATCTTATTAACTATCTCCTTACTTTACTTGTCTCTTTTATTATCATACACATTACGTTATCACTATATATAGCTTATATCTATCATCACCTAAGCAAATTAGTAATAAGATACGCACATTACAATTTCTGTAAATATGTACTTACTGAATAAAATTTCGCTTGAAAGAAAAAAAAAAAAAAACTTCGATGTTGGCATGTCTGCACGTTTCCCCCTTTGAATCTGCCCCCTCTTCCGATCAGTTCTTCGACTTTCAACGATTTTACGAACTCGAGGACATCAAGCCCTCCAAATCTATTCAGGCTCCCGATGGTCCTGCAGGAATTCACTATCGTGAAACCACAAAGAGGTTAGACTCTGGTCGATATCAGGTGTCCCTACCCTTCAAGGCACCTCCTGAAACCCTCGGCGACTCTCGCACTCAAGCCGAAAGTCGCTTCTACGCGCTTGAGAGGCGATTTCGCACCCAACCTAAGTTCAAGAAGAGCTATGTTGACTACATGAATGGTTACGTGTATTTTTGCTTAAATAATTCCTTGCTGAATAATTCTCTGCTGCTTTCTGCTTTGCCCTTCCGCTTTGACAACTTTTCCTTTCTCGCTTTCAGTTGCTTTTTCAAGATGGACCATGCGATTGAACTCAGTTCAGATAGCGATAGCAGCATCGAGCTCCACCCCTCCCCGGTCGCTCGCAGGCTGCAGGCCTTCCGCCGACAAGTTTCACCTCCGTCGCGGCCAGTTCCTCAGCCAATTCCTCGGCCTCTTCACCGGCATGCCCCCTCCAGAGTCCCTCGGCCGGCCAACTCCTTGCTTGGACCGAATCATGGACGTCCGGCTCTAAGAAGACCCTCGGCACCCACTTCAACCAGTGCTTCGTCCATTCGCCGGTGTACGCGCCTCTAGCGCGTAATTTCTGCTGCCGCGCCGCGCCGTCTAGCGCACAGCTATACTAATCGCGCCGCGACGCCGACCGCGGCCAGCCTCGGCGGCGCTCCCCGAGAGAGCGCTCGCGTCGCTAAGGTGGTTTATGTTTTATTAAGGTCCTTTTATTTTGTTTACGGAAGGAAAGTAATGATTTGTCTGGTTCCCAGAGTTGTATATAAATGTAAATAAAGCAAAGAAGGTTTCAAGGTTAAAGGTGTTTAAGTTCTTTTCTCAGTATTACTTTTTGTTCTTCAACGTCCTATGCCGGGCGCGGGATACCGATTTACCCACGTCCTAGGTGCACGCCGATACAAGCGATATATCATCGCCACTCACCAAGCTGCTACCAACCGCTTCACATCTCCAAGGTCCGCCCGGCAAGAAAGAGCCGATCTAGAAGCGGATCAAGCCCGCTCAGCTTCTCGGCAAGCTGTCGTCCCTGGTGCGGTCAATCGAATCCCGACTCGGCCGCATCTCATAACCAGTCGCAGGGAACCCACTCCACCTGCTCAGGCCCCCAGCTCAGCCTGCTTCATATCCTTGTCAGAAAAAGAAAGGCTCCTTAGCCCCGCGCCCTCGGATGCCTCGACAGTCGAGGTGCGACCATCCGAAAATGCGTCAACTCAGACCTCTCCTCGCCGATCAGCCCGAGATGCGTCGACTCAAACGTCACCTCCCCGATCTTCCTCCATCGGCATCCAGGCGGAGGTGATCGTCCCTGCTCCCGCGGCACCGGCGCCCCAACTTTCCGCCGTTCCGCAGCCTTGGCTCCCTGCTCCCAACTGGGCGCAAAGGAACTTGGCCCATCACTTCCAGCGCTCCCAAAGACGTGCTCAGCAGCACCGAGAAGCTGTTCACCGCCGCCATCAGATCCTGCAGAGACCGCCGCCGCCTCGTACACGCCGCCCTCATCCTCGTGCTCCAGCGGGCCGATTCTTGAAATCGCCGAAAAACGAATAGATAGCGCTATATCGTATCGATCGGATAAGATTTGAGTGATCGTTGAAAGTTTTCAAGCCGAATAGATTGGACTAATAATCTATTCCAATGGATTGGATAGGGCCACAACGTTGCCGTTGTGCATTGAGAAATTTTGCAATTTTTTTTCAGCCATTTCTGTTTTTCAGCCAATCAAAAAGTAGCAATGAGCGGCCATGACATTACGTGTTGTTTACATTTCACATTTCCGCGGCCAACCTAAAAGTGATAGTGAGATAGTGTTGTTGTTTAAGTTTAAGTGGATTGTCTTCTTCACAAAAAACAAAAATTAGTTAATTTGGATTGCCCTAACTACAGTAAGTATTTGTCATTACTTATCTTTGCATTGATGTCGAGAGGTCGCGACATATTCGAAGGGTTTATGGAGGTATTAATGTATTAGCGTATGAAGTTTTCATTCAACTATTTGCATGCGTTTACTTCTCATGATGTTAATAAGAAAGAGAAGTGCTTATGGTTGCATTTTTCAGCCAGACCCTGAAATTTGAAGGAAGTCTTTTCTTTTCTACCTCTCACGATTGAATTATTTGAAGAGAGTACAACTGATTTGAGCCTCGCTTTCTGATGAATGTTTTCCCTGAAGCCTTGCCTGCATTCAGAGAAAATTGGTGTTCCTGTCTGAACAGAGTCTGCCTTAAAATTTACATACTTTCTAAATCAATATATTTAATGGTATTCATATCAGAATATTAATGAGGCGAAAAGTTGAAATTACAGTTCTTCCTGTCATTACATCAGCCAATGCTACCTGGGGCTTAAACCCTTCTTCATTCTGTGATTTTCTACTTAATGCTTTAACAAGCTTTTGCCTTTACACTTTTGTAATTTTGTACTTATAAATTGCTCGCTTAAAGTTTAATCTTATGCATTCAAGCTTTGCTATTTAATTTTGTACAAAATTACAAAAGTGTAGAATATTCCTGCTCATTTTCGCGCGAGTATCCAGCATCCTGCAAGTGAGTAATTTACTATTTAATTCATGAACAATTTTTAACATGAATAATTGAACACTTACCTATTAACTTTCGAACTTCAGAAAGATTTCCATGATTGGAATTAGCCTCAGCTATTGCTCTTAGTTGAAAACACTAAAATTATTGGTAGAAAAGCAAAAAACATTTGACCGTTGATATGATTATTAGGCACATCGTAAAGCTGCGGAAAACTAGATTCAATCGGATTTTTGCTTGAATCAAAACGAAATCCGCTTAAATTAAGAGGCTTGGTTCTTCATTTAAGGTAGATTCTGATTGAATCAAGAGTACTTTTTCTTGTCGATGTTTTTAAGAGTCTGGACTCTAGATACAATGTGCTTTTTTTCCCAGTGCATTATGATTATTACTAGTTTTTTTTTTTTTTTCTTGTTTTTTTTTAAAAAAAAATTCCGTCCAATCTCAGTTGGTTTTTGGACATCATCAAAGCCTTGCCTTATCCTGGATTCAGCAAAATTTATCATGGATGTAAGGATCACACGCAGTAATAATGTTTTCGTTGATAAAACAACACGATTAACAACCACACTACTTCGATAGATTTTATACGCGACGAAATAATGTTTTAAATGAATGTAATGACTTTAATACGTCAAACGCATAAGAGTAAAATGAAAAATTACTGTTTGCTGTTGTAAGAAATAAAATTATTTTTGCTTTCTTTTTATTAAAACTAAAAACTAATGAAAAATAAAGGAAAACCTTGTTCAAAACATTCTATCAGGGTGATCTAACTACTTTTATCAGTTATTTCCATTTAAACTTTAAATTCATTCATAAAGTTAACTTGAAAAATTGATGTTGTTAATGATTACGGAATTACGGAGGTTTTTCTTTTTTTGTGTGTTGCTGATATTACCCAGATGGATAATAAAAAAAGGAGGCACTAATTGATCAATAGTCCTCAGAAATAAATCATGAGAGAAAAACGGATAAATTAGTAACGAAGCGACCGGATAGTTTGTGCGATGCGTTGCAACCTCGTCAGATTGTATGAGAACTAACAAGTCATAGATCCGTTGATGACTAAAAATTCATTTGCTTCAGGACAGCCAAATATTTGTAAAAGTCGCCTCCTTCGAGTTCAAAAACTTTAAATTTGTAAAACAAAAAACCCAGAAACCTTGATTAGCGTGAGAAGACCCTTCCCTTAAAGTTCCAGGGCATTGCCCTGATAAAGATCCCCCGATGTGACTCCAGGCCTTTACGCAAATTCTAGTCCCGCAAAATAGCAATTCCAAGTAACATTTTCACAAAGCGTTTAGAAGAAGGATCGGCATGAGAAAAGATAGTTAATCTAGATGGTCGAGTGGCGGGAAGAGGAGTAATATCCAATTTTGAAAGCTATTCCAACGATCGGGCAACTGGGGAGTGGCAGCGAAGTAAGCTGCGTTACATTTTTATGGCGCTTGCTTTTATTCGTGACAAGTTAATTGGGATCCTCCCCCTTTCATTGACATTCAAAGCCGCGCCGACTGGAACTACCTGTCTGGTCCTCCTGCGCCGCTATTGTAAAACCGTCCCCCGTTCCCCCTGACCCACGCTCGCTCTGCCCCTCCGCTCCGCTTAAAGTTGACGCTTTGTCGTAAAAATTCCTTCCTCACGCCATGACAACAATATAAAATTTTACCCGTGTTCAACTGAGCCGTTTTTTGTGCTACTAATTTACTCGCTCCAGATCATTTGACTACGCTACAAGGGCTCCGACATCAATGTCCGTGTTCGTTTGGAATTTTGAGTTTGATCGACAGTGAAATCGTCAATGGATTTTACTTTGTAAAACTTTCCAACAAAGTTCGAGCCAAATGCCGCAGATTCGTTAAAAATTTCACTTCTATTTCGGATAATTTTTCCGAACTACAGACAAGTGAATTGGATGCAAGTATTCCACGGTGATTTTGTTCAATTGAAGGTTTTTTCGAACTCATCTACTGTGTTGGTGTGAGTCGAGAATACGCATTCAGCAGCTAATGACAATGTTCATTACTCCTTAATTCGTACAAACGAGGGGAAGGGAAACGTGTTATGAATTAAAGCGGTGTATGACGTAATTCACCTCTTTTTAGGGATTTTTCGATGGAAATACTCTGTTATTTCTTTTCAATCCACGTATAATATTCGACTATAAAACTTCAGTTGGAGAGGCGGTATTACTTTTTTCTGCTGGCCCGTATTCGTCCAAGGGATATTATTACCATATTTCTGCTGCGCTGATTGGGTCATCAGTTTTGGTCTATTCGCGGGTGAACCCGAATTGGTTCCCGTGGCCGTCCCCCTTGGTACGACCTGGTTCCCGGATGAACCAAACCCCTGTTCCGCACTTGTTCCCGATTCAAAATTTTCCTTGTCCGAACTGGTTATTATATTTGACCCCCCCCCCCTTTGAAATACTTTTATCAAGTAGGCCTCTATCCATTAACACGTAACAAGAAAATNTCCCCACTAGAGGGTCACGTGATGTATCGACGGCCCCTTAGGTGTATCACTACTCCAATAAGTTGATGCACAACAACAAATCGTTGATGCGGGACACCAATTTGCAATAGCTGTGCCAACAGCAGATCTCCTTTGAAAGTTAGGAGTGAAGAAGATAACATGAAAAACTCGTTTTTTTCAAAATCGTGTGACACCTGGAGCCTAAAACTAACTGGCCCATCACGGAACGGCACATTTTGTTGTAAAAGGTTCAAGATGCCAATAAAAGCATTCTAGGTAGCTGCGCAGTGCGCATACAAAACATCGATTTACTATGGGCGCGAACTCGGTTAAGTGTCAAAGAGGCTGACACCGTGTCCGGTGTTAAAGTTGATCGAATTTAACACCATGCGGGAGCCTGTATGAATGAGCCGAGTTATGGGGTCGTCAAGCTCCTATTTTAGGGCCCCCCGGCGCGGGGGCATTTTTGTCGGGGGCGAGGCCATGCACTGGAGGGGTTATCGCCGTGAGCAAACAATTTTCTCGTGTGGCGGGTTGCGAGGGTCGATCCTTGGAAACTGGATTTGGTTAAGTCGTCACCGAGTTTCTGACCGTAACGAGCCCGAGCCACCGAGCCGGGCACCGACGCACGGTGGATCGGGTCGATAGAAGAAGTCGGACAAAATTTGGAAATTTTAAACGCCTACAACTCCGTTCATACACTGTTAAAAATTATTCTGGCCTGAGTGGCCTGAGTGAAATGTTATGGAGCTATCCTGCCTGAAGCATCGAGTGACAAAATTTTGCGGTGAGTTAGATAGCTCGCTCTGGCATGGGGAGCTCCCTGCGTCATGAGATCACTCCAGGAAAGATCCGGATTGCTCCGGAGAAGGATTTTCAGCTCAGATCTGAGGGACTTAAGAAGGAACAGAGCCATAATTTTCTGCGCATCATCAACGCGCACCGACCGTTACAATCTTATTCTGGAATTCACGACTGAGACGGCGTCAGTCTCCAGCCAGTCGCTTTTGCGTGAACAGTGATTAGTTGCGACTCGTGAAGGTGTACAGCAAATTAAATTTTGTTTAAAGGCTTTCCAGGATAATACCCCATGGATCCCATACCAAAGTGTTCGCTGAGTTCCTAACACGACGGAAAATAAAAATTCGTCCTAGGAGAATAGCCTACCTCCAGGAATTTTGAAAACGCCGGTAAGGGCAGCAGTTTTATGAAACTAGGTTCAAGAGGAAAAATACATATTTCGTACCATTATACTGCAAAATTGTATCTCTTTCTCTTTTATCGCTTCATTCCCTATCGCTTGTTGATTTGCATGTGCATGGTAGTTTATTTAGATTATTCCCTATTTAAAACCATCATGTTGCTCCCGTTAATGTATTATTTGCTTTTAGTTGTACTTTCTTGTCAAGTATCTGTAGTTTCCTTGGTGAAGGTTCGTTATGCGTTTGGAGATGGCACTGTATGCCGAAAAACCTCAGGTGTATTGAATAAAATTTTGCAGTATAATTCTACGAAATTGTCATTTATTCTTTTTAGCTCGTATGATACTTTTGGGCATCAAAGCCTGATTATGTGGGTATGGCGTGGCGTCCAGTAAAGTTAGAATTCTGTTATCGTGTATATTTATTTTTCAAGCTTACACTGAATTTATGTTCGCAAAATACTTAATATCTATAAAACTTTTCTTTGTCTAAAAGCGTTTTCGAAATTACTGGAGGCAGCTGTTCAGCTATGACAAATATTGATTTTCCGTCGCGTGTTTGCAACTCAAAAAACACTTTGGCTCCGAATTCGTGGGATATTGGCCCGAAAGTTCCTCAAACAAGATTTGATTGGCAGTACAACTTCACATCTTTAAAAAAAAAAAAAAAACACATACATTGCAGTTACAGGTCGAAGGGAAAGGCAGAAGAGGGAGGGAGGAGAGGGAGGGGAGGAGAGGGGGGAAACGGATCGGGGTATGAGACGGATGCCAGGGGTAAGGGGAGGGCAGTCGCCAGCGACGCAGCCCGTCCTTATGCCTGAGTTACTTTAGCTCAGCATTTCCATACTTACGTCGGAGATTTTCAACTCCGTGGAAATTGGCCCTGAGCGATGAGTGACTTCCGAGCGACTTCCTTATATAGGTCGTGCTCTGAGCTAATTTTTTTTAACAGTGTACAAAATTTTGAGGTTATAAAAGCGGTTTAATTGGTTTCCTCGTGAAATTTTCCTTGAAAAGCACCCCTTGAAATTTGAAAGAGACCTCTTAGAGACAGAAATAAAAAAGACATTTACCATTGAAAGAGACCTCTTAGAGACAGAAATAAAAATGACATTTACCATCGATAATTTTCAAAATTGTTTATTAGATTCTAAAGATAGTTGGTTCAAAGTTTGTACATACATTAAAACAGTCCTTAGCAACAAAAAAGAAATGATAGACAAGCAAATCTATACCGATGCATGCCAACAGGCGGATTCCGGTGTCGCGAATCTAAACCCCCGCTGATTTCCAGTAACTTTTCTTACCGTCTCCAATTTTCAGCTAAAATTAGTTCTTAAATTACATTATAGTCCTAAATTTTATTGTTCTCTAAATCCTTATTTATTCACTTTCATTGTAAGTGAAATTTGTAACTTTCTTTGTAACCATTCTCAAGCGACAATAAATAATTAAAAAAAAAAAAAAAAAAAAAAAAAAAAAAAAAAAAAAAAAACCCTTGAAATGTAAAATGTGACGAAATGAACACCAAAATTTGCAGTTTTAGTTAAAAAATTGCGTGTCCGACCTCTCTGATTGACTCGATCCACTGTGCGACGACGGCATTTGCTTATCGATTCTAAAACCGCCACCGTCGACGTCCACGTCGTGCTGCAACCCGTTGTCGCGCGGAAGTAAAAAATGCAGAATTAACGCGGACACCTTCCTTGACCTGCGCAAGCATACAGGATTTTTCTCAGACAGGACTCGTTTGATACTCAGCGTTTGGAAGATATTTCATCCGGATCTTACTGTAAAAACAAAAGCTGGTTAGTAAGATGAGTTCGCAGTGTTTTTCTTGAATTTTTTCTAATGTTGAGAAATTGTGCAAAAATATACTTAAAAATGAGAAAATGCACCTCCTTGTGACGCCATCTGAAGGCATTTCCCATTTATACCTACTCATGTATTTTAGCAGATTGGGTTATTCTGTCGTATAGTTCGTTCAAATTCATTCAATTTCGGAATTAGTCTCGTGCCAATTAGAGTGCAGGTATAACTGTCCCGTGTTCCGACTAGTTCGCCTTCAAAATTGGATCAGGCAAAGTGAACGCTTGGGAGCAGTAATAGTTGCTTGATGTAGGTTATTCACTTTCATCCAGTTTCTAGATCAGTCACGTAATGATTCGAATGCTAAAAGCGGCGCGGCGTCTCGCGTTCCGAGAAATTCGTCTTCTAACTCGGATCAGGCAATTTGAGCGGCTTTAGGAGCAGTAATCATTGCTTGTAGTAGTTTGTTCACGAGTTCACAATCGTTTAAAAACTTGAAATTTTGTAAAGAGAAATGGCATCCAACCTTTATTTTAGGTCTACTCTATGCATAAAATACATGTCATTCGTCTCTATTTGCAAAAAGGTGCTTTAATGAACGATTTTTTATTGAATGAGCCAGAGCACATTAAATGTAATCAAATAATAATACCTCATTTGTTCTTCATCGTGCGGTTAAGAACTACTATTTCAGCCGCGTACATAAGAGTACGTACATACTTAGGGAAACAAAATGCACACATCAACGAATAAACGGTTTGACGTGGAAGACGTCATATGCTACACTAAATTTTCTAAAAGGAAAACAACTCAACGTCATTTCGTAAAAACTTCCTTAATTTTTCCTCTCTGTGCGTAGCAATGTCTGTGAAAACTTCAAGGAATGATGCTGATCTTTTCTTCTTCGAATGAATAAAATGGGGTCGGAGATCGTTAAAATCAGCAAACGAGATACGTAGTCTGGTGGTTTCACAGTCGATATGTTGTTCCAAAAGTCGGCTTGTAATAGTAATTTCTCATTGCAAAATGAGTGCATTGAATAAGGCTGAGATCATGCTGAATGCTAATGATAGTTCTTTTCAATGATAGATACACGGAGAGAAACTTCAAAAAAAAAGTTTTGTCAATACGGGAAGTAAAACACAAAAAGGTTAGGAAAATGAAGTCTTCGGTACAAAAGTTCAAAAGAAAGTAGCAGCTAGATTTCATCAGGAAATTTACTAAAAAGCGAGTGATGGATACCAACGTCGCACTCAGAGAAATGCATTTTCCTAGTTTTCCCATTGTTTCCTGCGCTATATTCACCGCATACTGTACCAAAATCAACACAAAATTCGTGTATCACTTCCTTTATTACCCAAAAGTAACACAGGAACCCAAATATTTTCATCAGTGTGGAAGTATGTTGAGATATTGTAATCAAGACTCTTTTCCAATGTTCCCGATCGCAAGTTCAGTTGTAAGGAATTTTCGTAGTACAAATTTTATTCAATACATTCACCATTTTAGAAATAGTTGCGCTCAAAACTGTAGTGAAGTCGCACGGCCGTGAAAGTAAACACGTAGTTCACCAAACTTTGCGCTGGTTCGTGCTTAACTTCCTAAATTAACCAAAAGAAACACACTAACACAATATTTTTATCAGTGTACAACTTCAACAGTTCCGAAGATAAAGAAAACCTTGAAAACGGTCCGCAAAGGGTGTCCGCAAGAGTTTCGCGTGAACTCCCACGGTAAAATTACAATAGAGAGGAGATAGTGGGTGGTCAACAAAAAAAAAAATTGAGTCGCCTCATTTAGTTAACAAGGCTTAGGGAAGACACGCCTTCTCGTGGCCTTTGCTTCATTAATTCTCGCGCTGCAATTGTTACCCGTGTTTTGCAGTGCTGCGAATAAGCTCTTTTGTTTCACGTCGCTAATTTCATCCCGACCCAGCCGGTCTTAGCGAACCTGCAGTCAAGATCTGAAGCCGTTTAAATGTCTTCTGCGCTTAATGTCCCCGCAGGAGGAACATCCGCATCGAGTTAGTCGCAGAAAGTTTTGAATTCGGATTATAATTTTCTCCACCCTTTCTTTTTTCCCCCGGAGAGTTCTCGAGAGGTTGCATTGTCGATTTTCCGCTTAAAAGAGTTGGTGTGTTTTTGGACTAATTATTCGACATCATGAGAGTTACGCTAAAATGCTTGATTTTTTTAGCTACAATTTGAGGGGCTCTGACAAAAACGCGCGAAGTTGCATCAAGTTTGAGCCGCGAAATAAAAGTTTGTGGGTTAATTCTACCATTACACTCAATGTTCTATGGATAAGTTTAGCGACTATTTACATGTTAAAAATAGTTTTTGTCTCCCCAGACTTTTTATGATAAGAGAATTGACAATTTTGGACGGAGGAAGTTTATGACCGGTTGAATTGGAAACTACTTCAGATTCAAAACTTTCCAAAAAATACCTGAAAACCTAACGTGAGACGCGTTTCAGTTAAACTTTGTTCTAATTATTTTGTTTATTTTATTTTCATGGTAAGTATTAAACAATTGGTTTATTTTGATTTCGGTAATCACATCTTGGTAGCTATGTCAGGGTCATATCTTTTTCTTCATCAAAATTTCACATGCAACCAGATTAGTGTACAAAAGATGTTCAATTTCAACTTTTGGTGAGCGTTACCCGTGACAATCGATTCAAAATACTTGGTGAATAAAATACCAAAATCTACTCGCGGGAAATTGAATATTGAACTCATTTCAATACAATTTACTCTGAAATGAGTATCGCAGAAGGCAGAATCGTTCTTATAGTCCTTAAGCGGGATCAAAGAAGTATTTAAAGTGAAACATGATCTCATGTGCTTGCCCGACGGAATGTTTATTTTCAATGACCAATTTCTACGTTGATGTTCTTCAAACGAACGGGAATTTCAAATTTACTTTCCGCAGTACGTTTACAAGAAGGAGTCTAAATCCAGAACGTTCTTCACGAAGTTATGATAAGGGTTCATGACCTACATAAGTGATCCAAGTGAGCAACGGGAAGAACAAACACATGTCAAAATAATCCTCCGCAGAATAAAACCATAGTTTTAATCGTCATCGGTTTGCTGGAGGCGGTTCTTTGTCAAGATTTCCAGCGACCATTTCAAAGGCCCGACGCGACATGCCCATAAATATACGTGTATGTTGCCGATAAACATGCATGCTTATGCTACTTTGTACCCACTGGTGCTCCCTTTGTTCTGCATGAATAACGCAAGGCTGCCAGACTTTCATAATGAGCCTCTCAAATTTCTTCCGCATCTTTTAGATTTTCCGAGGAAACCCACGAAAAATGTGAGAGATACTTTCAGAGCTGATAAGACTTTTCGGCTGGGGCAGCTGGTCGCGAGGGGGCGGGCGGCGGTGGAAGCGTGGAGGGGGAATGTCAGGGTGGGGATTAGCAGCACTTGTTCTTTCCTTTCGTAGCATGCACCTCGCGTGACGGCCGGTCTTAAAGCTGCCGCTGCTTTAACTTCTGGGCTTAAAGTTTGAAACAATTACGGGCGGCATACTGAGTCGGGTAATTGATCCATTTCATTTTTACTGTTCGTTATATAGTCGGTTCATTACTCTCTCTGGCCTTTGAGGGAGGCGCACGGGCGGGATAAGGATAGCCGAGCCGCGTTTTTTATTCTCGTTACACGTTAAAAGTTAAATGAAAGGGTGGTTAGAGGCGGCGAGAGACGGAGCGGATTCCCGCGGTCGGAGCGTGGTTCCCGGCTGTTGTGAGCTAAATCCTCGGCTCACCGGCGGCGCGCGGCGTCGACACCCGACACGCTCGCACGCATCCGCGGCACCGTGGCAGGGTCAATCATAATTCGGGGTCAACTTAAAGTTGCGCCGTGCCAACCTGCCGACAACCTGGTTTCCTCGGCGGTTGGAGGTGCCGCCTTTGAGATAAATTAACTGTTAACCATTTGAAAATTGTATTTCTCCTCTTATTCTTCCTTCATGTCTGCTCCTCATTCACGGTTAAAAATTTCCGTGGTCGATATTACAGTAAAAGCTCGCTAAGTCGAACTACGGTTAAGACGAAATACCGATTAAGTCAAAGTTTCTTTCGGTCCCTAGAAACGTCCATAAGTTTGGTGGAATATCGGTTAAGACGAATTGTCGCTCAAGTCAAATTTCTCGTCTGTTCCTACATAATTCGACTTAGCGAGCTTTCACTGTACTTTTCTTGTTGTCACATCAACGACTTGGTTGCTCAATACAATTTCATCCATGGCAGGGTCAATCATAATTCGGGGTCAACTTAAAGTTACGCCGTGCCAACCTGCCGACAGCCTGGTTTCCTCGGCGGTTGAAGGTGCCGCCTTTGAGATAAATTAACCGTTAACAATTTGAAAATTTTAATTTTCCTGTTCTTCCTCCTCCTTTTCTGCTCCTCATTCACAGTTAAAAATTTCCATGTTCGATGTTACTTTTTTTGGTGTCACATCAACGACTTGGTTGCTCAATACAATGTCACCCACTCATCCATGGCAGGGTCAATCATAATTCGGGGTCAACTTAAAGTTGCGCCGTGCCGACCTGCCGACAACCTGGTTTCCCCGGCGGTTGAAGGTGCCGCCTTTGAGATAAATTAACCGTTAACCGTTCGAAAATTTTATTTTTCATCTTTTTCTTTGTTTTTGTCTGCTGGTTAGAATTCATTGTTAAAAATGTACGTGTTCGGTGTTACTGTGTTCCTTTTCTTAGTGTCGGATCACAAGAAATAAAATTATCACAATCCCAACTGTTCTCCATGCTGATTTAGGCGTCATAGATATTACATAAGTAACACAAGCATTATTGTAGAGAAATTAATATTTTCAGCCGATATACCGCAAAAAATTACTGTTTCCACTGCAACGGAAGCGAATCGTAGAAACCTACTTTCGAGAAGAGCAATTTGAAAAAAAACTTGCAGTACCATTTCATGGAACTTCGGCAACTTCTCACAGTTAAAATTAATCGCATGAGGCTAACACTTTTCTGCATTGCAACACATCACCCTCCTGGTATAAAAACTTAAGTACACTTCTAGATTAAACCCTGCCGGCCGTACAACCCAATGCCTTAACATGGTCACATCTAAGTGTAGTAGCGCTCTTTTGTCAGCCGAACGACGAAACCGAGTTGCTGGATGAAGTTGCCTGGAGTGAAACTTAACGCCAAGCAGTCGCACGCTTACTTCTGAGGCTTATGTTAAAAGTGCTAGGGTCAAGAATTTACTCTAAGGTTAAGGAGGATGTGTTTTAACTGCATTGTCTGCTCATTGGATAATGTAAGGCTTCACACTCATTCTCGAGCAAATGTAAGTTGAATATAAGACTTTTTTGTACAGGAAAAAGTGGATGTTCCCTATATGATGAACGTAACACACGTAACAGCAGCAACATTAATAATCATTACCAGCTTTTATTCCTGTGATGCTACGTTGATTTTTCACTATGAATTGATTGAGGTACAGCTCTCAAAAATTCAGCTAAGCGCATCCGTTAAAAGATGAAACACGTATAGTTACGAGAAGACAAGCAGCTGATGAATATCATTGTTAGTACCGTTGCGCACAACAGTTGGACCGAGTTTGAATCGAAAACAAGCGGAAATTCAAGCTGGTAAACCAACCGTAAGAAAAACAAGCAGTTCCAACGCCAAAGCGTTGGAGGGCGCTTCTTTAACACTGCGCATGCGAGGAACGTTTTCATACGGCTAAGCGAGAGTGTTGCGGACGGACGATGTATAACAAATTGCCTACGTGAAGGTGGTCCGGCAGCAACATACCCGCCGCTAGTCTCTGGAAAACAATAGAAAATATTTGTTGCGTACGTTGCCAGCGAGCGCATCTGTTTCAATTACCTAGCATCGAGTCGGGCCTCTAACTTCCTATTCTCTCTGACATAACCTTAAAACCTTCAACCCAGAGCAGAGACAAACCCAGAGCCGCAAACAGCTGACGCTTGACGATGCTGCGCCGAGAAAATGAACCAATCACAAAATAGCACAGTAATACGTCACTAAAATGAAGAGATCACGTGACTGTTCGTGATTTTTTCGAATCAATCTGAAACTACAACCTCGAATATGAGGCATTTAAGCATAACGAAGCCCCAAAATAGTTTAACCAGGTAATACGTCCGTGCGAGATTGTTATGCTTAAAAGCAAAACATTTCACGAAAACTTTTACGAATACCAGATGCAGAAAAAAATCAAATTTTCCCGGGTGTACCAGAATGGCGTCATTACCCATAAGGCAAAACGGTATGTAGTATAGTACATGTTACATCGGGGGAGTCGAACGGCTGGAAAGGACGCATCTGGTACCCAGAAGCTCCCAAACACACGTTTGAGAAAACTACCGGTAAATAAATAAATATAGAAAAATTAGGATAGTCATCCGTGCTTCGACGTCAGCAGCACTATGCTAAAAATGTTAGGCCCCTCTCCGTCATCTTGGCGTGGAGCTGGTGCGCCATTGGAACACACGGTTTTTAGAATACCAGAATTCGAGAGGCAGGTTGAAAATAAAAAGCGCTCCCTATAGCTGAGCGCTTAAAAAGAGGTTTGCAATAAATACGTACCTCAACAAGACTCCACGTTGAGGAGACAAAGTTTAACTACAATTCCCACGTTCAAAATAAGTTTGTTTTTTTCGGCTTTGAACATTCAACAGTGAGAATGTTTACGACTCGCTGAATTCAAAACTACTCTCGGCGCATTTATTAACGCTGCGCGATTCAGTGCGTTTTCGTTAAACTCGGTCCGGTTTTTTGCTCCATTTCCCTTTTTTCAAGCGTACAGACTGACGTAAACATTTATGTGACTTGGTAGAATGCTGCGAAAGAGAGGCGACAGTCTTTTTAACCACTCTGACGCTAGAATTGAGTAACTAGTCTAATTTTGACCGGAATTCGATGAAAATTCTTCAAAGCGCCTCCATTGGTTTTTTGTCACGTGACATTTGATATTCCTGCAATGATCAGTCGAAAAACGACACGCTTCAAAATTAAAGGTATGAGTGCCCTTGACAGTGAAGTTCAGAATGGGTCGCTATTGCAAGTATAAAAGACACAGCCAAGAGTGTGGACTTACTGCTTGTGAAACCGCACGAAAATCACGCTGAGCACACGGAAAAAAATGGATTGCTGATTTAACGATTCAATTGTAAAGAAAAGTGACCGCAATGTTTCAAGTATATAGTTTACAATAGTGGAAGGCTGCTTTGACCACGGAGGTGGTTAAAGTTTCATTTTTTGTAGTAAAATCTACACTGAATCATTACAGTCACTTTTTTAACAACAAAATTGTTAGATCAGTAGTTTAATTTTTTCCGTGCACATCAAAAAAGTCTAAAATCTACTCCCTAGCGAGCAATCTGTGTAGTTTGTGACACGCTTTTTCAAATTTACCACGTCTCCAGGCAGTTTTCCAAAATGGCGGAATATCAGGTTTACCCGAAGAAAAAGGCTTTATTAACGAACAGTCTCGCAATGTGTTACAAACTTTCCTCGTGTAAGATTTCAATCAATCTAAAGCTTTTGATTTAGCAAAACAAGGAGAGAAGTAGAGGGGGGGAAATACGAGAAAACGAATAGAATCATCCACGAAAAAAATATTGCGAAATTGTTAGTAAATTGAGTTGAGGCTTTCTCGAAATTCTCCCTGGGCAAACTTGACAGTTGGCCACTATGACGCGGAAAATGAGTGTTACAAACTGCGCAGTTTGCAGGCTGAGGGGTACATTTCCGACAGTTTTGATGTGATTAACATGATTTCCGAGAGATTTTACACATGACGAGTCTATTCACTAGACCGCATCTCCTGCGTGCAACACACCCACTTCTCATGCTCGAAATTGACAGAACTTTCAATGACACGTCTCCAGACTTAGCGTACGTTCCTTTCTTCCATTGCATCAGTGTCATTGGGTAATCATTTTTCTTGTTCATAAAAAAAAAAAAATTGAAAGAACAAACAGGCAAAGATAGTTTTAAGAAATAATTTAAAAGAACAAACAGGCACAGAAAATATTAAAAAAAAAGAAGAAAAAAAAAAACATATTTAAAACATTTCCATATTCACAACTTGTCTCCCCCTCAGTTTCGCACTGGTACGCATTAGAGTTGAGAAAATTTACAAATTACAATTTTTGGAACTTCTTGGCTTTGTTATCCCCGCGAAATGGTATAGACCCAACACCATTTCTCCACCTCGTTACAACATGTCAGATTTAGGACCTATTCTTACCTTCGCAAAGGGAACACGATTAAATTCCGAGGATAAGTGGGCGCCGAACTGAATAGCCGCTCAAACCTCATCATAAAGAATGCTTCTCCACTTTTCTAATTTGATATTTTCCTCTTTTTTCGTACGAACGTTCTGTGATGCATAGAAGCGAGGCGGCTAATAAGGTTAACAAGTTGATGTGTTTGCAAAACCGCTCGAATTCGCCAACAACTAGTAGTCGGCCGATGGCGGTCACTCGCGGAGCGGAGCGAAAAAACTACCCGAACGGCTGCATTTCTCGGCGACGTTAGATTGTTTTACCGGAAATGCACCAGTGGCGTGGCGTGCTTTGCGATGAATCGATTGTTGTGCCATTTGAACCTATGGAAAAGGATCGATATTTAGGGTGTTCGCAGCGAGCACCTTAGAAATCGATTCTTTACCATAGGTTTAAATGGCACAACAATCGATATATCGCAATTCACGCCACGCCACCGCCATTTCATCGCAGGATTCCCGACCTCCATCCCCGGCTCCACTTACAGGTTTCTCTACTTTATTTGCCGAGTTTTTCTGTATTATCCACCTCGCCGGGGCCGTTTAATCGCATCAGCGTTGTCACGTCCTCCGAGCGCTGTTGCGATCTATCGATATTTCCCCATTTGAAGCTGCGGTAAATAATCGATTATTAAGGTCTTCGCTGCCAACACCCTGTTTAACGATACTTTTTCATGCGTTTAAACGGCCGATCAATCGATACATCGCAAAGCACGCCACGCCACTGCTCAATATCTGAGCGAGGATGAAAACCTACAGAAAGCTCCGATGCAGATTGGAGAGTTGATCGGGATTAGAATACCATCAGATTGAAGCACCTCAGGATTATTCGATTATCTGGGGTACCACGTGACCTCTCACGGTGAATGGTCATTAGCTCCGATGCAAATCGGAGAGTTGATCGGACTTAAAATAATATCGCGGTTTGAAGCTATTCGATTATCTAGGGTGCCATGTGACCTCTCACGGTGAAAAATACCGATGTGGCTAAAAGTGGCTTATTCCACAAGAAGTAGGGTACCTGTATAGCGAGAGTGTAGACAGGTGTGAAACTCGGGATATCTATCAAGCCTTTACCTTCATTAAGTCCAAAAGGGCGCAATTAACCCATGAATACACATTATCCAGAGTGACCCCGTCGCTTTTGTGAAGTACGTAATTGACTTAGTTACTGTTTCTTGACCTGATGAAGGCTTCTGCTAAAGCCGAAATGGCCACAATATAAATATGTAAATAGAGACAACCGAATTTGCATCGGACGAAAAAGGAAGAAAAGTAAGTGAATTGACTTAGTTTTGGAAAAAATTTACTCGTTTTGCTCACTTATAAGCATTCTTGGCCATTTTGGATTGAAATTGGAATCTGAAGATTGGTAGTGAAATTTTGTGTGAAAGAAGATTGATTGCAGATATCAAAAGGACTTAGGGTTTAGTGGCCTTTTGGGCACTAACCCTCTCTCATGAGATGGAAAAATTATAAAATTTTATCAGTACCACGTAGCTTTTAGTTACTCCTTATAAAATTCAGTGCCATTGCCGGTAACGAATCGGCATTTTCAGTAAGGTGTGACAACCTTCCCACTTCTAGCGCGCAGATATTAATTCCAGCGCGGAAATACGCAGGTATGCCAGAGGACGGGAGGTAGGGGAAAGGGGTGTCAAAGAGCACAAGACACGGACACGGTGTCCGGCGATAGGGGATGNGGGGGGGGGGGGGGGGGGGGGGTTGCCCTCGTAAATAGGGAATTAAAGCGATGGGCATATACACACGGGGCTGATAGAGCGCCGGCACTGCCACACCGACCGGCGCGGCGTTCAATGGAGCTCAGATAACGCGGAACACGGCTCTGGATTTGATTTCGGGTTCGGATGCTGCAAGGATTAACCGGTGCCGGCACCCCCCCCCCCCCCCCCCC
>NW_017564582.1:3351664-3403302 GCF_001854935.1 Bemisia tabaci | reverse complement strand
ACTGTTTAAAACTCGAGCTAAAACACGTTAAAAAGTTGCACATTAAAACAATTTAAAATTCGGCACTGTGTTGACAGCAACGGTCCGCAGGTTACTGAGTTACTCCTTTCCAGACACACCTCTTCCTCCTTTTGTCGTGGACCTTCCTTATCACAACACGATAATGCACCTCGCCGACAATAACAAACCCGGGCCCGGTGTCCGGGTGATTCGCGTTGCGTAGGTGCAGCGTTGCCACATAGTGCAGTGTGCGCAAACGTTATCGGTAAAACTGTGCGCAAATGAAAATTCGGAATTTTGTGCGCAACCGTTATCGGTACGAAAAGTGTGCGCAAGTGTCGTGCAGCCAATGAACAATGTGTTAATTTTGGAAATCAATCGAGGTTAGTGATAACAGATGAAAGTGTTGTTTTTCATGAAAAATTGTATGTCTTTGAAATGGTGCGAAAATGTTCTGTGTGCCGGCACAAGGCTGTAATCCTTCCCGAAAAATTACACCCTTCATTAAATTTTGTGGGTTAGACAAGCCCATACCAAAATCAGGTAGGTAATCTGAATATCAGTATCCTTCATACTGCTGAACGAGACGAAACCGTTCAAATGTAGGTACTCTTCCTCTCTCACTGCAGCTTTCAATATGGCGTCGCAGTCATACCATTGGACACTGTCAAATCTACGCGTTCCGACGACTTTTTAAAATGGATACATAGTAACCAAAGAGATTTAGGTTACACTATTTCACCTGTAGTAGAGTGTACCTTGGTAACAGTCGATTGAGTGAACTTTAAATAAGGGCTTAACGTCAACCGAGGCTGGAATATAGTTAAAAGTGAACTGTATCAGTCACCAAGAAGTTTAAAATAAACCAAGCGGTTTTATTAGTGACTAAACTCGCTCAAGAAATAGAGATAAAAACTCTTAAAGCTATCGAAGTCGGTGGATTGGCGATAAAGAGTAGAATACACAGAAAACGACGAAAAATCCATTTTTCCGAAAAAGTTCACGATTAGACCTCGACCGACAAATACACCCGTATATTTACTTTCAAGTAGTTTACCTTCGATGAGGATGAGAAGCTCTAATTTGGGTTGTGCCATTCGACAAATTCATGCATACCTGAAACAAACATAGAATACAATTAGAACAGAAAATAATATTGCACAAAATAATGCACGAGATAAAACACAAATAAGCTATTCTAACCTCGTTGCACTGAAATCAGTCAGAAATCTAACGAGCGTTGTTCAAAAAACAAAGGGAATTTCCGATTCATCTGATCAAACTACATGCATTCTGTTAAACACTTGAAATGTTTCAAAATCTCCTTTCCCGGATACAGGTCATTTAAGAAGTAGGTATACCTAGTATCAAATCAAAAAAGTGTGTTAAGAAGACACTTCAATTTTCTCCGGTATCTTGTGGCTACTTCTGCCGTTAAACGCAAAAACGCCGTAAATGCCATTTTACATTTTTTAGAAACAATGCATTACAGCAGAAAAACTTGTGTACCTTGGGACAATTTTTTTACAGAATTCTTTCGCAGATACTATCAAGAACTTAACCTGAAATGTTGAGGTGCATGGGTAAACCATTTATTATTTCATAAAGTGATAAGTTCCAAAAAAAGAGGGAAAATCTTGACGGATTTACGGCGTTCTTGCTTAGCACGGTAGACTTATGGATTGGATGATCTCTCATTATCTCAATATATGTACTTACTAACTTAAATACTAACGCTAAGTTGATCACTGACTGTTGAAAAACGGGTGCGAGTTTTCAAAGATAATTTCTTAATTTTGATTAATAAACTTCGAATTCAAGACCCTCTCAACCGACTAAAATTGTGAGGGATAAACTTACGGTGGGATCGAAATTAATTCGAAAAAGGGCTGAAACCGGTATTGTTTCGAGTTTGTTAAAGTATTGGCTTGAAGTTTTCACGAAATATACTTTACGAAGAAAAGGGAAATTACTGAAGTTTTCCAAAAATTTTCTTCATAATATTGTTCGCAATTCACTGTAAGATTGAGAATTCGAATGTCTTGAAAAATGAGAATTTTTTCCTCCCCAAAAATGAGTTTACAGGTTCTGAGGTTAAGCATTGAATTCCCATTACTGACTGGTTCAACTCTCAAACGTTGAACCTCATCAGGTGCTTCACGATTTTCCATTGGAATATCACCGTCATACAAATTGGGGACTGCACTGAAGAATTGAGACAATATAGTTAAATGGTGACAAGTTTAGTTTCTAATTTTAAATCCTGGATGAAAAATAGTTCTACATAGGTTCTAACATGGGGAGGATTTTACACAAATTCAAATACCTAATTGATAAACAGAGTGCTTGATCCTCTATTTCGATACATTCTTTTTCAGTTTCTTGTTCTTGAGTGGTGCCTGTGAGAATTTCTCAGTGGCAAGTGCTTCTCTGAGAAATCCCGCGTTTCTCCCTCTTACATTTTCTTTTTTTCAGGTGTACGGATAGAAACGAAAAATCAAACATGTACGGAATTTATATTCATGGTTGCGTTGATGCTTGAAGTCGAAAAGCGATGTATATTAGGTGTTAAATCATGTATTAAGTGTGTGTGTATGTATGTTAGATGTGTTTTTAGTGTGCATCTACCACTGTCCTCGCGAGTTCTGCAAAGGAGCTGTAGAAGATTAAGGCTTTCCCAAAGTTGAACAAAGTGATAAAAGTTCAGAAAATGTAAAAGTTGCCACTTTGAGGTTACAGAAAAGAGGAACGGAATCCCATTGCTTCATCACAGGACGATCAGTGCATAATCAACGCATCGATCGATTTTGGGGTGAGGTTACTAAAATCTCCCTTCGCTACAAGAATTTTTTTCCTAACCTATGTTCGGTGGGAGTTTTAAATGTTGATAATGAAGAACATCTGCTAGTCTTAGCGTGTATCTTCAAACCTCGCATCCAGAGAAGTTTGAACCAGTTTCTTCAACAATGGAATCATGACTCCAAATGCATTGTATATAACAAGTGATCGAGCAGTGGTATCTTTAGTTGAATGGAGAATACTGATTTACCGACCAGCTCTGAAGAATCTGATGATGGTGATATTTCTAATGAGGTCACTTTTCAAGGATTAGCTCAAGGAAATCTTTTCCCAACCTATGTTCGCAAGGAACTTTATACGTCGGGAATGCACTTCTCCGAGAACCTGGAATTGAAATATGTACAAAAAACACGCACTGTAAGAGTGTGCTTTATTTTTTCGCTGTTGAGCGGGGATAATCTGGAACTGAATGACATGGGGGGATATGTCATGAATTTTTCACGTGCCAATCGGCCTTGTAGAATTTGTGAAGTTCAAATGGCAGTATTGCATGAGGAGTATAGTATATGCTAGCCCTAGCGTATACATCTTCGAATCTCGCATCCAGAGAAGTTTGAACCAGTTTCTTTCACAATGGAATCATAAACTTCTGTCAAGCGAACATAACATGACTCTAAATGTATTGTATTTAACTAGTGATCGAGCAGTGGTATTTTTGGAATGGGAGGATACTGATTTACCGACCAGCTCTGAAGAATCTGATGGTGATATTTCTAATGAGGTCACTTTTCAACGATTAGCTCAAGGAAATCTTTTCCCAACCTATGTTCGCAAGGAACTTAACACGTCGGGAATGCATTTCTCCGAGAAACTGAAATTGAAATATGTACAAAAAACACGCACTGTAAGAGTGTGTTTTATTTTTTCGCTGTTGAGTGGGGATAATAATGAACTGAATGCCATACGGGGATATGCCGTGAATTTTTCACGTGCCAATCGGCCTTGTAGAATTGGTAAAGTTCGAATGGCAGTATTGTATGAGGAGTATATGCTAGCCCTAGCGTACATCTTCGAATCTCGCATCCAGAGAAGTTTGAACCAGTTTCTTTCACAATGGAATCATAAACTTCTGTCGAGCGAACATAACATGACTCTAAATGTATTGTATTTAACAAGTGATCGAGCAGTGGTATTTTTGGAATGGGGGGGCTACTGATTTACCGCGTAGCTCTGAAGAAGCTGATGATGATATTTTTAATGAGGTCACATTTCAACAATTCGGTCAAATCACTAACAACTTTCTCAAATATATCAGAATTTGACCATAGTCTGATCGTCAAGGATTTTATTTCATCTCCTTGAATGAGGGTACGTACAGATCGAGGAACTTACTTTGCACGCCTGCGAAGCTTCCTTGACCTGGACCAAATGGTTCACTTCGGAAGCAGAAATGGCAACAGACACACCACTGCGCCTTTCTTCGGAACTGTCTTGATCGACTCCTAACTTTTTAATCACGGTTTAATGAAATTGCCGTCTCCAAAGACTTTATTACTTGTTACGGTGAGTTTTCTTTTTTTCTTCCCTTTTTTTTTTAAATCAGATCGAGCTGCTATCAAAGGATTCTGCTGCGAGGAAAGCAAAAGAAAACGAAACGCGGAAGGAAAATGAAATGAAAAAAAGAAACCTCGAAAGAATCATTCCGCTTCCTGTTTTGTCTGCGAAGATGACAACAATTTTCCGCTTCTTTGATTCACTCTTACGTTGCCGCTTTCACGAAAAAGCATGATAGACTCTTTCGGCGGAATGTGTATGGGCATTTTTGGCATCGAAATTAATTGTCTGTAAACTAAAGCTAGTCTAACAAAAAAACAAACCGGATTGTAAATTAAAATATTCAAGATAGAAAGTTCCTGACTTACACGAGCAGCTCCCGATATTCATGTATGTATTTATTTACAGTGTTCAACTCTTCGATTCGATCTTTGACGGTCTACAAGACATATTAAACCCGTGTTCCACGATCAAATGAACTCCTCAAATGCAAGATGGCGGAGATGCGCACTGGTTTTCGCGCAAGTTCGCTATCAAAAAATGGCGGCGAAGCATCTTGGTGATGTGAATCCTTATTAGGGAGAAAAATGTAAAATAACTTTCATAAATAAAATTAAATAAATAAATATAATAAAAATTAAAGTAACTTTAAACGAATTTTCTCGTTTGTAAAATAACATATACAATGGAGAGAGAACGTCTCGGTGCGGCAGATAATAACTTTAGCCCCCCAGGCCCCCACGATCCAAAATTTCAAAATTTAAACTTCAAACTTCGATACCAAAACATTCCAGGGTGTTCTATTGGATACTGCACATTTCAACCACGAGGAGCCACAGAGAAATTTTTGCTGAAGCTCCAAATGATGCGAAAATTGGCAACGTCTCCCCTTCAGGTTTTTGCACAGATCACGACGCAATCTGCCAGAAGCACCCGGGGAGATATATTTTGAATGTTTTTGAGCGGAAGAACTGGCCCATTCTACCAGTTTCGACGTAGCCTACGACCAATGGAACGGATTGGATCCATCGATACATCCGATGCGATTACGATAGATACATCTCTTCTCGTACCTGCAGTAGTTTGCACACGGAGAACAAATATTTTCATTGAAAATTAAACACACTAGCTGCCAAAATAACTCACCGGACTGAAAACTTGACCTGAGTCATTTAACATCATTGGTAACTTTTTACTAATGTTTGATGGTGCCAAAACTTCGTTCTTTTCCATCTCGTACATTTCCCTCTTTCGTCATTGATAGTGATGTACATATTCGATTGAAGGGAGTGGATCCGGTCAAAATTCATCCGTGCAACCTGTCGATATTGGATACGTTGAATGCGCACACTGGGCTTTTTTGACGTCTTAAAATCACATTGAAGCTTCATTGAGATATAAGTCACAAAAATTTAGTGGAAAAAAGTAACGAGTTCTCAAAGTTGAAAAATTACAAACGACATCAACTATAGCATTTGAATCAGAGCTTTAATGTTTAGTTCTATTTATCCGTGCAGTTAGACTCTGGACAAAATCGAAGTGGTACACCGCTAGCCGTGTCGTCACAAGCCGTAGACACAGGCATGGACCACACTGGGAAAAAAAACACATTGGATCTTGAGTCCAGACTCTTAAAAACGTCAACAAGAAAAAGTTCTCTTGATTCAATCAGAATCTAGCTTACATCAAGAACCAAGCCTCTTAATTTAAGCGGATTTCGTTTTGATTAAAGCAAAATTCCGATTGAATCACGAGTATTTTTTCTTGTCAATGTTTTCAAGAGTCGGGACTCTAGATTCAATGCGTTTTTTTCCAGTGCACCTCTCATACAACTGCTTTTGCGTAACTTCTTGATCATTTTATAGAAATATTAATTAAAATACCAATCGGTCTGTTCCTCTTCTCCGCCTCACGCACCTCTCGTGTCTACCTACTACTACCTATCTAACTACCTACTTCTACCTAATTAAATACTGGTAGGAGTACCTGTTTACCTTTAGTACTCCATCGACATTTTCGATGGCTCATCAAAATCCAAAATGACGACTTTGCTTCGCGTCAACGACAAAAGAATTCTTGGTTACATTTATGGAAGGTAGATGCTTCATCCATCTTTCGCGAGGGATAATGCAATTGGATTAGTTACGACAAGAGTAAAATTTTATCCCTGAGAGTGAGCCAATGGCAGCGTCAAATTCGCGACCAACTACTCTGCCGTGCTAGGGAAAAACGCCTTATGAGCTTTTGAATGTTGCCAAATTTCCTCTTAGTAAAGATCTATTTTTGATAAAGGTAATGAATATATTTCGTTGACATTTTCAGACTTTTTAGACCAAATTACGAACGAAATCCTCCAAAAAATCTGAAGAGAAATATTCACCAATTTCTCCAGAAATTCGAGACTTGTCGGAGGAAATTTGGCAACGCTTGATGGCTCATGCGGCGTTTTTCCTTAGCACGGCAGTACTACGGTCCACTGTTGGCCTCGCCTCGGTGGGGCGAAACTGACAAGGAGCGAAGCAAATTACTGGCGTTTGTTCGACTTGCGTTGGGTAAATGGAGCCCCATGGTTCGGCCGAAAACACGGCTTCATCAGCTTCTCGACCGGGCTCAGCTTCAAATATCAGTTACACGCTTTATTAACTCTCCAGTCCACCCTCCGGTCACGAGCGGGGGGAGGGGGGCGGTCGGGCGTGGCTCCGTCAATGGGCTCTTATCGGTCATCCGTAGCGTTGCCGACCAATTTCCGAGCAAATACGGGGTTGGAATTGGAACTTGGAACTGGAAAGTCCATTCTTCCTAATGAATTATCCGCTCGTCACTTCAAAGTAGAGTACTGTTATACGGAGAGTATGGGCACGTCGAAAATCTGGAGGTTAGGTGTGGTCAGGTCATGTGGAGTTTGGGGCCCAAAGGGGTAGGCAACCAATGAACTCCACTTATCCAGTGGTACTAATTTTCAAAATTCTTAAGGTTTATCTACAGCTGCGTGAAGTAAGAAATTTCTCCGCGCAGGGGGCGCCACCGCTGTGTTTTGATTTTTTGGTCCACGCTATTAGAGTCCGTAGAGCTCCATGTAAGTCCTTGAGCTTTTATGAAAGTTAGGGGAACTTCTGTTTAAATCGAAGAGTCATAAGTTCTAGCCATAACATTCTTCTTCCTATTGACACTAAAAACGACGTAAAAAGAACATTCGGAAGCTCAGAAATTTGATCCCAGAAAAAAGTAGGGTTAAGCATGATGACCTTGATGCAACCAATCGCGATTGATCGCTCTCAGCAGTTGCAGATATCTCTCTCCCACCATGAGCTGTCTCTCTCGCACTTACAGATATCCCGTAAGAGAAACTGGGATCAAATTGTAGCTTTTATTATTAAACTTTCAAAGCTCGCGTTTGTTTGTTGTTTGTTGTGTTGTGCATCAAGCGTGCGGCGGAGGACCAAAAATAAAAAGAATAAAGCAAAAATAGTTGAACTTCAGCTGGAAAAGGTATAATTTTAGGAACCTAACATTTTACAGTCTAAATATTCTGTTTAAAATCCTACCAAAATACCTCCTGAGTTTCAAAGATGCTTTAGCTATTGATTCGTTTCATCCGCCATTTTCAACTCCGGGCTGTGATCTCAAGATGATGGCGAGGATTTCCTAGAGAGTCCTCCTCGTTGTCGAGGAAAGTCCGTGCATGCAAAAGCGCGGCGAACCAGAAAAGAAGTAAATAAATAATCGAAACATGGATGAACTCCAGCTGGAAAAGGTATAGTTTAAAGAACCTAACATTTTACAGTCTGAATATTCTATTGAAAATCCTACCAAAACACCTTTAGAGTTTCAAAGTTGCTTCACCTATTGATTCGTTTCATCCGCCATTTTCAACACCGGGCTGTGATCTCAAGAGGATGGCGAGGAGCGCGGGCAGGCTCTTGAACTGCCCGGTGTAAAATTTGTGAGCGCGCGGGTAACTTACGTCACACTTGGCTCTGAGGACATTTCTGTGGGGGAAAGAAAAAGAATCTGATTTAATCAAAGTTCGGCCCTTCCGAATTCTCCGTTGACTTGCAGATTAGTTACGGCAAGGAGGAAAGTTCGAGAGGAATCCTTTATTGCCGTATCCTCTTATAAATTGCCCGCGCCGCACATTGGAACGAGGCAATTGGTGAGGTCGGACAACATCTGGAAACTTCGAAGGCTTTTATTTTCGAAAATATGAAACTAGGAAGTTCAAAAGTGGTTGTATTGGGGTTTTCGTTAAATTTCCCTTCAGATACACCTCTTGAAATTGAATTTGTGACAATATAAGCATGAAAATTTGAAATTTCAGCCGAAAAATTGATGTCAGACTCCCTCTATCAACCCGTTCTATTGTGCGCCGTGGCCGGTCCGAGCTCCTTTGCTGCGAAGTAATTGCATTAGCCAAAGATTTCGGTATTGCTTTACGGGATACCCATCAAAAGGGGTATTTCCTCTTCCTCCCAGTCTTTCTTTTCCTCTCGACATCGATGGATAAGCTGAGCGATCGAACATCGGTGTGTTAGACGGTGCGGTCTCGGTAAAAGGATATTAATAATTCAGGAGCAACAAAGAACGCAGAGTTCAAAGTATTACTGGGAGAAATTCGTTTACATTGCTTCATATTCGTTTGATCTCTCCCTCTGAATGACGTCGAAACTTGCCGTGGTTTGTGCTCGACAAATGTTTGATAAACAATTACTTTTTTCAAAGAAAATACGCCTTAATGTATTACGTTGAACGCAACGATCGCCCCCGCTATCTCTTTAGGCCGGTCGGGAAGAATTAACCTGCAATTTGAACCGTCCTGCACGGAAATCATGATCGCGTCCCCATTATATGTCATGACTGCCCTCGTTCTGGTTTCCTGCTGTGTTTCACCCCCAATTTCAAATTTTCGTCATCAATGTGGTGAAACCGACTCGAAAAATCTCCGATTTTTTACTGGGATTTTTCAAAACCAATCGACAAAAACACCCAGCCATTGGATTTTACGACTCTGATTCTTGAAACTTCTATATTTTATAGAAGCTTGCACTAATAGCTATGATGTAATGTCAACGTCTCTGATAATTTAGGAGGTGCTTTAAACCTACTCTCACTCATCACTTCATTTTTCCTCCTGAACCTTTTTTATTCCATATTTCACGATCAATGATGGTTGTAGAGGAAGAGTTTTTCCTGTTTTTTTTTTCTTCAGAGTTAAGTCCGTGCTGGTAAATCTAAGGGTTTCTAGAAATACTCTCAGCAAGAAATTAAATCGTAGTCCACCATTCCACTATCTCCAATTAATAATGAGGTTGTGTGTCGCAGTGTTTTAATTATTCCCCGACCAATTTTTTTTCATTATTTGCGAGATTGCTGTGTTATCGTTTCAGGATGAATCAAAAGAAACAGAGGTGGAGCGATGCTCAGAATCCAAAGAAGCAAAGAATGAGCGATGCGCAGAGGACAAACCTCGTAACTTTCATGGCAGACCATTCTTTTTTCGCAAAACATGGAATTGATACACCATTCTACTATCTCCAATTAAGAATGAAGTTGTGTGTCGCAATGTTTTTATTTTTCACTGACCAATTTTTTTTTCATTTATTGCGAGTGAATCAGAATGGGCCTTTTTCAAGGCTCCTTTGAAAATGAAATTGCCGGATCAATTTGCTAGGTTGTTAAAGTTCTCTCAGAATAAGGACGGGATAGTAACAGAGCCCGTATCGAAATGAAACTCTAAATTCNGAATGAGAGATGCGCAGAGGACAAACCTCGTAACTTTCATGGTGGACCATTCCGATTTGGCAAAACATGGAATTGATCCAGGGCCTCAGGGTGCGGCATCGGGGCTATAGTGATGGTAGAGGCGGAGCAATGAGCTGAATGCCATTGGAGCAGCCTCTAAGGACGCTGCTGGATGGAAGCAACTACGTATAATGTAAGGAAAAATTTACTTAGACCAAATGCAGTTTCGAACTACCAACTATTTTGGTTCTTCGAAAGAAACAGAGGTGGAGCGATGCTCAGAATCCAAAGAAGCAAAGAATGAGAGATGCGCAGAGGACAAACCTCGTAACTTTCATGGTGGACCATTCCGATTTGGCAAAACATGGAATTGATCCAGGGCCTCAGGGTGCGGCATCGGGGCTATAGTGATGGTAGAGGCGGAGCAATGAGCTGAATGCCATTGGAGCAGCCTCTAAGGACGCTGCTGGATGGAAGCAACTACGTATAATGTAAGGAAAAATTTACTTAGACCAAATGCAGTTTCGAACTACCAACTATTTTGGTTCTTCGAAAGAAACAGAGGTGGAGCGATGCTCAGAATCCAAAGAAGCAAAGAATGAGAGATGCGCAGAGGACAAACCTCGTAACTTTCATGGTGGACCATTCCGATTTGGCAAAACATGGAATTGATCCAGGGCCTCAGGGTGCGGCATCGGGGCTATAGTGATGGTAGAGGCGGAGCAATGAGCTGAATGCCATTGGAGCAGCCTCTAAGGACGCTGCTGGATGGAAGCAACTACGTATAATGTAAGGAAAAATTTACTTAGACCAAATGCAGTTTCGAACTACCAACTATTTTGGTTCTTCGAAAGAAACAGAGGTGGAGCGATGCTCAGAATCCAAAGAAGCAAAGAATGAGAGATGCGCAGAGGACAAACCTCGTAACTTTCATGGTGGACCATTCCGATTTGGCAAAACATGGAATTGATCCAGGGCCTCAGGGTGCGGCATCGGGGCTATAGTGATGGTAGAGGCGGAGCAATGAGCTGAATGCCATTGGAGCAGCCTCTAAGGACGCTGCTGGATGGAAGCAACTACGTATTATGTAAGGAAAAATTTACTTAGACCAAATGCAGTTTCGAACTACCAACTATTTTGGTTCTTCGAAAGAAACAGAGGTGGAGCGATGCTCAGAATCCAAAGAAGCAAAGAATGAGAGATGCGCAGAGGACAAACCTCGTAACTTTCATGGTGGACCATTCCTTTTTCGCAAAACATGGAATTGATCCAGGGCCTCAAGGGTGCGGCATCGGGGCTTCAACGATGGCAGAGGCGGACCAATGAGCTGAATGCCATTGGTGCAGTCTCTAAGGGCGCTGCTGGATGGAAGCAACTACGTATAATGTAGGGAAAAATGGAACGTGTAATGGAAGGAACACTTCATTTACACCAAATGCAGTTCAAAACTACCAACTTTTTTCGTTCTTCTATTCTGCAAGATTTTTTTTTTTAAAAGAAGAGATTTTCAAAAGTCACTCTTTCTGACCTATCTCAGCAAAAATACGGGGGGCTCCTTCTAGAATCCTGCTGAAGAAATGTTAACTCACGAAAAATCCGTCTTTGCTGTTTTCATCTCTAGTATAATGCACCCTCATTAAACTGAAGTTCAAGCGGGCTCGAACTTTGAAAGAACATTTAGAAGCGTTCAAAAAGACGTGGTAATTTTTAAGATACGACGGGTAAAAATTGGAACTACCGATTCGGGACAAGCAGCCATGTAAATTTAGGAGTTGAGAACTGAGACATCTGGAGGCAGTGAACCGACACGATTTTCAACAACCCTTTACTAAAGGGTTGGCTACGGCGAAAATGATGAGAAGTCGCAACTGTTACCAAAATTCGAAGTTCTCATAATCAGCCAAAGAAAAATTGGGCACAATTAATGCTACTCACCATGAAGAGCCCAAGAAACAGTTTTGATTGCGGGATATTAAAAGCGCATCATTCTAACGCCTATCTTGAGACGCTCAAGGGAAGGGAAGCAGATTTCAGGGGGTGAGCGAAGGAAAGGACAAACGATGATGTTCATGATCAAATCAGCGGGGTTGTCACGTAAATTGAAATTACTCCATTAGTGAACAGCTATGAAAAGTGATTATTTTAGGTATCATTTGAATACTTGCAGCTATTGTAACGTTAACCATCGTTTCAGCGAATATCTACGAAATTACTTCCCCTGTTCCAAAAGAAACAACTTCTTTACAGCAGGTTCAGTGCAGGTTCAAACGATATTATTTATGGAAAACTTTATACTCATTATGAGCGCCATTGCTACACTGAGAAAAAACTATGGCTTATAAACCTATTAGAGGTAAATATGGAACACCACTAATAGTAGTACCTCTACATATAATAATAGCACATATACCTTAGTTATGGTACGTGTACCTTAATTAGGTACAGAGACCTTAGTATGGTTCACAGACCGAGAATCATTAGTTTATTTACGACTATTATAGGTGTTCCATATTTACCTCCAATAGGGTTATAAACCATAGTTTTTTCTCAGTGTAGGGGTAGGAAATAGGATTTTATTTAAAAATACTCGTACTCATTGACGCCACAATGCGAAGTAAAAAAAAATCATTGGAAAATAGTTGCAAAAGGTTATAAGTTTTCTACTTGAAGGGAAGATCAAAGAGGCGTCATGGATTGTAACTGCTCTCGAGCAACTCAGTACTTCAAACGATTAAATTGGTTCTTGCTGCACACGGGACATACATATGATTCTTGGGCTGGGTCTTGAAATGGCATTACTCGTATCGCCTAGCTTTTGGAAAGGCACCTAGTGCCAACCCTCTTCTTTCAGGACTTGAAAGTAATCCGGGCCAAAATCGGCCTAATTCGTTCCGAAATCGAATAAACATCGTTTTGAAATATGATTCTTGATTTTAATAATTTTTATTTTCAAGGGCACACTGAGGTTTAAATAAAGACTTCCATTTGTACCGAACTCATTTCTGTAACAAAAATTTTTGTGTTGGTATGTGAAAGCAGGTGAAATTGGAACGAAGGCCTAGCCAGCCTTTGAATCTATCCGACAAAATTTAATACTTTTTTATAATTAAAATTGATACAAACTTCTTTATTATATTCGACATTGTTATTGTTTTAAAAATTTATATTTAAATTAAATATGTAGGTATAACTGACGCATCCACACGAGTGAACTCATGGATGAGGGAAGTTGATTGTTATTATTGTTGTATATTGTAAATTGAAGAATTTGAATAAATTGAATTGAATTGAATTTGGTACTGCGTGCGACATCACTGAGCTTTCAAAGCTGATTTTCATACACGCTAATCATCCTGGCATTGCAACGACAAGCATAGGACCTACCAACACACGATAGTATTCTTAGAAAGCAAAGATCACAAAAAGAGACTTATATCCTGATCAAAAGAACCAAGAAAAGAGTGTCTTTTTACCGGTAAATTTTTTTACTGATCTCATCTGATGTCAGTAAAAGATTACAGTTATGTAATACTTGAGCTATACACATAAAATTTAACTGTTTTACTAGAATTGCGACACAGGAATTTTTTTAAAAAGTTTTTATCAAGGAACTCAGCCAAACATATGGAAAACATTATCCTTCTTGTATAAATCAGAATTTAATTATCGTTATTATCCTTTCGACGTTCGTTTCCCGTTTCAAGCAATTTGCAAAACAGCACATTTTCTCGTTGAGGACTTGATCTCGAAGAAATTTCAAAGAGGAATGAGTAGTTTTTCAAGATAATTGACGAACATCGCCGCGAGTATCAACACGCTCACACAATATTTTGGCTCCTAGTTTTCAAACATATCAGCGAAACCCTGGCAACGGCACGTGCAAAAACTGCTCTAGCTCTTTGAAATTAATGACGGGTTTTTGTTATAATTAATTTGTGCTTCTCTTCATTCATCGCATTGGCGTTCATGTTCATAGCTGAGTTAAAAAAAGAAGAAGAAGAAAAAAAAAATGACGCCGTTAATTTTCACCACTTTCTTGCAACAACCATGCCCCAAAAAGTATAACTTGGCACGAATTTTCATATGTAAGATCAGCACATTTTCACAGTTTAGAATCTCTTTTAGCCGAACTAACGTATAAATTAGTAAGCTGTAACAGAATCTGGAGACAATCTAGGTCAAGTAATGTTCGAAGCGATTCAGTGTGATAAAATATTAATTGTATTTGACACACTTCCTGTGAACATTCAACAAATCTTCTGATGGAGCGATAATCTTAAGACCCCACAAGTCACACGGAGAAAAAAGACGAGGTAATATAAGCAGTGTAGCACTGAAGACATTTTTCCGGCCCGAGTACCGCAAACCACAGTAATAGATGGCTGATCTCACTCCGAGTACCTTACTAAACAGTCGACGCAAACCTCGTAACACAATACACTGAAAAAAAAAAATACATTGGATCTACAGTCCACACTCTTGAAAACATTGACACGAAAAAATACTATTTATTCAATCAGGTTTTTGCTTAAATCAAAAGAAAATCCCCTCAAATTAAGAGGCTTGGTTCCTGATGTAAGTAAAAATCCGATTGAATCAAGAGTATTTTTTCTTGTCGATGTTTTTAAGAGTCTGGACCCTAGATCCAATGTGTTTTTTTTTTTTTTTTTTTCTTTTTTCAGTGTACCACCGATCATAGCTTGCACTAACTTCCTCCCTCAACGAAGAACGGGGAGAGCCATCCACACTCTAATGCAACTATACTGCAACTCTACTATTAACCATGAAGCGGTGACGCTGCAGTGTAACACAGAACATGTATAGAAGACGCCGTTCACTAAGTGTGTATTTCGAATCGAATTCAAGGCGGATCCCATTTTAAAAACGACGCTTGGATTATTCTCAGTGTGCCCACGTATCGTCCACAAGTTCTATTATTTTTATTCTTGTGGCCATTTTCAGTCTGCAAGTATCGAATACCCAATGAAGCTCTTGCAATACAGCACGATTTCTTATCGGAGTAAGCTCTTCACAAGCTAGCAGCCTGATCAGTGAAATTATTTTATATGCTCAATTCAATACGGAGTTTTTCTTGTCAGGGAAACCCCCTCTCTTATGAGAGCGCCTTTCATAGGAAGCATTGCGTATTCCAGTGCATTCTAGCTACAGCTTGTCCAAAAAATTCTCTGTTGAGATGTCCCGTAGGCTTATTCTGGGATAAGGGTGCGAACTATCAGCCCGCAGGCCTGAATATACCTCAAGAATATCCTCGTCTCCAGCAGGGAAAAGGGAAATTAGGAATTTTTGATAATTGAAGCGCACACCATGATGTACGCGCAATGCGTGAAGTATTCTTACGATCTTGTAGGCGCTGGTAAACGTTAGTAATCCATCATTCATCCCCTTTGCCTATTTAAAAACCTCCCAATTTAACGTTAACGTAGGGAGTACAGAGTGAGTATACTCACTCTGTACTCCCTATATCTTCTTTGTCTATCAATTCCAAAAATCAGGCGGCTGGGACAAATTATGTGATCGGAATTTCGTCCTTAAATTCCGCGTAGGCCTTTGGGCCCTGTCCACACGAGCGCGGTTCGCGGAACTTAGTTCGAGGAACCTGTTCCCGGAACAAGTTTTAGCTGAGCTGAAAACTTATTCCTCCTAAACCCGAAACTTTCCCCGTACTCCGAGCTTCTACATATATTTCTTTTGATGTGAATTTATAGTTGTTTTTATTTTTTACGTCCTTCACATGTCGTGACATTTATTCTTGTCACTTTGGCGGCCGTAATAATCTATTATTTTGCAATAATTGTATAGTTTAATTGAAGTTCGGATTCCAGTTCGGGCGAACTCGTGTGGACAGCATCCCTCCTTTCAAGGAACAAGTTCCGGAAACCGAGCAGTTCGTCGAGTAAGTTCCTCGAACCACGCTCGTGTGAACAGGGCCTTACGCGATCGGACTAAATTAAAAGATAGGAGTTTTAAGAATATCCCTCATCGAGCCGCTTATAACGAGATCAATGGAGGAAGTAAAGAAGAGGCTGCCGAGGAGGATGGTTGCGGCAACAGTGGTTGTAAATTTTAATCTCTGTGCAGAGCTAGAGGTATTAGAAAAATGATCTAATTAGAATTAAGTAACGGCATGGGATGGATGGCGGTGGCGTGGCGTGCTTCGATACAAAACGATATTTCCCCATTTGAAACTATACTAAAGAATCGATTATTAGGGTGTTCGCTGCGAACACCCTGTTTATCGATCATTTTCCATAGGTTAATATGGCCGATCAATCGATATATCGCAAAGTACGCCACGCCACTGATGGATGGATGGATTGAGGAGATCGCTCTCGCGAGAAGATCCGCTTTCCCTCCCGCTAATGCACGCCTCCCTCCAAGACGCCCCCGCCCACTTTTAGAGGGCCCTTTCCAATTAAATGCCTCGATCCATTAATACGATTCATCCGATTTTAATCCATCCTAGAAACGGACGGGCGGGAGGGGGAGAGGACCAAGCGTGGTAGCGGCTTCGTTTTACCGCCGAGAAACTGAGAGCCGGTCTTACCTTACAGCTATCGCAGGAGCTAATGACTGGTGTTGATTCAGCGGCCAATTTGCGCATCATTTCCCGCACGCCATGTCGCTGAGAACTAGGTGTGACAAAAGTTCTCATTTTTCATTTACTCGTTACTTGTTGTGCATTATGTGCGGCATGATAAACTGGAGTCTCGGGTAGCAATGATCGACAAAGGGACCTAACTGGAGAACCGAACAATCTCAGAAATCCTAGATGCAGCGGTTTCAATTATTTTCTGGCCGATCTTGCGGTTGAAATGTACGGCTGTGTGCGGGCCGAGTGTTGAAATTGGTAGAAAGCTATAGACACAAAAGGGATATGCAGAGATCCTATTGATGGAAGCGGATGGTTGTAATGGACAAAGGAGGAGGCCAATAGACTAAGTAACGGCAGCCTACGAGGGACCCTATTGCTACTTCATTATTTTCTGCCTTTCTCTATAGAAACTACCCATTGCAACAAATAAGATCGCGCCATACTTCCTATGTCTTTATGACCTATGTCCTATGTCTTATTGTCTACAAATTTCACCAATCAGCCCAAGGTGTTCCTTAGAACGTCACCAAGGCAACGCCTCCATAATTTTTTAAAAATACTGTAGCAAGCGACAATCACGTGCTATACATATTCTTGAATTGATCAACACCGAAATGGATTTTCGTAACGTCAAGTTGTTCATGTATACACAATTTCAAATCCCATCCGTCAAAAGAAATACATTAAAAAAACAATACAAAAAAAAAAAAAAAACAATCTATAAATTATCTTAAATGTTTTCTCCCTTTGATTTCTATGTCTTTTTCTTTCAAAGGAACGGAAAGGGCTAAGTCAGCATGTGGGAGGCAAACTTTTTTTTGTACAGGGAATGTTTATATCGCAGTAGGTTCTCATTCGTATCCCCACGTCCCGAACGAGATTTAAACGAGATTTCAGCGGCTCTTTAAGCCACTCAAGTGCCGACTGCCGAAGCCCCATCATTTTCGTTTTAAGGAAAGCGAGAAATTAGATTTCGAGTATACCGCATGGCCGACTGGAACGGGGTTCAGAAGAGGTGCAATCTGAAAGAAGTCTCGTGGTGCGTGAAAAGAGGTTTCAAATACCCCGACTGAATAATTTTTCATTTTCAGCCTTAACTCTTCCCTCCAACTTCAACTCTTTTGAAGGCGGCGAGGTTGAAGCCGACTTCTAGTTTTCACCAATTCATCAACTGCAGTAACGCATCATCGTTCGATCAGCTAATCTCACTTATGGTTACAAAAACAATTAAAAATAATGAGCAATTGCAATAGTTTTAATGAGGATATCAAAACTCGGGCAGTTTGAAGAATTTAGAAGAAACCGTTTCAAACGTTAAAGGTTTATTTTCGGGTAACCAAGTGTCTGAATTTTCGCGCAATCCGATGCGCGATTACGTGTAGAGTTCTAAAATATTCCTATCAAAATTAAAATATTCTTTTTACCAACTTGCATTTTTCAATCCTCTCTAAAGCGATAGTATATTAAAATCATCATTGATTATTCGCAGTTTTAAGTTTAAAAAGGGCATACTTTCATTAATAATTTTATTATAATTATGATTAAAATCAGTGTCTTGTCTAAGGTGATTAAAATTTCATCTAGAATAATTTTCGTAGAAGAAGAAGCTCCGATACATATAGGTACAATGCAAGCAAGAAGCCATAACCGAACCGCATGTATCTCCAAAACAGATTTCACAAGCTCCGTAAAAAATTTTGTAAGATTCTAGATCCCGTTGAATTTTTATCGCCGATCGCTTTCCACAGGGCGAGAAGAACGAATCTTGAATAAATTATGGCTGTCGGCATATGAATGGAACGGATCTAAAAGATAATGGAGTCCCCGGAAGATACGACGAGACATTTGCGAATTCGCAATTTGAGACAGTGGCTTACAAATCATAAATCGTGAAAGCGCGGGAAAATGAGATATTTATACAGGAATCAATCATTGACAGGCGGAAAACGCCGCCTCTCGAGCGGGCTCCGCGGAGGCAATACTGCCGTGCTAAGGAAAAACGCCGTATGAGCCATCAGGCGTTGCCAAATTTCCTATAATAAAACACGAATTTCCTGGTGAAATTATGAATATTTTCCTTTAGATTTTTCAGATAATTTTGTACGCAATTTCATCTAAAATTCCTGAAAATTTAAAGGAAAAATATTCATAAATTTCCTCAAAAATAAACATTTTATCGAAGTAAATTTGGCAACTCTCGAATGTTCATACGGCGTTCTTCCTTAGCACGGCAGAATAGCGGAGCCTCGAAGGAACATATCGCGGTGCGACCTCCAACGGTAATGGCGGAGATTCAGACAAGACAAAAAGCATGGCCCGCCTTTCCTCCGGGCGGCGGAGTCACAAGCCGGGCTTACGTTTATCAATTTCGCCGAATCTAGCCATAAATAGAGCAGGAGAATTCGGCGGGGGACGATAAACGATAACGGGGCCATTGACAGAATTCCAATATCAGATCTCGATGGTTCCTCCATACCACAAGTTGCCAGCTTTCGCGAGGTGCGCCACCACCATGACGCAATCTCTAGTTGCCTCGACAAGAGCACCTACATGTACGGAGTGACAAGACGACTGTATTTTAACCTTTATTTTATCGATTGAAAATGTCCAAGAATTTGGACGAAACGTCTCGGTTTTAATTTTGAATGTGTAAGCCTTTCTTTCCCCAGATATGTTTTCAGTGTATTTATTTTGGGCTACGTTAGATTCACTTTTACATGTACAGAGTTCGATATCAGTTTTCAGTCGAAGCGTCTCAGGTTTTTAATTTTCGTATTTGAGCCTTGTTACCGGGTTTTCTCCCTTGCTTTTTTCATGTTTTGATCGACGTATCAGCCCCAAGATAATGATCGAGACCATATGATGTGTTACAATGTCGTCAACATCGAATTGAAATGGCAAATATTTCCATTGCTCCTAAAGAGGCTCGACGTGGGGTTGAAAAGACTTTGACCGGTCGAGTTGAACATAATGAGAAGAGTAAAAAGAAGCAGAGGAAATTGAATGCAACCTCAGAAAAAAGTAATCAAAAACGTCAAGTAGGTTACAAAAGAACATGTTTGCTGGATTTTTCCGACACAAAAATAAAAATAAAAAATTTAAAAAAACCCCCTGATAATGCGGGCTTTTTATCACATTCTTTGGTAGAATGACAGTCTCCACCCTGTAAGGCAGAGAGGAAGTTAAATTCATTCATCTTCTATCACAGGATCATCATCATTATTAAATGGATTCAACTAATTGCTCCGATTCCAAATAAGGTACTGCACCACCATTGCTAGCTGTGGAGGACGCCCGGTGCAGCTACTATTAAAATATTTTCCAAAATTCAAGACTGCACTTCTTGAGGTGTTGCACACATATTCCAGAGTCCATTTTGTTTCTGTCAGTATAGATTGAGTTAAGCTACAGTTGGTAGGGCATGATCCAAAGCCATCCCAAGCTGCGGGTAGTATGTTTGATAAAATCAAGCATGTATGACGCAAGCTCTTAGGGCCCCGACAAGGGTACCTATGCAGGGTTTGATATAAGTTTCGAGTTAAAACTTATCGGGTTTTTTGTTGTTGTATTTTATCCTTGTTTTCCGTTTCTGCCCCTTTATCTTCTATGTTTGGATTGACATACATTTAAATATTTTCCAAAATTCAGGACTGCACTTCTTGATGTGTTGGACACATTTTTCAGAGTCCATTATGTTTCTGTTACTCGTAGTAGATTGAATAGCAACAGTTGGCGGGTCATGATCCAAAGCAATCCAAAGATGCGAGCAGTATGTTTGATAAAATCAAGCATGTAGACCCAGAAAAGAGAATTTTCAGTATAACTTTAGCAAATCTCAAATTATCAAAATAACTATATTTATATCAATTTTGTTACAATTGTACTGAAGGTAAAACATTGTGGACGTGGTCTCACTAACGTAACGTTATACTTCCGATGGCTCATTACGTCTGGGGTTTGAAATTAAACTTGAGAAACTTTGAAATTGACTACTTGTAGTGTTCAGCAGGCTAATATCAGCGCGTCTTCTTCAACGTACTTGAGGAATTGAAAAATAAAGTTTTCACAGTTAATAAATAGCACAGCTTTTTTTCTCCACTTAAAAAAACACGGGTTGAACGGGTGATCCGTTGCGGATAGAGCGGAGGTATCTCAATTAAGAAAGTCCTCGACTTTGATTACATTGATGGATGAACGGATTCAACTCCTGCTGGGTTGAAAACAAGTGCACGAAAGATTAATAATAATAATGAAGTTGTCTATGGCTAACTTTCAAGATGATTAATTCAGACCGAGTCAATAAATTACTTCGCGGGGGTTGTTTGTCAACAACTTCGTGAAGGATCCGAAAGCTCCTCATAAAAAGCGTTGCTTCAATCACCTATTCTTTATCAGCGTGCAATTTTGCATCGCGAATCGCGATCGATAACCGCCCTAACAATACTTGCAGTGCAGCTGAAAAAGAGCGAAAAAGTTTCCGATAGAGAAGGATTTTAATCCAAAAGGTTATCTTTGCTCGTGGCTTTTGGCGTTGTACTTACATTCTGCATTATAATTATTCTTTTCAAATCGGAAAAAATTTGACGATGTTAGATAATTATTTTGGGGGGCTTCCTTCTTCCAGATTCGTTGCTCCTTAACTATCACCCGCAAGTTGGTTTAAGTGAGAGGATTTCCTTTCTTGTGCGGATGAAAAATTTCCAGCGCGCTACTTTTTTATGGAATCGGAGCCTTTCCTAAGCACTTATCGCGAGCTTTTTCACTGGAAGGATTTATATTTTTGTGAACGTGACCTTAATTTATGAGAAAACAATGAACTTGCTGGATCCCTGCAACCAGAATTGTTTCGAACATAACCATGGGATGCAAGAATTGCAAAATAACATTCGAGGGATTCTCCGTGCCTCTCAAATTTTGTTTCTATTGACAAAGTAAGTCATCTGAGTATAATCGGTTTTTGAAAAATGTTTAATTTGTATGGAAAAAAGTGTTCATAATGCCGATAAAGTGTTAGGAAAGGTGTGTACAGTATGCTTAGCTACAACATAGCCTTTCGAATTGATTGAAAATGTATCCTCCATTTGATAAAATTTTTTTCGAGAGGACGCCTCTAAAACATAGTACCTAAATAAGTACGCAGAGAGGAATTTTAACATAAAATTTAGGTTAATACGGGAGGTAAAACACATAATAACCCAAGCTTTCGGTTGACAGTTTCAAGAGAAAATGCCAGTTAGTTTTCTTAAAGAGCTCTAATAAGAAAACACAGGTAAATATACCAACGTCGCAATCGGAGGAATGCATTTTCCCAGTCACTTCATTGTTTTCTGCGCTAAATTCACCGCAAACTGTACCAAAATTAACGCAGAATCAGTGATGGTTTGTGTTTTACTTCCTGCATTAACCAAAACTAACACGAATATTTTCATCGGTGAAGAGCACTGAGACCTGAGCACAGATCGGTACGAATTTCAATGGAGGAAAAACCATTTCACATTCTACTGTTCCTGTTTGTCTGAGGAGTCATGAACGAGGCGTCACTCCTGCAGAGAAAAATGTATCGTATCTCTTCCGTGTTATTAATCTAAGTACTCTACCGCTGTATACTTTTTACACATACTCGAGTCTCCAGCACAGTCGGTGCCGTATCCCGAGATGAGAGTCGACGAAAGTCGACGGGACGAGTGCTGCCAAAACTGTAAATGCTTTGAATATTCAATTTAATTTCAGGGGAAAAAGAAGGATCCCGCTGAAAAAGCGAGGGGATGCTAATCATCTTATTGAGCCATATTCTCAAGTTGTCAGATGGCGGAGGGGAAAACGTGCTTCAGCGGGATTTGAAATAAAAAACGAGGATTAAAACTCCAACCTCGCAGCCCTGCTCACAGTCGATTTAACGCCGTGCGCGGGTAGGAACGTTGAAGGAGACGACGATTTTTCACTTCGTAAAAGTCCTCGCCATTCGACCTTCATTTTGAGTGATCACAGAAGGTTTACGAACCGCACCGCAGCTTTTAAACATCCCCGGAGATTTCCTCATTTCACTCATCTTCCCTCTCTCCTCAGTAATATTTGATCAGCTAGCTTAGCGAAGAAAATTTCCCCCGAAACTTTGACAGTCGCGAGTGAAGAAGTTTAACTCGGTTTTAGACGACTCCGCTTCCAGAGGAGGGGAATGAGCGTTTACTATGTTTATTGCTCTTTAATAAACCACACGGGGAATAAGTTGGCTACAATTAAATGAGCTCTTCGGGAGGATGGAGATGGAAACCTCCGCGAGGCGTGTCATATTGACAATCCCGCCGAAATTATTCGGGGTTGGAGAATATCGTAGTTGCGCCTGCGGGATATATTACCAGTCCTACGGAACAAAAGAATGATTTGTTCACCTAAGAATTCCGGGTCGATTTTGGCGTCGGCCACGAAAGATGATTGGATCAACCGTATTTCTGGTGCAATCTTTTTATTTTTTTTTTACTTTAGTATCTCGTAATATGTCTCATTTTCATTTTGCAACAAATATAGCTCTTTGATTGGGCAGTCAACTTATAGTTAGTCCAATAGCGTGAAAAATCATCTAAACTACATTTCTCAATACGGAGGTTTGTTTCTGGCTCATCTTCAAGAGCATCTATCTGCTGCAGAAAACAATTACTTATTTGCTTTTTGTTCTTCTCCTTAGTAATTTCATCCTTATTCTACCTCATTTCATCATTCTTCTTTACGTTCAAGTATCAAACATAGACTGCTCGGATCAATACTCGTAAATTCGTCAGTTTCAATGGCTTCTTTAGTTTCATTATCAATGATACTCAAGCAGTCATCCCTTATTTTATTCTCATCAAAATGCACTGCCTTCGAAAGTATCAAAAATACACTTGACACCTTTAAATTGTCTCTTAAATAGTCGTGGCAGATGTTTTCTAAAGTAGGTACAGCGTATGTCTTAACCGCATCGAGCACATCCATAACATTGTCAATCGTGACTGCAGGGACATCAGAATAGAGGAATTTGAGTAGCACTAAAAATATATCTGGCTCTATATCCAGAATCATCAGCATTTCGCATTTTCCGTTTTTACTTAAAATATCATCTGACACAGCACTTCCAACGCACAGAATCAGTTTGTGAGCGGGTATCCTCTGCTCTGTTTTGCTAACAAGGATATGAATATCGGCATACTTCCCTGAGTTAAAAATAAAGGCAAATCTTTCAGCCAGTACTTGTTCATCACCCTGCCAGTTGTTGGGTAAGTCTGATGGATCTTCAACTTCTTGTTTGATCTGATTTGGTAGAAGTTTTAAGTCTCGGTCGTTTTCATTTGTGGGGACCCTCTGTGTGCTCGTGCTTGGGAAACTATGCAAGCCATTTTCGGGGACACTTAACGTGCTGATACACTCATCAATACACCACAACTCTACGATTTTGGGCTTAATGTTCTTCTCCAAGAAGAGCCGACTTTACAGTATAAAATTGGATTTTTTGTCTATCATAAGACCATTGTTATTTATATTCTTAGTCTTTATACGCTTCTTCTTTCTCTGCTTGATCCTCTAAATTGTGCGTTATTGTTTTTTACGAATACCTTCCAAATTTTTTCCCGTTTTTCATAACAAACCATTCGACTCTGTATCATGTATAGAAGAGGATAATTTCAATATTATAAAGGAGATTTATAAACTTATTTTTGGTGAGTCGATATGATGATTAATTGATTCAGCTTATTCATTTATTCACTTTCTTACCTACTTACATTTATATTTATTGTTTATTATATCTACTGTCGATTCATTGATCTTTTCTATTTTTTCCCTAGAGTTGTCAAAGTATGTTCAGCCCTAGAAGTGCATGTTTTTCTTAGTTTTTGCAATTATTGCCGATGTAGTTTGTTGTATTGTATGCACTGAGTGTGCTATGCTGGCCAAAAGGAAGAAAGGACCAGTTGGTCCTATTGTTGCCAGCCTAAGGAAATTGCTTGAATCTAAAAGACCTAAATCTAAATCCTCCTCCCCCGTCCTCACTCCTCTCCTTCTCCCTCCTCCTCTTCTATATCGATCTTCTCATTCTCCTTCTCCTCGCCTTAACTCACTAGTGAGGGTTAAATTTGCTATTTGCGTAGGTGTCGTACACTGGACAAACAACGCATTGGATCTAGAGTCCAGACTCTTAAAAACATCGACAAGAAAAAGTACTCTTGATTCAATCAGAATCTAGCTTAAATCATTGACCAAGCATCTTGATCTAAGCGGATATTTCGTTCTGAATCAAGCGAAAATCCGATTGAATCAAGAGTATTTTTTCTTGTCAATGTTCTCGAGAGTCTGGACCCTAGATCCAAAACGCGTTTGATTTTCCAGTGTATCGTCACCCTGGGGATGTCCGACGGCCCCGGATACGCGACCATTAAAACACGATTCTCGGCGCGACCCGGAGCCGAACGAGGATTAGTTTAAGTGCTTATTGGAGCGGGATAAGCCGACTTGTCAACGGTGGGCGTACATCACATCATTGGCGGGCATCCGTTCTCATCTCATTAACCACCGGGGCCGGGCCCGATGATTACGGAATGGGCTTATGCTCGCCGGGTGCGGATCGCGCCCTCGATAGCCGGGCGCGGGAAAAAAGTGTCAGGCACACACGACCGGCGTCCGTCGATAGGATCGCCCCGCCATTGATTAGCGCAACACGGCTGTCCGTGTCCGACTGCCAGCGGATCACCTCGCGCGCTACCCCCGGACCCGGCTAATGGATTGAATGTGAATGAATAAATACGACACGAGTTTAAACAATCGCGACCGAAGCTTGGGACAAAGCGATTTATTTCGTTAATAGGTGACCCAAAAATTGAGGGCGTCCACGAGAGCATTTTTGCCCTAACTGGGTCAATTGAACCAATTGGAAATGAAACTGAAAAATAAAGTTTATTATAATCTGAAAGAATTTTTCGAGGAACCTGTATAATTTCATTTTGCTTAAATTGTTGTAATTGTTGTATAAATTGTAAATTTGACTTGTGCCAGTGCCAAAAATTGAGGGCGTCCACGAGAGCATTCTTTGCCTCCAACTGGGTCAATTGAACCGACGTAGTGGCCACGGCCGGTCCCGGTTCCGTAGAGAATAACTAGGTTAAGAATACAATTAATTATTCATTGAATAATTAACTAACCAAACCAAAAGATTTGAAAACTCATGTACTGAAATATTCTATGATATTAACTTATTTTAACTTTTATAAGATACGATTTATCCATAACTTCCAACAACTCACATATTTGAGTTTTCAAGAACGGCTTGATTATTTGTATACTAATAAATTGTTATATTTTCTATGAATAAAAAAAAAAAAAAAAAAAAAAAACTGGGTCACAATTGAACGAATTGACCCGATTGAAAATAAAACCAAAAATAAAGCTTCTTATAATCTAAATGAACTTTTCGAGGAACCTGTATAATTTCATTTTGCTTTAATTGTTGTATAAATTGTAAATTTGACTTGTGCCAGTGCTTTTTACTATAGGCTGTACTCTGGTCATAGAATCGTGTTTCGACGATTCTTTTGATCAGCTGAAAATAATAAGATCCGCCGAATGGCAACTTTCTACGTTAAGTATTGACCGAGATATCGTGCTTTGAAAAAATGGTTTAAGGAGCGAATTGAACTACATTGTGCAGCTAAGAACTACTGTCTGGCTCATACGTATATACAAATATACGCTTAGCAAATCTAATGGTATATGATGATGAGTTAACAGTATGAGACAGCTAATGAAGATGTGGCCAAAGAAGTAGAGGAGGGAACCTAAATGATCAAACATTGGACCGAATGTTGGCAGCACACTAATCTGAATATTCCAGCTCCTGATTGTGTTCAGAAAATGACTGTTGTATACGAATTGTTGGAGACATTTCACAAAAGGGACTTTCATAGAGGACCATTGGTAATTGTTAGATCTGATGAACTTGTAAGACCACGTGTAGAGAGGTTTGTACCCGACGAGGATCCGACATTTTTCATTAAAACGTTAACTATTTGTATACGAATTGTTGGAGGCGTTTCACGGAAGGGACTTTCACAGAGGACCATTGGTAATTGATAGATTATTTTAACTTGTAAGACGACGTGTGGAGATGTTTGTACCCGTCGAGGTTCTGAGATTTTTCATTAAAACTTTAACTTTGGACAAAATCAAACATGTCAAAAGGCAAGCAACAGATAGGCAACCGGAAAGAACAGTGAAAAGGAAATCCAAAGTGATCAAAACGAAACGAATAAGGTATCTAACGAGCCTGATAATGCAGTTGCCCTGACATCAAATATTTTCGGTTTCCTCAATCTAGATTCATCGTCCGTACCAGATTTGGATGATCCTGATGACCGGTTAGCTCAAAAAATAAGTGATGAGATAGAAGAAGAGGCACTTCGAGATTTTTGTGGGTACGTTGCATACAAGCATGCACTGCGCTATCCTCATTTGAAAGCACCAAGCCATCTTGAGCCTGAAAAGGAAGTCTTGGAAACCCGAAAAGAGCTAGTGAACTCATTGCCAGCGGAGCAACCGAAGAAACAGAAATGAAAGTCGCTGAAGCCGATGACAAATCGGAAGATGATGTGGCGCTTCTGGCGTCTGGAGCTTTTCAGGCCACGACGATCCAATCCAAAAAACTCGCTAAAAAATAGTGATATCACCAGATGACGACAACAAAACGGTACATTTTTTTTTTTTATTAACTAAATTCATTTCTTTTTCTGAATTCATAATCCTTTAAATGTGCAGACTGAACTTTATCATGCTGTTAATTGCCGCATTGATAAATGTTGCGGTCTAGTGAGCTGAACATGTGCTGTCGATGGTATGTGTTTACTTGGTCTAACTCTGATGATCAGTAGCATTCGTTTTCATTTCTCTGTCGGCCTTGGTCTTAGATTAATCCTGATTTGCTTTGTTATGTACTTCGTCACTTATCTTTTATATTTACTTGTAATTGTGGGTTAGCATATTATAATTTGGTAATGTAGTTTGTTTTCTCAATGCATTATTTATTTATCATTGTAATCATGTGCTTGTTGTAGCGTGTAATTTTAGTAGTGCTCTTGAAGATGGGGTAATCCCGAAAGGACTCGAGCGTATGTACAAATGTACAAATTTAACTAAAATAAATGTAACGCACCGGTATAAGGGTGACTCTTATTTTATAAAAGAAATTTAAATATCACTGCAAAAAAAAAACGAATTGGATCTAGAGTCCAGACTCTTAAAAACATCGGCGAGAAAAAATACTCTTGATTCAATCAGATTTAAGCTTGAATCAAGAACCAAGCCTTTAATTTGAGCGGATTTCCTTTTGATTTGAGCTTAAATCTGCTTGAATCAAGAGACCTTTCTCTTGTCAATTTTTTCAAGAGTCTGGACTCTAGATCCAATTTGTTTTTTTTTTTTTTTTTTCCAGTGACCGCTACCAACATGTTTAAATAAATTTGTTTCAAGTTACATCAAAATAAAAGAACTATCGCTTGTGGTGATGCGCAAGTTTAAAACTTTAGTTAGGTTCTAGCGTCAGGAAAACGACGATATGTGAAGCATTGTGGCAATGTTGCCCGTAAGGGACAATACGCCGATGCGAGCGTCGCCGCAGCTCGGACGGTTTTTCACCCCAGTAACTGGAGCCGGGTAGGCTGGCTGGAGCTGGTGCAAGTGCCGTGCGGTGAGTGTCGCCGGTTGCATACCTGCGAGTAATTATGAGGCGGCGGCTTCAGTGGCCCGAGCGGTGGCTCTAATTTGTGGGCCCACGACTCACGAGTCTTATACTCACTCTCGACTGCTCCGACCGCGCCATGGATAATTAATGTGAATCAATTCGACGAAAACGATGACGTCGACCCATCCCCTGGGACAGCGCCCTCGCCCCCGCCGTTTCTATACCACCCCCCTCGTTGTCTATTGATCTTCCCGACTTCTATCTCCTGGGATCTGAGGACTTCAAAAAAGTCGTTTTGATAGGCTGTTCAGTTGCATAGCTCAATCATGCAGATTGAAGTATTAGTAACTTTTTCACGATCTTATAAAAAAATTCCAAACGAGCCCGCCAGTTATTCTCCGGCAAGAAACTAAGGTACTTGATACATTGTTTACAGTCAGGGATCAAAACCTGAGATATCCCTTGAAATTTCACATGATTTTTCACTTGAAGTTGCACGTGAAATTTCAAGAGGCCTCTTAATTTTCAGGAATTTTGAAACATTCCCTGGAAAAGACCACATTGGATCTTGAGTCCAGACTCTTGAAAAAATTCACAAGAAAATTGACTCTTGATTCAATTAGATTTAAGCTTGAATCAAAAGGAAATCCGCTCAAATTAAGAGGCTTGATTCTTGATTTAAGCTTAAATCTGATTGAATCAAGAGTATTTTTTCTTGTCGATGTTTTTAAGAGTTTGGACTCTAGATCCAATGAATTTTTTTCCCGCGTTGAAAAAACATCTGTCTGTTTGTTTGTTCACTAAGTTTTTTCTGATAGTCTATTTGGTCCGTGGTTTCTTTCCTTAAAGGTTTCATTTATGTAAATAGTTAAAATTTCTTAATCGCAGTGAAAAGAAGACATCCGGTGCACCGTTTCTTTAACTTCTCAAATCAGGGAGGAAGAGGAATGTTGTTTGTCTGCACTGTAACTGGTCTTCAGTGATGAATGCTACTAGGATGCAACAGCATTTTACATACAATTCCAAAACGGTAAGTTTGTGTCGCATCCCCGAAAAGTCTCAACCATTCCTGGAAATATTTTCTTCCACTCAAATTTTCGGCTGAAACCGCTCGAAAATCTCTCATGCTCACGTCCCTGTAGCTGTAGGCTGTAAGTTTCTGACGGAATACATAGAGGCCAACGAAAAAAAAACTTCCTTCAAAACCTGTGCCAGAGCTATGAGCACTCACCTTTGAGCAGCGCTGCTGTCTTAGCGTACAACAGGAAGCTCTCACCCTGCAGCGCCTCCCCGAACACTGCATCAAGATTGCGCCGGGATTTTATTTTTTTATGCAAGCAGCTTAATTTATATTTGTTTATCTCGGATCCGTGTGTACTAAACAGGCCGGTCACATGTGCTGGATTTATTGCTGGAAATATAGCGAGCGCGTCCCGTCGCGTCGCCAACATAATGTCACACTGGAGTACGAGTACATTACGCGAAAATAGCGCGAAATGCAAAATAAATCATCCCGGGGAGCGGGACTGCCATCCCGCACGGGTATAACAACATATCCGAAGCGTTAAGTGGCGCATTTTGACAACGGGTAAAAAGCAAGATGATTGATGTGGGGTTTGTTCGGAGGAGGACTTTAAAGTGCCGCGGGCCCCTCAGATTATGTCCAACTTAAATTGTCATGCCATTGTAAATTGATTGAGTTTTCCGGGGAAATTTTCGCGCGGGCTTAGATGAATCCCCCCGCCCGCCCCCCGCGTGGTGCTATCTTGGGGGCCGCGCGCGGAATCAATGCCGGCCATTGCGGATCATCGAATCATCGGATCAACAATGCATGACGGTGCCGAGCCGTTCGCCCTTCGCGTCCCCCGTGGATTTATAAGCGAGCCCAACACCCCCCCCCCCNCCTAATCCCTGTCCCTACTCCTCCACCCCCGCAACGATCGACTCTTTCCGACCTACGTCACGGGCAAGTACCCGATTTTTCACGGATATCATTTGAATCCGCTCATCCCAAAACATCCCATATCCAGCGCGAGGTTTCATAATGTGAGCTCAAAGACCCGCTCGTCCCAAAACATCCCATATGTTGAATATTGTATAGAGATTTAAAGAATTTTTATTTCGCACTTTTTTTGTAGTTCAGGCAACTCGGTGGTGGACGGTTGTATCCAGCCCCCCCCCCCCTCTCTCACACTCCTGCCGGGACCTCCGCGTCCCTGCAGCTCCACAAACTCACCCCCACTCTAGCCTTGACTGGAGTGCGCATGCGCTGTGCGCCGAGGCACCAGCCCTTGGCCGCGCCGGGCCCACCCTTGGCCCGTCAGTTCCCGTCGTCACCCTCTTGGAGAAACACGCGAGCTCCTGGAGGCACAAGTCCACTGCCGAGTTAGCCTATCTGCTTGATGTACTAACTCCTGAAATAAATTGATGAAACTTACACTTGCCTTCAGCATTATCGATCCACCTTTACAGGTCCGATACTCCTCGAAGCATCCAGCACAAATCTCAGCACGCTGCTTGGTGCGCTGCCGATCTGCGCTGACTCTCGAGTAAAGTATCGCAGCCCGAACCCAGCACGCCTGCGGGTGCGCTGATAATTCGCGCTGACCGGATATAGGAACCGGGCGGAAATCCAACGGGGGGTTTTTCTCTAAGTCAAATTCTCACCGTTGAGTGCGATTTTCGGTCGGATCCTCAAACACCATATCTACCGCAAGGTTTCATAATATGAGCTCAAAGACAGTGCGTAGGGTGTGTTGAAAGAGAGTATCCCCACCTTGAATATTGAAAAATGCCGAAATCCCCAGGGGCGCCGAAAAATGCAACATCCCACATGCGGCGCAGTGTATCATAATTTACAAAAGAGTATACCACTTTATACGAAGTCATACCGCAAAACAGATTAGTAAAACTCTACCTCGATGTGGAGTGGAAAAGAAAGGGGGACGATGCGGAATTATTGAGTTCAAAGACAGTACACAGTATGTGCCGAAAGAATGTATCAACCTTGTTGCAAAACGCCGAAACCCCCGGGGGAGCCCAAAAATGCAGTCGTGCGGGTCAACATGTCCCCCTCAAAAAAATTGAACACCTGTTTTCGCGTTTTTCGATATATCGAATTCGTTCCGAAAACATTGGGATCCTAACGAGTAGTTCAAAATATCCAGTGAGAGTAATTAATGTCAAGTCCCTCTGAGTATGTGAATGAACTTAACGCTGAAGAGCTCTAAGAATTCGTAAAATAGCATGACCACACCGAGGATAAATTCGATCATAACTGTCCCTTGAATCCAATGGATTTATCAGAAGTTGGAGTTGAAATCTTTAAATACATTGCCGGGTTCGTTGTTTTTCGCCTGAATTAAGTCATGAAATGTGCAGACTGTGTATAGCAGTCATATACGCAAAACCCAACAAGTGTGGAAAACCGCATCTAATCACTGCTAAAAATAGGTTTGGCACCAAAAAGGGTGGCACTTTTACAGAAGCCACTGACGACGAAAATGAGATTGTGAAATACCGCGAGAAAATAATTAGAACATACCATGCCAGGTCAAGGAATGCGTCTCAAAGATACTCCAGAAAAACTAGTAAAGAATACTATGAAATTTTTGTATGAAATGAATCGCTATGACCGGTTATTCAGTGAGTGAGAGGATCATTTCGCGGATCAAGAAGCCATGTTTCAGCACAAATTGTATCTTGTTTAGTCAATTTGTCTCAGGTTTATCATGCTCCGCGTTCATCACATTGACCGTATTACCGTTGAAAATTATAGGTCAAAGCGACAGGTCCTAAACAAGCTCATCCTTTTCCAAGGGGCATAGAAAGTTTAAGTTCGACTCAGCTGTAACAACATGTAGAACCAGTTATAATACGTACGTACTAGCTTTCTTTGTCTCTCTTAGGGTTTCCGAGATTTGTATTTGATCATGTGGTCATGTGCTGTAATTTTGCTTTATTAGATTTATTGCATTTCATTTGTTTTGTGTTTTTAAAATTGTGAGTATTTTTGTAAAGGCTGATGATGGCCAAACGGCCGAAAAGCTTCCCGATACGTAAATAAATCTTTACGTAAGTAACTACTTTTCTCATTCACTTCCTTGGTTCGATAAGAATAGGAATATTAACCTGTTTCTCCTAGTTTATTGATTGTAAGGAATTGCTACAAGAAGAATTCTTTTTAATTTTAGGAACCAGTTACACCTTTGTAGCATTTAGAAGTCGTGATCACTCTGCAGCAGGCCCAATAAGCGCTCGCATTGATAGAAGTCGAAGCGGCTGGTTCGACACAGTTTGCTTTGAAAACTGGTTCGAAACAATAGTAGTACTTTATTTTGAAAAAAAGAAGGTCTTAAAGTATTTGTCGGTGATAATTTAAGTTCACATTTCAGTGAGAGGATCCTTAAAATATGTGAGGATTTGAACATTAAAATGTGCCTTCCGCCCAATGCTACCCATGTTCTTCAACTGCTAGACGTAGCCTTGTATGCACTCCTTAAGAGATATTGGTCTGATATGTTGACTAATTGGAAAAAAAAGCTGGGCGGCGTCAGAAATATTTGACTAAAGATGTATTTCCTAGTTTACTGAAAGAACTGCAAGCAAAGCTTACGGGCCCTGATGGTGTAGGGGCCAAGAACTTGATTTCCGGGTTCAAAAAAACAGGCCTCTTTCCATGTGACCCGCTAAAACCAAAAAAGCGTGTTTCTCCATGTCTCTCAGAATCGGATCCAAATTTAGATGCAACATTAGTGAGTGAGACAGTGATTGAAATGCTGCAGGATCTCAGGAATGTCCCAGAGACCGAGAAAAAACGGATATAAAGAATTAATGTAGAATTTGGGCAAAGTGTTTTAGCTTCGGATTTTGTTGACCCTGAAACCAAACCCGGTGAGTCGAAAAAAAAAAACCGTCCAAGTCAAAGCAGGTTCGAAAGAGACGCCACGTTGTAATTCAGGATTCAAGCGCAGAGGACGTGGATAAACCCACACCCAGTAAGTTGCGTAAAAAAAAAATTGTGAATATTTTTGTAAAGGGTGATGATGGCCGAACGGCCGAAAAGCTTCCCGATACGTATATAAATCTTTATGTAAGTAACTACTTTTCTCATTCAATTCCTTGCTCAGATTAGAACAGGAATATTAACCTGTTTCTCCTAGTTTATTGATTGTAAGGAATTGCTACAAGAAGGATGCTTATTTGTTTTAAGAGCCAGTTACAACTTTGTAGCATTTAGAAGTCGTGATCATTCTGCAGCAAGGTGAAGCACTATTTTTTTCATGAGAGGAATGTTTTCTTCGGCCTTTTGTCCTGGTTTATACACGAAAGGCTCACGTTTGGTTAATCTGGTTTCCTTTTCTAATGCTATGAAGGTCACTAACGTTAGGATTTCAGCAATTTTTCAAATGACTACAGTAAAAGTTTCTTCAGTCCAACTGCCGTTCAGACGCGAAGGCGTTCAACTTAAAAAGTTGTTTGGTCCTTTAAAATTCCTACAAGAGCCCGTGTGTCAATCTTGGCAGCACTCAAACATCAAACATTAAAGTTGTTTTCTTTGAAATTCAATCGCTCCAGACTCATTCACTCGAAAGAATTCTGTGGTTGGATGTTTTGATTTTATCAGCTTTCTCGATAATATCAGTGCTAGTACTTGTTGGTCCAAAAAACAACGAAAATTTCGCTCTAAGCACATTTAGGTATCTCAGGTTCTAAGGTATTCAAGGTACTTCCTGTGGGCACACCCTGTACTTCAAAGGCCCCTCACTGCTATCTCTCTAATAGTTTAGAAGTTACTCTTGAAAGTCAACGCTCATTTTCGCCCTGTGATAAATCAAAAAGCTAAGCAATTAGTTAGGCAAACCTGATCTAATTGGCAAATACTCGCCTGGCAAAGTGCTAGCCCCGCCATTCATCAATCATCATTTTTCGGGGAATTTCATGTTCAACTTACTAATTGAATATGCAAAATACCCAAAAAACCAAATAAGTCGATTTGTCACATTTTTTATTCTTGTTTTTTTCTTTTTTTTGGGCGCTTCTGGGTACCAGATGCGCCCTTTCCAGCCGTTCGACTCCCCTGATGTAACATGTACTATACTACATACCGTTTTGCCTTATGGGTAATGACGCCATTCTGGTACACCCGGGAAAATTTGATTTTTTTCTGCATCTGGTATTCGTAAAAGTTTTCGTGAAATGTTTTGCTTTTAAGCATAACAATCTCGCACGGACGTATTACCTGGTTAAACTATTTTGGGGCTTCGTTATGCTTAAATGCCTCATATTCGAGGTTGTAGTTTCAGATTGATTCGAAAAAATCACGAACAGTCACGTGATCTCTTCATTTTAGTGACGTATTACTGTGCTATTTTGGGATTGGTTCATTTTCTCGGAGCAGCATCGTCAAGCATCAGCTGTTTGCGGCTCTGGGTTGAAGGTTTAAGGTTATGTCAGAGAGAATAGAAAGTTAGAGGCCCGACTCGATGCTGGGTAATTGAAACAGATGCGCTCGCAGCGCGCTCGCTGGCAACGTACGCAACTACTATTTTCTATTGTTTTCCAGAGACTAGCGGCGGGTATGTTGCTGCCGGACCACCTTAACGTAGGCAATTTGTTATACATCGTCCGTCCGCAATACTCTCGCTTGGCCGTATGAAAACGTTCCTCGCATGCGCAGTGTTAAAGAAGCGCCCTCCAACGCTTTGGCGTTGGAACTGCTTGTTTTTTAAATTCTTGCAGATGCCTTGGCTTGTTGTGGAATTTGTCAACGAGAAGGGTAATATTCGAGAAGTACCCCAGCAAGTGGGTAAATAAAGATACATCTATGTGTAAATGGTCTAGTGGACACACACCTGAGTCCAAACTTGCCGATTAAATTGCCAATCAGCGGGAACCATCTTCTAAATGGAAAGACCTTCATCATTCATGATTGGGTGGAGAACGACTTGGAACTTATGATTTTTGCCTCGCCCGAGAAATTCTCGAAGATGTTCCAGGTACTGCATATTTCTTTGATGATATTTTAGTGTACACTAAAACGATTGATGAGTTATTTGACATTCTTTCAAAACTCTTTCAAGTATTAGAAAAAGCAGGGATCAAACTGAACAAATTAAAATGCTCTTTTCTACGAGAGAGCATTGAATTTCTAGGTCACCGACTCGAGAGCGAAGGCATTCACAAACTCGACAAGCATATTCAGGCAATTGTTCATGCTCCTAGACCTGCTACTCCTGATGAGTTGCGGACCTTTCTAGGAAAAATAACTTATCATCACTCTTTCATAGAAAACCTTTCTAGAGTCACTAATCCTCTCCGAAAAATGCTCAAAGAGCCTCGTTTCAGGTGGACTGAAGAAGGAACTGAGGCTTTTGAATTTTTGAAACAAGAACTCGTTTCTGATCGTGTGCTTACCCCCTTCAATCCTGCACTGCCAGTCACCTTGGTAGTTAACGTTAGTCCATTTTCTCTAGGAGCAGTGCTCTCTGACATTATGCCTGATGACAAAGAGCGACCAATTGCATATGCAAGCAATAGCCTAAACGCTACTCAGCAACGCTGCCCTCAAGTAGACCGAGAAGCCCTCGCAATAATCTGGGGAGTCAAACGCTTCTTCAAATACACCTACGGTCGAAAATTCACTCTCATTACAGATAATGAACCTCTTTCTAGATTGCTAGTGTCAAATCTCATTACTTGTTTGCACATCGAAATTTCATGCAAGAAAACCGTGGAATTTTTTGGAATCGTTTGAACCCATTAATTCGAATGCTGTGAACGTTTCATTTTCACATGCGTTGATTTTGAGGATATTCGATAAGTTTAATCTATTAAATTTATGTCAAAAATTTGAGCGAGAATAGATAAGAAAGAGGAAGAAAAAAATTTAGAAAGAGAAAAGAAGAAAAAGTACGATACATAATAAAAAAAGTAACCAACATTTTGTGTTAAAATGGGAAGTAATTCATACAATAACCTATACATTCGGTTGACTCGGAGATATCCCAGTCTCTTCATTATGCTTTCTGCGCTAAAATAGCCGTAAACTGTACCAAAACCAACACAAAATTCAGATTGTTTTGTGTTTCATTCCTATATTAACCAAAAGTACCACAAGAACAAACATATTTTTATCAGTGCCCGTGAGGTGTCACTTTCCTTGGTTCAAGCATGTGAAGACATCATCATTTCACTCTTTATGATTATTTTTTTATTAGTGACCAATAAGAGCAAGATGGCAAGACATCGTCATTATTTGAAAATAAACACGGATTAAAAAAAGCACGAGTTTGTTGTGTGATTTGGACTTTTCAAGTTCAATGAGGTAGTGCACGAATTAATTGTGGTGCATGGTAGGTACACAAATTAATCGTGGTTGTACCCCAATAAATTAGGTTACTAACCCAAATGTTGCGGTACTGCCCTAACTTGAGTTGTAGTTCTACCACAATTAATAAGAAATGTCCGTATCATCCAACAAATTATGATAGTATCACAGTTTTAGAGGATACACCCTAAACTGGGCAAAAAACACATTGGATTCAGAGTCCAGACTCTTAAAAACATCGACAAGAAAAAGTACTCTTGATTCAATCAGAACCTAGCTTAAATCAAGGACCAAGCCTCTTAATTTAAGCGGATTTCGTTTTGATTCAAGCAAAAATCCGATTGAATCACGAGTATTTTTTCTTGTTATGTTTTCAAGAGTCTGGACTCTAGATCCAATGTGTTTATTTTTTCCAGTGTAACACTTCTTTTTCCGTGAAGGGGGCAGTAAGCCGTTACAACTTTTTCATTTCCTTCGGTGCAGATGAGCTTCAGAGAGATGGATAAAAAAACTTAAATTTTTCACGGAAACTCGGCCTGAATTTCCCTGTCGAACGCCAATAAGTCGACCCGCGCGGTCGCGAGCCGGCCGCGGGGAATAGAGCGGCGACCGACGGCGCACCTGAGAAAACCTCCATCGGAAAGAAAATGGATGCCGGGCGCGGCTTATCAAATAATAAAACCTCTGAATAACGCAATCAAAAGCGCTTATTTCAATTTACGACAAAGAGAATCTAATTAAAGCAAAATGACTTAGGATTTCATTTCCTTCGCAATTCTTTATTTCTCCGTTACCTTTTCACTTTCGCGGAGGCGATTGTCCCGCCTCGGCGACCCCGCCACCCACTCCGCCACGCCCCGGAAAAACAACGTACCTCCACGAGCTTTCCGGCTGCACTTGCGCGGTTTGGCTCGGGGCGGGAGCCGACTGCACCCGCACCAGCGCGCGCCGGGACGGAATGCGACATTCCGTTTTTTCCCGCGGAGCAGTCTTCCTTTTGAATTCTTTCCCCTCTCGCTTTGTTTCGTGCCTCCTTTCCAGACGTCGAACGCAAACGAAATAATAAACAGGGCAGAACAAACAGGGCGCGGAACGGGAACCCGACGCAATCTCGGCTAATGCTTAATATACACTGGAAATTAAATTTTTGATACGTTGCAATCTGCGCCGCGAGTCGAGTGATTTTCGTCGCTATTGGAAGCGGGTTGCCGGCGCGGCCGCCCGCGTCGTCCGTCCCGCGGGGCAAAGCCGAGCGGGCCGCGGGACCTGACAACAAGCCGGAGTTTCAATTTTCTTGACGCTGCGACGACGGGAGAACAGGAGTCTTCTCGTCGCGGGAAAACGAATTCAACGTGAGGCCAGGACACGTGCTTCCCTCGACCGAGGCGATGCGGACTGCGTCGCCGCTCCCGTTCTCAAGGTTTTCGTCCTCATCAAAAGTCTCCTCTCGGAATTGCCTCGCGTCTAACATTCCGCACCGCAATTTATTTCGGTCAGGAGAAATTGGACCAATTTCACCGGAGTCACCCTACCTTTCCTAATTTCCCCTTTTGTTTTGTAATTACAATACATACATGGTTGTTCAAAAGTCACGCACCACTGGCCATGAGGGGAGTGGCCATTTGAAATTTTTGAATTGCCCCCCGCCCCCCTCTCCCCGAGGGGAATAAAAAACTGGAAAATACCTAAACGAGTTTCCCCCTCGATATGAGGAAAAACGTCTTAAACCGCAAAACGATGTCATAATTAGAACTAATGTTATGGCCAGTGGTGCGTGACTATTGAATAACCCTGCATTATGGTTTGTGGCAAACCAGTCTTAATTCGAAAATCTTCTTCAACAACTTCATCCCTAACTTCTCCTGCCCTGAAAGCAGGAACACAAGCAATCCCAAAAACACCCATGAACACTGGTGAAAATGAACGTCCTCCGGAACCTGAACCACTCTTACGAGCTGTCAGTAAAGCTATTCCTCCTGCAACATCATCAACATCTAATTGTCGGAATGAGTCCAAAAACCAGTTGGCTAAAACCAAATATATAATCCCAAAAACACCCATGAACACTGGTAAAAATGAACGTCCTCCGGAACCTGAACCACTCTTACGAGCTGTCGGTGAAGCTATTCCTCCTGCAACATCATCAGCAGGTAATTGTCGGAATGAACCCAAAAACCAGTTGGCTAAAACCAAATATATAATCCCAAAAATACCCATGAACACTGGTAAAAATGAACGTCCTCCGGAACCTGAACCACTCTTACGAGCTGTCGGTGAAGCTAATCCTCCTGCAACATCATCAGCAGGTAATTGTCGGAATGAACCCAAAAACCAGTTGGCTAAAACCGAATATATAATCCCAAAAACATTCATGAACACTGGTAAAAATGAACGTCCTCCGGAACCTGAACCACTCTTACGAGCTGTCAGTGAGGCTAATCCTCCTGCAACATCATCAGCAGGTAATCGTCGGAATGAACCCAAAAACCAGTCGGCTAAAACCAAAGGCAAGAAAGGCAGAGCCAGCAATACAGATGTGGCTCTTTGGACGGATGAACAATTATTGGAAGTAATATGGGCCGTGAAAGCTCATCCCTGTCTCTATTATGTCAAAGATTCAAGTTAGAGAAAAACTTGAGTGCCTACATGCGAAAGGAGCCAATCGAGCAACGTGTGACGCCATTTTTACATGTTTACTTCAAATGATCATCTGGGCGGTCGTGTACCTTCTTCAATTATTGTAATTATTGCTCGTGTTTTGGTGTTCCTAGACTAAACCTAACTTTTACTGCATTTTCACTAAAATTAATTTTAAAAGTGTGCAGTAAGTGTTGGGCTTTAAGGGTTAATACTTTAACTTCCGATGTAATAGGTACGAACGGTAAGTGCAGTGCATGTATTCATTCAAAATCGTTTGGAACATTCATTGGCGTCAAATGCCATGGTTCTACCACCCAAGTGAGGCTCATTCATGCAAGCCGAACTTTCTTAAACATCATTCATTATTGTTTGCTTTTGATTCAACAGTACAAGACTGTAAAGGATACAACGTTGGAAATTTCGTTGTGATTCTTTCAGAATCTTTCATGCTGAGTTCGGAAATGTCAAAACTGGTCCTTCAGAAAATCAAAACTATCCCCCCGAGCAGGATTTTTCGGGAAAAAAAAAGATAGTTGCGAGACAGGAAAATCAAGTTTTCTCACAATCAACATCATTTTACACCCGTGTGGCAGTACTGTGGTAATTTTGGCATGCTTGAAAATACTTTTACTGGTGAAAAAGTATTATTTTCACTGGAAAAAAAACACATTGGATCTAGAGTCCAGACTCTTGAAAACATTGACAAGAAAGAATACTCTTGATTCAATCGGATTTTTGCTTGAATCAAAACGAAATCCGCTTAAATTAAGAGGCTTGGCTTTTAATTTAAGGTAGATTCTGATGGAATCAAGAGTACTTTTTCTTGTCGATGTTTTTAAGAGTCGAGACTCAAGATCCAATGTGTTTTTTTTCCACTGTGGTTGAACGACTTGTTCTGCATTTCTACCATCATCCAATATCTTTTATGAAGTATTTTTGCGTCTGATAAGAGGTACATATAATTTTTCCCACGTAGTCAGCCCCTCGTCATGTCTCGTGAAAACACATAATACTCAGCTGCTGATAATTCCTCAGTCGTTTGTTGAACACACTGCCATCGTAGATACGCGTTCCCAAATTTTGATAAGATGAATAAACTTATGCAAAGAGCTTTTGTCTTTAAGAAAAGAGGAGAGATGGGTCATGAACTCATGAACTGTTAAAAAATGGCAGATATTGTGTGGAAAATTGCCAGAAATATGCTCACAAACGAACATATTCAAGTGTCTTGCCAAGATTTCCTTTGACCACCCTCACTCCCTCGCACCCTCTCACACGGTCTGGAATCACACGGCGCGATATTTATTTTAAGCGCTTGCAGTAATGGGCTTTTGCGATCCACACTTCGGTTGAGACCCGCTCCACGAGGAAGAGTTCGAAAAAAGTATAAATATCATCGAACTCTTGGACTACAATTTTCTCTGGGGAGCTACTATTGGACCGCGTTTAGCAAAAAGGAACCAAGCCACATCAGCTATAGCCAAATTAAACTGGGAGATTCAATTTTTACAAGAAAACTTTCCTGCGCATTCCTTTGAAAATTTGAAGGAATTTGCTTTATACCTTGCGGAAAATTCACTAAAATTTGTACAAAAATCCGCACGACCGTTTTAATGTAAAAAAGAACTGCCCAACCAAGTTTGGTAGAAGATGATGCGGCTTGGTTCCCTTTTGCTTGACGTGGTCCATTATCTGGCTCTTCCACAATGACACTTATCTGCTAAGGGAAATATTAAATGCGTCCGTCATAATCTACGTAAAATTTTAATAGGGAATCAAATATTGAGTTCCTTACTACGTATCCTGTCTACAATCCTTGCAAGTGTTTAGGATATGATAAACCCCGTATTTCTGGCTCTCCCACAATGGCACTTATCTGCAAAGGGAAAAATGCGTCCGTCATATTCTACGTAAAATTTTAATAGGGAATCAAATATTGTGTTCCTCACTACGTGTCCTGTCTACAATCCTTGCAAAGGTTTAGGATATGATAAACCCCGTGGTCGGGACATAGAAAGCGATAGGGGCTCCCACAGTTGGGAAGTTCGCAAAAAGCGAAGAATAAGAACTACAGTGGATTCAGCTTGTGTAACGAAAGGGTGAATAAGTGACAGACAAAGATGGATCGTTCCGTACTTTCTGCGGAAGCCGGAGGAAACAGTATCAAGCTCGAGAACGGAGAAAACAATATCAAGCCCAATGAGAGGTAGAAATAAGACCAAAACAATCTCTGATCTGAAAAACAAAAATCGTGAGCACAGTAAGGAAGTCAATGCGGGGCTACAGATCTAGTTCTTGATACCGATGAATTGAGAGTAGAGAGAAAATAGAAAGACACGTCCTCCTTTACCTTATCAAGAGTTTTCGTCTCGATGATTATTTGTAGAACACTTGGATCCCTATCTTAAAAAAGTCCGAAAAAACTAATTAAGGTGGCTCGACCCGGGTGCTTAGCGAGAACTTCATTTTTATGAGCTTGAGTCTGAAATGCCTAAACCGGGTGAACCTGACCTGAGGCTTGCTAAATGCACTAGCCCCGCGGGTTGAATGGAGCTGGGGCCGGTTCATACAAACTTCAAGTAATATTCGACAAATACATCCTAAAAGAAGAATTTGACATCACATGTAAAAAAAAACGAGTATCAAAGCAGCCGTAAATAGGTTGGACGCAACAGGAAGTAGTATTTTAGTTTTCCTCCCGAATTTGAGAGACGCGACGCGACGCTTCGTTGACAGCATAGAGCGGAGCATTGAGAATTCACGTCTCGCACCATCGCGCCTTCAATTTTGCAGATACAGCACGGGCATCCATCAAGTACGAATAGTTGTATCTCTGCGCCGTCATCGTCGCGCGTGTTTTCCTTTGCTCTATTTCCATACTGAGATGGTTTCAGATTGTCGCATTTGTATTGGTGCTTCTGGGGCTAATAATTAGCAACACGGCTGAAGATGGGAGGGGCATCATTGGGCCTCATTTTTATACTTGTCACACGAATACAAGCGACACTTCATTAGCAGCATAAAGTGGAGCATTGAGAGTTAACGCCTCACGCCAGCGCGCCTTTAATTTTGCAGATGCACCATAGACATCCTTAAAGCACCAATACGTGTATCAAGGCGAGTTTAAGTGTCTGCTGATTGTTGAAGTATATGAAATGTTAAGGTGAAGTTTGCTAAAAAAAAAAAAAAAAAAAAAAATGCTATGTTATGTGCAAATCTATAATAATTTTGAAGAAGAAAAAAATGTTTAGAGGTTTCTGAAGTGCCCTAAGGGGTGCCACGTCTGGGGATTGGTATTTCGGCAATAATTATGTTGTCTTACGGATTGCCGCCCCCCCCCTCCTCCCGACTAACCCTAGGAATCTCAAACCGGGTCAATTTTCTGGAAAGTTTAGATACGGCGAATTAGGAGGGGTTGGTAGGAAAGCGCAAGTACTTATCAAAAATATTGAAATTTAAAAAAGAAGTACTCCTTATCTTCGAAAAAACCCCCCAAAAAATTGACGACAATTCAAAATCTATCAAGATTAATGTTATCACCTGCGGGTCAAATTACAACCGGATTTGAGACTTTGCGAATAAAAAAAAAGTCTGAAGCATCGAAAGGTCAATCTATGAACAAACAATTCAACAAGTTGTTTCCGTCTAGCACTGTCGAAGATCGTAACTTCCGCTGGCAAAACCTGAGGCCAGAATTTTGAATATTTTGGAGGTATAACTTTTTAAACACACAAGTGCGCTTCTTTTTTTTAATACCAGTTCTTTTTCGGCTGAACGCCCTTCCACAAAAGAAGCCTCAATTCTCTAGGATGTACATAAAGTATAATCACTTAACCTGGGTGGGACACGAAAATTCGTCCGATTTTTCATTAACCACGAGTACGGCACGCCGCAGCGCCGAGGAATGAGGGCGCACCGCCCCAAAACTTCACGCGGAGAGCTGAAACGCTCGTTAGCGCGCGCGAAAAAAGAACAATTGCGGCGACGTTCCAGAGCCCGCCACTGGCGCTACTCAACAGCCCCGCGTTGCCAAATTTCAAAAATCCGTCGAATACAGCACACTTCAACCCCCGGAATTACGACGACGTTCCACCACCGTGCGAAAGAAACACGCACCCACATTCCATTCGCCTTCTTCGCGGGTTTTCTTAGCACCGAGCCGGATCCACAGGCGCCGCCCTGACGCAGAGGCGCCGCCGTTCGCCATCTTAATGACGTCACGCGGTGTCGAATCTGGCACCTACGCCTCGCTTTAAATGCACACTTCATTTGCATAACTGCTGCCCGCGGAGCTCAGTTTCGCTTTTACCCAATTTGTTTATTTTCTTGAGCACCCGTCACTGGTATCGTCTCCGTTCTGGATGTCTTCATTTTTCAATTAAATTTCTGTCACGTGTCTCCATCGCATTTTACGACGTGCTTTCTCTGTTCTTTGTGCTTTGCGTTGCTGAGCCGAGGTCATGAGCATGACGGATGCGGAAAATCTATCTTCCCTCGTATTTTTTTTTAATAAACATATCTTGCAGGATCTGGTAGTTAAGACGGAAACTTCAGGCGCGAGAGGAACGTATTTATAGGTTTACTTTTTTCAAAGTTACCTGTGCCGTAACTTTTCTTTAATAGAGAGAGAACATACGAAAATATCTCAGTTGTACACGGAAAAAATAGGGTAGTCGACACAAGCAGCGGCTGATCAAAAATGCGCCAGCTACCGTGCGGTAGTTATCGTAACTACCGCACGGTAGCTGGCGCATTTTTAACAAGCCGCTGGTTGTGTCGACTACCTTACTTTTTTCCGTGATATCTGAGAATGTTTTTTCAATTTTTTCTTAGATGTTCTTTTGTTTTATAAGTCTAAAACAAACTAAAGTCAAAATAGAATTCCCGGAAAGAAGAAGAAACAAATTTTCAAGGAGGATTCTAAAAATGTAACATTTTTGTTTCAAACGCCTCAATTTCAGCAGGACATCGCCTGATTCATACACGGATGAGTATAATATCATGAAATCACTATCAGTCAAAAAATGATAAACAGTAAAGTGATTGAAGAAACAACTTAATTGGGAAAAGGCTGCAAAGGGGGATAAAATTAATAAAGAACCCCGTAACGTTTCGAAATAGTTACACTTTCAATATCAACCGGAAAAAATAATTAAATAAAAATGAGTCCTCGAATCACTGTTATCGCTGTATCGGTCTCGCGATAACAGCGAATCGACGACTCATTTTACACTGGAAAAAAACACATCATTGGAATTAGACTTCAGACTCTTAAAAATATCGACAAGAAAAATTGCTCTTGATTCAATCAGAATCTAGCTTAAATCAAGAACCAAGCCTCTTAATTTAAGCGGATTTCGTTTTGATCCAAGCAAAAATCCGATTGAATCAACGGTATTTTTTCTTGTCAATGTTTTAAAGAATCTCGACTCTAGATCCAATGCGTTTTTTTTCCCCAGTGATAGTTACAATTTCATTATCAACCGGAAACAATAATTAAATATAGATGAGTCGTCGAATCACTGTTATCGCTGTGTTTGCTGTCTTGGTCTCGGCGATAACGGCGAATCGACGACTCGTTTTAGTTAATTTTTGATTCGGTTGTAAATGAAATTGTAACTATTTCGAAACGTTTGGGGTTCTCTTTTGATTTGTTCCCCTTTTGCAGCCCCAAATTAAGATGTTATATTTTTAGAGAAGTGAGTCTGGACCACTCTGCAACGAAAAATTTGTCCAAAATGTAAACGCCCGTGACCCACCACCCACCATGCGACTAACAACTCAACTCATTCAGACCTATCTTCCGGGGACCTTTGTGCGATCCACTTCATCAATCCACTCCACCCACTCCAAACTTCCAAAGCCCGCCACTCGTAACGGCTTTGCATACTACGCTCGGATTCAATACCAAACCTAGGTAAGGAGAACTTCCCGTGAACATTCAATTTGAAACCCTCGAATCTACTCGAGTTATTGATCGGAGAAAATTTATCTCCTCCCTGGCGAACTCATCCAACTTCCAAACGCCGAAATCGAATTTCCAATTTCTTATAACTGACAGGAAATTTAGGTGGTGCACACTGGCAGATCCGGCAAATTGGCAACATTGTATTTCTTAATTTAAACCTATGGAAATGTATCGATTCTTGGAGGGGCCGGTTGTTCTGACAAGAATCGATTATTCAACATAGGTTTTTTGACGGAAGGAATCCGGCGTTGCCAATGGAGATGTTGCATGTGTTGATTTTGAGGATTTACGATTTGACCATTGATTCTTATGTAAAAGTTCGCGAGAAACACGATGATGCCACTGCTTTTCTCTTAAATCAACTCCCAAGCTCACAAAAAGCTCTCAAGTTGAGGCCAAAATGGAGGGGATATCCCGCGCTATCCTGAGAGTCCACCTCTACATCAAAATAAACTCTCCATGCAAGAATAGGGTCGGCATAATTTTCGTCGGCGCTTAGCCGCTCCGCGCTATTCTGTTCTCGTGGAATTTTAGAATGAAGAGGAATTCGAAAATGTGGATGATACCTCGTGGCCCAGTTCGAGCGATTAAAAGACTGCGTCGGACGGCGAAAGGTCGAAAAGCGAAGTGAAATCGAGATAAAAAGTTTGACCCATTAATCTCTAAGGAACGCAAACTTTTCCGTGCTTAAGTATGGGAAGCGTTTTTAACAGGAACTAAAATTCAAAAACATAAGATGAAAAAGGACGGGGCGGCGCCGTGATGGCCGATCGTCGTTACATCATCAATCCGCGGGAGTTTTTTCGACGCTACACCATACAGCCAACTTCCAACTTTCATTATTCTGAAAGCTGAAAGTTCGGAGCTGAGAACCGGCAATCACTTGCGGTAAGATATAAGGCGAAAAATCGGAGAAAACAAACTGCGCGGAGGAGTAGTCACACGAAAGTGACTTTCCGACAAACAAAGGTACCCGGTACCCGTTCAAAGCAAAAATTACGACTTACCACGGAAAGTTTGCTGTGATACCGAAAAGAGGAAAGAAAATGCAACTGCTTCATCGGAGTCATTACGGAAGATTGAATGGGTGAAATAGCTCGAATTTTTGGCCCAACACCACCATGTTGCCGAATTATGCACTGGAAAAAAAAATCACATTGGATCAGAGTCCAGACTCTTAAAAACATCGACAAGAAAAAGTACTTTTGATTCAATCAGAATCTAGCTTAAATCAAGAACCAAGCCTCTTAATTTAAGCGGATTTTGCTTTGATTCAAGCAAAAATCCGATTGAATCCAGAGTATTTTTTCTTGTCAATGTTTTCAAGAGTCTGGACTTTAGATCCAATGTTTTTTTTCCCAGTGTGCTCTAATTCTAGGTATCGATGGTGAAACTATAGAAATGCGTTTCTCGGTTGGGGGCGTTGCAGACTTCCTATCATGCTTTATTTCCTACACGGAAAACTACTAAACGTCATTTTTTGAAAATGTCGGTGGTTTTTCTTCTCTATACATGAAGAATTTCTGCGGAAACTTCAAGCCTTGGTGTTGGTTCGGCCTCCTTTTAAAATAAAATAGGGGCGGAGATTTCGGAACACCACGACCGAGGTAAGCATTTTCACAGTTTCACCCTCAATTTATTCAAAACCAAATTACTCGTTTTCTGTTTAATCATTAACTCAAAAAACAGAAGATGGATCTAGCCGAAATATCTATGAGAGAATGAGAAAAAATATCAGAAAATGGATGTAATTGAACTGGTGCCACCTCAACAAGGGAAGCCTAAAACTATGAAAGTTTGAGTGTTTTTACGCTGAAAAAAATGAGTCAGCGTCCGATAACTAAAAGTGGTTTCTGTACACTGACTCAAATTTTATGATTTGGACACACATCAGTTCTCAATTCTGTACAGTACACTAACCACTATTAGTAGAAACTAATTCCCAGAATTCGAGTTAAACAACAATAAACAAGGATACAGAACTAATTCATGTTAATGATCAGAACTAATTTATTGAATTAGTAATTAGAGAAGTGCACTACTACTATTTTTTTGGTGTTCTTCGGATGAGCCTCTATCGTTGGCCACGTCAATAAAAAAAAAATCTTGCTTTTCAAATCTGATGAGGCATCAATTTCGTCACGGGCAATAGTAGATAGTAATTGTGCAAAGTAAATTGAAAATCGGTAGTTAACAACAGGTTTGCATGCCTTAGTTGGGAGAGCAAGTTACTTGATTGGGTTCTAACCTAAGAATACAACTATATCAACTTCGGTGCGTTGCACAGTATCACGCGCGATTGAAGGCGTTTAATATTGTTCCGACAGCGACCTACGGAGGATGGAATCTACATGTGTCGACTTAGAGTGCTGTTTGCGTTGCGCTGCACACGTAGAATGCAAAATAATGAGCAACTTTCATTTATTAAAGTTATCGAAGCCTAAAATGACGTATCATATACTTCATTGTAGAGAAATGTTGAAACTCTTAATTTGGCCGATTTACTTGGTACCGATATGGCGAGAGCAAAATTCGAAGTAAGAAAGTAAATTTCGATGGAATACTCAACAGTTTTTGGGCACATCTTCCATTTATGACTGAGACGGTTCATTAACACGTATTTTCGAAAACAGTTTTTCGCGTGATCATTAGATGATACGCTGTACTTTTCGCACTTAGACTTTTTTATGGGTGAAATTCTAGACACCATTCAGCAAGGAAATATTCATTTCCGGATTTATTTTTTCAACCCCATCCCCCAACTGAACGCATGGATTCAACTTTAAATTAAACTTTTTGCAATGTAACGGAATTATTTCTGGTTCATTTTAAAAACAACATAAGTGCCATTTTAACGATCCAGTTGGGTGCTTTTATGGGTAGTCCAATGCATGCTTGCACGAGCTGTAAAAGTAAGTAAAACTTTTGTACGAATTTAAGCATGTAAATACCAAACGAGAGGAGATTGCCGAATACAGAGTAACAGACCTAGCTACACTGCGAAATGAACAACCGCCGTGATTATCAACAAGAAGTAACCGAATACTTCCCGCTTTCCGCCGTCTTTTCTCTTGAGATGAATGGCTCCGTTGAAAACAAAAAAAAAAGCCGCATAAGGGCTTCCTGGAGACAAAATGAGGAGAAAAATGAGAGGTGTCACGATTAATTTTTTCGAGGGGGAAAAAGCCGACAAGAATAGCTTTCGCTCCTTGGCTGGTGGTCTCGCCGAAGGAAATTAGAGATAAGATGAAAAAATAACAAGGTTGCGCTGAATTCGAAATCGAGACGCGAGAAAATGGGGGAGATTGCTGACAGGAACAAGCATAAACAAAAACGGGAGACGCGTAATTGTTTATTGAAATGAAAAGAGTCTTGACAAATGATAAAAAAAGATTAATGTTCCCGTGCCTGCGAGGGAACAATGCCGCCACGGTTGGCGGATAAACAAAGGATCCTTCTGAGTTCTCCTTTAAAACGCCCGACAACGGTGGGAGGTTTGGCAACTTGGTCGAATGATTATTTGCAACGTTGCGTTCTGCGGGTGGTTTCGAAAAGTTCTCTCGTAAAATTTTGATAAATTGAATCCTGCATCCGAAATTTGGCAACGTTCGATTGTGGCTCACGGTCGCCCAGCGTTGATGTGAGCGTGGGCGTCCGTGTCCCTTCTGCCTTTTTTAATTAGGACGATGTAAGTGAGTCGCTCCGTGCCAAAAAAAAAGGGAGCTGACCGGAATGCGAGGGACAGAGGATTCTGTCCCTGTGCTCTGTGCAGACGGACGGTTTCCCATGCGCTACGTAAAAGCTAGGAGAAATTTAATCGCCATTTAGTTTTTTCTCCACTGACCCAAGATTCATGTATTTAGTATTCTGTCATGGAAACGTGTATGAGACACTTTATGTTTTTTACATTGGATATGACACTGATTACCGCAACGGACATTATAATAGGTGCTTAAATTTAATAGATTCTCCCTTTCAGTCACATAATTTTCCTGTAAAAGAGGCTAGATGAGCTGAAGAACTGAATAAAGAAAAACATTTGCAAAGGAGGGGTTTCGATGAGGTCCGTTTTTGGGCCTACCCTGAATTTCCGCAACTCCGCGCTTTTTGCCTATTGAAGGTTTGTGTTTCGCGGAATGCATCATGATTTGGTCATTTTTGGCCTCTTTATGGGCCTGATAACGGCTTAAACGCGAGTCTGCAGGCTCATTTTGGCGGAGCATGCGAGTTGACGGTCAAATGCCGAAAAATCGGAAAAATCCGCATTTTCGCCAAAATCTGCCCTCAAACCGAAGTTTAGACCGGTAATAGAACCATAAAAAGCTCGGAAATGACCCCATCATGATGCATACTGCATAATATAGACTTTCAATGAGAAAATTCAACTAGGATGAGCTTAAAAACGGCCCTAATCCGGACCCCTCCTTTTGGAATCTTTTATCAAGAGCTCATTGCGTGACCCTCATCGCTGAAACCGATTCAGATATGAGACTTCTACTGGTTGATGTCGTTAGATAAAGGGACGATTAAGTTTCAACTATCAACCTCCTGGAAATCATCAAAACAATGCGTGTAATATAAACAAAATGGTGACTTACAAGTGTCACCACCACGGGGGTTTTATTGAATGCATGTACTCGGTTAATATACAGTCAGAGATGAGTGCGTCATTTTTCTTGTGAAAAAATTGGTTTAAGAATAGAGGATGAAACGAGTAGAAACCATCTCTTGGTTAAGTTCAGCTTGGAGCTATAAGGACTGACCGTTGAAGCGGAGAGGAAAGAACACGTGGCAAAATACAAATAATAATGAAACTGAGCAAGTTCTTTAAAAACGAGTGCCTTTTAAAAGAATGCAAGGAGCCTAATAAAACTATTGAAGAAAATCCTAGGAATGTTTTTGCTCGAGACAATTTCAATTAGGCCACTTTGCCGCGGCGACTGCATGAGTGGATCAAAGAGCAGCTAGACACAGTGACCATCCCAGAGAATCAGCAGATCGCCACGCTGGAATCCGGGTCTCCGTACGAGAATAAAGAAACTTGAACAGAGCCATTTTGTGCCTTATTCCAAAACACGGCGAAGAAATTTAATTATCTCATTTATGAGGTATTTCCATGAGCAAACTCAAGGGTTAAGTTCAAGGCAAATTTGTTTACGTTTCATTCGAAGCTTAAACATTTCAGTTTATTCAGTCGAGATGAAGCAGTAACTCCGCCCGGGGAGAAATAAACACCGGGATTAAGCGAAATTAAATCAAACTTAAAAAGAGGGAGTTTAAAAAACAAGAACGAGCGAGCATGAACAGAGCATCCCCGGTGATGTGCTGCCGACTGATTTCCAATTCAGCGGTGAGGGGTTGTGAGGGGGTCTCGCTCAACCAACTTCGGGCCCCGGGAAAGAGAATCCTAAAAGAGGACCCGAACTTTTTTGATGCACGCTCACTTCAGCGATCGTATAACAAGTTGATTTGAGTTGTATGCAACTTCGGGACGGGTTACATGCGACGAGAGTGTCTCGTTCCCGAATATGTGGCTTCCCCTTACGGTAAAGTTGGAACGAGCGAAATTGAAAATGGGCCAGCGTAGGTAGAAAAGAAATTTCTCGCTTGACTAGGACCGCAATATCTAATGCTCTGGTAACTGAGCTACAAACAACTATTGGCTCACATGATTTTCGAGAAGAAATTGTTCACTTACTGTCAAATCATCTCTGAAAGTGCATTCCTCGTTAGACGGCAGGTCGATAAGTTTTGTTATTAGCGCTTGCAGCAGGACTCATTGTAATTCTCTTTTTTCGCGATGGTTGATAAAAACTGTACTGCCGGCTTATTTTAACAATTTTCGTCAATTACTGATAAACTGACAATGAGCCGATGATTTGGATTTAATTTCACAGCAAGGCGTTTGCACAGTTGGCATGGTCATCCTTTTCCGTCAATGCACAGTTGACATGGTCATCCTTTTTCGTCAACGTGTGAATATGCATGGTATTTTTCTCGCAGATGGCATTTCCGAATGCCTCTTAAGTGAGCGTTAGTATACACATACTGCACTATAAAATTTCCTTCCAGGTGAAAATTGAGCTTCTGACGTCGCACAGTGTGTCAAAACCCCAATCTAGCTGCTCAAAACCCCCCTTATATCAAGTCAACAAATGGTGTTATTTATTGTCAGAGTGGGTCCACAGGCACCCACTGGTTACGTATCTATCATGGTTATCACAAAAATAAATTTTTTGGTCGCTAAAATGATAGGGATTGCAGCCGGTAAACGCCCAGCCTCAATCTCGCCATCAGG
>NW_017564582.1:3217440-3351621 GCF_001854935.1 Bemisia tabaci | reverse complement strand
AAAAAAAAAACGAATTTCCTCACTAATTTACGAACATCGAAGGAAAATAAACAAATGTGGTCACCCGGCTCCCTTACTTACCGACTAAGGTTCCATGAGAAATAAAAGAGGGGTGCTCAGTACGTACCTAAAACAGAAAGAAGAGTTACAAAACATTAGATATCCTGATTCGTAAAAATGCAAGTGTGCTGGAGACAATACATAAATGAGGCAATATTGTTGAATGACGTTTCAATTCATACTATAAGTCATTTATGAAAGTTCAAAACAGGCAACTTCACTGCAATGTTTCAAAATTTCGGCATCTACTTCATTCAGAGAATAAAATATAATCACTGTCTGAACTTTAAACTGAATAATTTACGACGCAAGGCAAATTTAAACGCGGAAATTTTTGACAAAATATTTTTGACAGGATTTCCTTCAGCAAAATTAAACCGGAGAATCAAACTCTGAGGCAGATAATCGTAGTCACCGCTGACCTCAATTTAATTTCGTTGGAAGGTTGAAAGAAAAGAACTCAATTTTCTCTGAGTTATAGTATTCTATACCACGGGTGCAGAAAATGCCCGATCACGCGCCCGGGGAAAAGCCCCCAAAAAGAGAAAGGAAGGAACATTTAGAGGGGTCAAAAGACGAAAATCAAAGGAAAACAAAAGAAAAAGGTCATTCTTTGATAGATTGATGAGAAATGTTGTGGAAAACCGATGAGAAAGATGTTGAAAGCCGGCCGGCCGTTGGTTAAATGGCTGTTATTGGCTGAAAAATAGTCATAAGGTTCATGTCTGAATTTTTTGTATGCATTATTTCGTCAAGACGTGAGCCGTGAAGCACATGCCTTGTTTCATTAGGTCTCGTTCATTGTTTCTGTAAGAGACCCAACCGACCGTTTTATCAATTTTAGAAACTGTATGAACTTGCGAAGTAGCGGTGAAGCACCCGTACTTCTGCCCCTACCTGGCCGTAAAAATCGATCTAGAAAGATGACTGGGGTTTATGGGTCATAGTCCTTGGTGGGTGTAGAGGTTGGCCTATGATCAAGGAGGTGATAGTGCCCCTCTGTCCATATTTACGCTGTTTTTCAGCTTGCACTGATTCCTACCTCGGTCAGTTGCATGTTCATTTTCTCGTTTTAATTTTGACATTTTTTATCTTCTGTTCCAGTTGAGAATGGGCAAGTAATTGGCCCGAAACGTCCTGGTTTGTTTAATGTCTCCTCTAGCCTTGTATACGCATTTGTTTGTAGTATTTTAGTGTGTTTTTATTGTCACCTACATTGAACAACCTGCTTGTGTCCGTGAAGTGTGCATTTTTTGGATAGACCGAAACTATGGCCCCATCGGCGGTAAGAGTAAGATTGTCAAGATAGACAAGCCGGACGTGGTCAGACGAAAATATGACCGTGGTCGCCGCATCGAGTGTGAAGTTGATTTAAGAACCATGGAAAAGGAACATTCTACTATCGAGGGTCAATGGGTTTTTGGGGACATCCACCGAGATGATCGCAAACAATGTTTTGTGGTGATGCATGATGCATCAACCTCAGAGAAACTGATATGACACTTGAAGTCGCGAACAATCTTGACCGGGATGTTAAAGAAGGGAACAGTATTTTCTTCTTCGTTACAGCAGAAAAGTTATCCAGTTTATACGGATTTCATAATTTTTGTAAAATACAAAATCAATAACCAAGAAAAACCATCTTCTCCGACTGTTGGAAGGCCTGCGATGATCTGGAGGATGAAGGCAGGACCAGATTCATACCTAACCCAAGGTAACATACCTAAGGTTGGGCTACGTAGGGCAATGCCCGGATAGGTTAGATAAAATTTTATTTCTAAATTGGAATCCTTGTTTCGTAATATTTTGTCTTATTTGTGTCTTATTTCTTTTGGTTTCGGGATCTTGTCATATATGGCACGGTGAATCACACCAACGATTGTGTTGACCCGGAAACAGAGACGCATACTAACAACATCGAAAGGCTGTGGCGAGATATGCACGATAACGATCCTCGTTACGGACGGGTAAAGGTTCACTATGGGTATCTAGCTGAATTTAGCTTCAAGCGGGTTTTTTTTCCTTTGAAGCAACGATTCCACCATTTCTTTCTGGCAGCGGATGATTTCTATTAACCCGACGCAAACAGTCGCTGAAACAATTCTGGTTTCTTAATTGTTTTAACATTGTAAAATCCTGTTTTCTAAATTGATGAAAATATAGGAGCATCCTGTCGTATTTCTGAACTAGTATTTTGTTCAATTCTTAGATTGGCAGCACATTCACTCAACCCATAACAACATCAAAAATGGCGAACAACGTGTTCTGTGCCTTTCAATTAGTATTTTTCCAGAAATATTTGATCATCAGGCGGCGTATATGTATTACGGTTTCCGCCTTGTTATTTTAATTTCCCTACCTTAATAAACCTTCCTGTAAAGTTTCCAAAAAATTCCAGTCCGGAATTCGTGGGGCCTGTAATGCGCATTTTTACCGTACGCTGCGCTGTGCTTTGAAGAGATCAGGCAAAATCACAAAAGACGCCATTTCCACAGGGGGGATCTCCGCTAATCAGTTTTATGTGCGAAAATGAAATCTTGGACGCAAGCGAACAGCTTTCATTAATCAATACCAACCGAAATCGAGAAAATTAAGTACAGATCAAAAATATTGGTAAAATTACCATTCTAACAGTGCCCACGTCAATAATTATTTTCTTCTCTTTTTCTTACGTGTTCTAATAATGAATGTTTCGATATGGCAACCCTGCATATCCATAATAATGGAGTGATAAAAATATCTCAGCTTGATAAGTAGGCGGCTGAAAGTATGTAAATGAATGAATTAACATGTAAAATGACTTGAAAACCTCTCGGCTGGAGCACATTAAGGTGAAAGGGTCTGTTTGAATTAAGTTGAGGATATAAACACAGACGCATGAGGGTGATGCTCTCATCCCCCCTAAAATCATTAATTTCGGAAAGATTGGGCGAGGCGTCGTTCTCACGGAAAAAGTTCGCAATTTTTCAGGGCGAAGCCTCTCCCGGATGCAGAAACGTTTTAAGGAGGATGGTCCTTAAAGTTGAACTCACTTCCTGAATACGTGATGGTTATACGGGTTATACCTCAACAATAAGTTAATAAATTTTAACAAAGTTTTTCCGATACACATTTCATAAACTTCGGCTCACTTTTTCCCGCGTTCCGAGCGAAGTTAGCGGCCCACGAACTTTCGTAATGAAGAAAATTCCCGTTGGGTGAGTCTTAAATAATCTCCAGCCTACGAAACTTCCCGCGCTATTACGCATAAAGATGCCGGCATTTGCTCGCTTATCGTGAACATGCCAGGTAGATTTGAGCGGGAGGGAAAAGAAAGGATAACACCGGGAGATTATAGTTCACCTTTTTACACGGTCGCCCAAAGTTTAACGGGCTAATCCCTCGAATCGGCATTGATTACACAAACGACCCGCGGGGAGAGCGCTTTGATGTGCAGATGCGCGGCGAAGTTTGGAGTTTAATTAGACATTTAAGTGGAGGATTAAGAAAGCGTAATGGTGCAATGATGCCATTACATTTGAAATTTAAATACCTCGCACCCACTAAACCCACTTCAATTCGTTTTGGAAACTCGTTCCCCCCACGTTCGGCGATACCGCGGCCTCTTTCAGCGATTATGTTCTCATGATTCGACATCGTTAAACAGACCTACATACGACTGGCAAATTCTGAGGAGACTTTTCTGAAGAAAGGTCCTCCTGGTACCATATGTTCGGGATGTTTCAGAGAATATGACTGAATAAGGCATAATGGCACGTCGCGGTGTGGTTAGGAGTGGAAAAGCCTATCGGGTTTCGGGTCATTGATAATGAAATCATTCGACTCATATGGATACGCCTGTATCGTCTGTTCCCTTTTCAGTGAGAATATTTGCTTTACTGAATGAAGGTGAATGATGAACTATCTTTCAATCAAAAGCAAGATGTTCTTTAAGTGTTGCGTATTCCCGATAAGACTTCTTTCACTTAAAAAATTTATCCACGTCCGATCTCTGAAAACGACGCTGACGTTAGATTAGGCGGAGAGAAATCTGCACGTCATATCTATCGCTAAACATACATACATAAAGTCGCGATTATAGCGCCGCCTCGCGCTCTGCGACGCCCAATCGCCATTGCCCCCTATCCTCCCAGAGATAATCAGGCAATTGGCACCTTCTGATCTCCTCCTCCACCCCTTGTCGCCAACCTTTCACAGGACGTCCACGCCGTCGCCTTCCGGGAGGAACCCAATCGAAGACCTGCTTGGGCAACCGATCATCTGCCATCCTTCGCACATGTCCATACCAGACCAACTGCTTGGACCTGATATCGTGCACGATGTCCTTTTCCACACCCATTATCTCGCGTACCCTTTCATTGCGGATACGCTCTCTTCTCGATATCCCAGCAGACCTTCGCCAAAAGTCCATCTCGGTTGCCCTAAGCATGTCTTCAGTTCTTTTCTTAAGTTGCCAGACCTCACTCCCGTAAGTTACGATACTCTTCACGATGACGTTGTAAATTTTCCTTTTGGTCTCCTTGGAGATACTCTGGTCCCAGAGAACCCCATTTAGCATCGCGATAGCTTTCCTGCCTTGCACATTCCGATCTTTAATGGCCCGATCCAAATTTCCGTCCTTAGTTAACCGAACTCCGAGATATTTATACTCTTATCTATCGCTAAAACAGATGAATTTTATTTCTCTAAGTTCGATCACATTTTTAAAAAGAAAAAAGAGAAAAAAGGACACTAACGGGTCTAAAATTTTATCACTAGAAGACAGGGAACTGCATTTTAAGTATGAATTATTTGTAAGGCAATTATTCACGTCAAAAAACAAGCAATATGCAGTACACTGGAAAAAAAAACACATGGGATCTAGAGTCCAGACTCGTCAAAACATTGACAAGAAAAAGTACTCTTGATTCAATCAGATTTAAGCTAAATCAAAAGGAAATCCGCTCAAATTAAGAGGCTGGGTTCTTGATTTAAGCTTAAATCTGATTGAATCAAGAGTATTGTTACTTGCCTATGTTTTTAAGAGTCTGGACTCAAGATCCAATGTGTTTTTTTCCAGTGCATTATTTGCATCATCACGTAACTTTTCGCAAGAAACTTTCTACTGTAGACGGGAGAATGCGCCGCCATCTAATTACACGACATTTACAAAGCTGTTGATGTAAATTATTGATGGTAGCTGTTGTTAATACGGAGCTGAGGTGCCGTACACAAATTACGTGATTTTTACGATTTACGATTTTTAGACCTCACCTCTCCTCCCCCCTGTAAGGCACCTCTTGACCACCTCCCCTTACGTAATTTGTGAAGCCAAAAATCTTAATATTTTATCTTTTTCGCTTCTTAAATGACTTGAGTCTATTATTCCATGCGTTTATAATAAATGATGATACCAATGCTTGGTCTCAAAACAATTGATTATTGGGTGCAAAGAGAGTAAATCGGCTGTGAAAAAAAACCCCAAAAAGAGGATTTGAGCATACATAAAAAAAGTTTGACGAAGCTGTGCGGTCGCGTACGCGAGGAAAGACCCCGATGTTAAATCACGCGGATTCACTTTAATAGTGCGCGTTGAGCAGGGAAGTTCCGACGGTCGGGGGAGGAAAAGGAGAGAAAACACAATCTTTATTTACGTAATGGATCCGGATCCGGGCGAGGAGGAAAACGCGGTCCAAGGAGGCGAAGAAAATATGTTGGCGGTTAGAAAAATAAGGAGCAAAAAAAAGTTTCACCGCGGTGCCAACTAAAGCGGGTGCTCATCAGACAATTAGCGAGGATTGTTACCCTTGCGAGGAAGGAACAGCGAGTTCTCTCTCCGGCTGAGTTGACGGTTTTTGGAGCACCGGCGCTGCGTCCCGTCGCTCCCTAATGCTATCATTCACCGGGATCCTCCCCCGCTCTCCCCCCCCCCTCGCTCCCCAACGCCTTGGCTATTAACCCTTCCGAACTCTCTTGAGCATGCTCGCCGGGCCGGGACTCCGCGAGTGAAATGAAACGCCACCTTTTAGCGTATGGCAGCCCCGTCATAATTTGAGGGAATTTTAGGCAACTTTCGCTGCTACTTCCGAAAGTATGCCCCGGAAAATTCAAAACTACACGGAGAAAAAAACTTACACTCGAAAAAAAAAACACATTGGATCTAGAGTCCAGACTCTTAAAAACATCGACAAGAAAAAATACTCTTGATTCAATCAGATTAAAGCTTAAATCAAGAACCAAGCCTCTTAATTTGAGCGGATTTCCTTTTGATTTAAGCAAAAATCTGATTGAATCAAGAGTCCTTTTTCTTGTCAATGTTTTCAAGAGTCTGGACTCTAGATCCAATGTGTTGTTTTTTTTTTTCCAGTAAAGTGCATGTGTCCCGAGGTTGAGGTCATGTGGATCTCTAAAGTTTTCGGATCACGCATCTGAAATCTTGAGGTCCAACTGCCGAAGTTCGGGTCAGACATCCGAAGTACTTTGGTATGTGCCGGGATACGTCAGATGTGTGACTTGAATCCTTCGGTATATACTGAACTACTTCAGTTGTCTGACTCGAACTTTGGCAGCTGGACCACAAATTTTCGGATGCGTGATTCGAAAACTTCAAGAGATCCATATGACCTCAACTTCAGGTCCCATGCACGAAGTTTTTTTCTCCGTGTACATAAAGGAAGATTGAGTGCGAATCATCGGAATTAGCAGATTCGAAGGTGTTACGGTACTGTCTTCCTGTCTTCATGACAATTGCACAAAGAAAGTGAAATTTTTACACCCCCTGCAAAATGAAGAGTTACATTTGTGTCAAACAGATATTATAGGGGATTTTCGCACGTGATCGGATGTCACTTGTGTAGTTATTGTTCGGGCCAATCATCGACAACAAGGTGATGACAAGTGAATACACCGCTTAGTCACTTTTAATGTTGTTAATAAAATAAAGTTCCTTCACAGTGCAAAGTTTAAAGTTTTTCGTGTTTTATCGTTTGACGTGCGTAATAATTGTGAAAATTACACCTGAGGATGAGTTAAACACTCAAAATGGCCATCGTGTATTCTAGATAACAATCAAGGAAGGATCGGACCAGAATAGAAAGTAACTGTTCGAAAGTGAAAGAGTATCTTTTTAAAAGGACAAAATTGATACGTGGATCGTGAATATATCTAAGAGGTATAAATTACTAAAACTGCAAGCCTCAATTTTCGAGGGTTAATTCCTGGTGGCAAGTCATTTTTCCTAAAACATTATTTCCTACTGCAAGTTTTCCTAGTACTTTTTTCCTACAGGTCTTTTGTCCCATCACAGTTAGTCCTATGAGTGAGATGTCCTACTGGCTTTTTTCCTAAGAGTGTTTGTCCTAATTTCAATAATTCCTTAGGTATAGAATCACTTCAAAAGTGAAAACAATAGAATATATGGTTATTGGGCTCTATTTCTGACGTTTGTCGTTTGGAATCTCGTTAAAAGTTTCTAAAATGACCAGGAGAGGAAGGAGAGCGTTAATGCTTTAAAAATAACGCTCTTCATTGAAAAAATACATGGCCGGTTCTTTGGACATGGTGCACTTTCATGCCCCGTCCGTGACCCAGCTAAATGGAAACAAACGACAGAACTCTATCAAAGGACAAAAAGAGGCACAAAAAAAGCTCGAGAGAGACGCGCGAGATTTACAGAGAGTGAGGAGTGAGGACTGGCCGCTGCACAACTTAAAAAGAGAACTGTATGGAATAAAAGGGAATTTCATTTTAATTCGATCGAGTCGCGACACGGTAGTGCCAGAATGATTACTCAGGAAATCCCTTCGAAACCATGTTGCCACAGCGTATAGCCTTGTGCAATACACAGGGTGACCCAGGGTTCAACGGCCAGACTGCAGGAGCGTGTTTTATGGGTTGAAGTTAGACTTTTTGGTTAAATGAAGTTTTTTTCTAAAAGTACCCTCAGTTGGGTTGGAGTTACGCCCCCACCCCAAAAATTTCTGAAAGTAAATCTTTTTTCTAAACACTGGAAAATAAAAAACACATTGGATCTAGAGTCCAGACTCTTAAAAACATCGACAAGAAAAAGTACTCTTGATTCTCTCAGAATCTAGCTAAAATCAAGAACGAAGCCTCTTAATTTAAGCGGATTTCGTTTTGATTCAAGCAAAAATCCGACTGAATCAGAGTATTTTTCCTTGCCAATGTTTTCAAGAGTCTGGACTCCAGATCCAATGTGTTTTTTTCCCCCCCCAGTGAAATGTGGCAACGGTTGTGAAACAAATCTCATGAAAATTTGCACTTTCCTATACCGCGATGCATTCATAAATGATCTACATGAAGTCTAAATCTCAAACAACAAGAACGTCTTATTTTGACCAATCCCATAAAATACGCTCCTGCAGTCAGACCATTTATCCCTGGATCACCCTGCACAGTATACACTTTTGTGCGCCATTAATTTGTTTAAAAGCAGTGTTGATGTCGTGTGGAGCTGAATACCATATAAGGGCCTGTTTCATGTAAGAATCCTCTTTACGTGAGCTACAAGGTCTCGGAAACATGAGTGCCGTTTGCGCACCGAAAATCAAATTTGTTATCGTTCACAAAGTGGTAAGTTGACCTACGATTCTGCATTGATATCATGATACTCCCAAAAATCGACTTTTACACATAAAATGAAAAGGACATTCTTGTGTGAATCGAACTTTTTAAGTCTTACCTCCCCTGGTAAGAATTTCGATAAAAAGCTTTATCAACCCTTCGTAAGGACAGGATGGTTCCAAACCTATTTTAGGATAAATAGGAGTAAGGAAAAGGTAACCCTCAAAGAGAGAATAAAATGGTACATCAGAAAATGAGCGAATCCCAGGTTGACACAGGAACCGTTCTGTGAATGTCCTTCTTACAGCTTTTCGATTCGAGTGACCGCGTATGGACTGCCAAAATTGAGTGGAAAATTGCTTCTTTTCTTCTACGTTCTCCCTTCCTGGAAAGCCCGGCTAGCGAGATCCGCATTAGTGATAAAAACGATTAGGGATGAGTCGATTTAGGTGAATTATTTTCCCTCGTCAATGGTCAGCTTGAAGCAATGGCAAAGTTACACCGCTCGCAGCTGTGAAATCGTCTGTGCTGGGTCGTTTCTCGGGTGGCTTGCAAGTCTGAATCACTGACCGACAGATTAACGACTCCCGCACTACCGCAATCTCCAGAGACGGAGCTTGCAGTTAATAAGCACACTGGAAAAATATTCCATTGCCTCTCGCTTTAAGCTGTACGCTCATATGCTTCCAGAGAACTCCGAACCACAACCTCCAGGACCTGGGTATGTTGATCGAGGTATGTACGAAATTCCGTATATGTTACCATGTTACGGTTGAGGAGCGTACTCACCCTGATGCTACATGAAAATGTCTCTGCGTGGGCAGAGGAATCCCCCCAAACATCATTTACAAAAAGACAAAGTCAGTTGTGGTGTTTTTCTTTCATTTTACGCTTTCAAAATTATTAAAAATGAGGACCCTGATATGTTCTTTGATGTAGATATTTTTAGACACTATATGTACACCTCTGTCAAAGCTTCGGTAGAAGTATGCTAAGTTTTCTGTGATTTTAAATTTGTGAGCCCCTATTCCCTGTACAAATCCTCCACTTTCATTTTACTTCGTTCTTTGAATTTATTATAAGCACCTTTTTTAAATTTAGTATTCTTTTCTGGTCAGATCTAGCCTTTGTTTTGTTCTTTTATGTTTATTTATATTTATTTTATTTGTGTTTAATTTTCATTTCCTTATTTTAATCTTGTTCATATTCATTTATTTATTTGTTAATTTCTTACTATTGTTACCTTATTACTGAATTTTCAGTCATCTTATTTCGTATCATTTGTTCTTGGAGCGCTGCCCCTTTAACATCATGTGTGCATACGTTCACAATATTTGTCCAAACCTTCACACCCTGTGTGTCTTGCATGCCATCAATTTTGACCTTTTTTCATTTACTATTAGCTTTTTTCCCCATCCTTTTAAGTCAAGTATGCTTTGTTTGATTTTTTTTTTTTTTTTTTTTTTTTTTTTTTTTTTTTTTTTTTTTTTTTGTGTGTGTAGCCTTAGTTACCCGTAATTCATCTACAAATGTCATAGAATGTGTATTCGAGGTTGAGGTTTAAATCCCATGTTTGCAGGGTAATACCACCCCTGAACACAAAAAAAAACCGGGTGGTGCAAGTGAATGACATGTTTGTGCTGTGGTATGGATGTGCATTCCATGAACGAAGACGTTGCTCCTGTTCGGATCGGTGTATCCAAGGGGTGAACGAGGACTATAACTCCTGTTCGGATCGGTGGATCCAATGGTATCAGGGTTACTCCCCTGAGCACAAAAAGGGTTGCATCAATGAATGACATGTTCATACTTAGTTATGAAGATGTTCGATGCCTGAGGATGAAAGCCAGTGGTTTTCAGGGTTGTCTCTGATGACACCATCGAGATCGGATTCTTTGAATCCATGAGTTTACGTTAGCAATGATTGGCAATTATTAATGAAAATATTGATTTATTTCAGTTTGAAATCAAGAGTTGTGTTCAAAGATGGACGACGATTCTAATTTAAGACTGCAAGCGTTGGAGGTTGTCTGCTCGTCATTACAAGATCAACTTGATGGTCTTACTAGATTTGTGCAGTCCGATGATCCTGACATTGTCGAATTGGAAGTCAGGTATCAAGCAATTTTACCAGTGTTAGATCGGTACTCGAGGGCAGTGCAGGAGGTAAAACGTCTTGACCCTCGTCACGACTGCGATTTCGACGCATTCGAAGCCCAGTATTTTCGGGCATTAGCCCGCTGTCGAGTGTTGAAAGCCTCACAAAGTCACTCAGGGCCCTCGGTCCAAATGATAGCGGATTCGGGAGCACCAGTCACTTTGGTTTCTTCTAATTTGAACCCAAATTTGAGGTCATTGACCAAATTACTCTTGGTACTTAACCTCAAAATACTTAACCAAATTTGAGAGCCACAAGATGGTAACACGGCCGACGACGAGTCAGACCGACTCGCAGCGAATCAAGAGCCCCGAGAGCCCCGTGTGCCGTTTGAAAGCATGGCCGATGAGGGTTCGGTTCAGGCTTTGACGAGCTTTGATCTTTCGCATTACGCCTAGAACATGCATCTTAAAAAAAAAAAAAAAAAAAAAAAAAAAAAAAAAAAAAAAAGTATACAACTTTTTTGTACACGGCCAAATTAACAAGGAAACCCGTCGTTATCGATTGTGGGAAGTTTGCAAATATTCGCAAATGAAGCTAACTCAATTCCCTAAATATATCATTTTCAGAAGAATAAAAATGCCAAATAGCTCTGCCAGAGTTAGATGCAATTACATTTTAAACTTCTAGCAAATCAGGAGTCCACGGGTCAATGCATGCAGTGACTGGACCGACCGGCGCGGCGCAAAATTTGGTCTTCCGTGCTAAGATTCAGTTACGTAGCAAAGACTTCATTACCGATAAAATGGCGGGGGCGGGCAGAGCGGGAGCGGAGGGACGGCTCATAGCATCAATTAGGGACAGGTTTAACGACTTTTTAAACGCGCCGGCTACGTCAATTATGAATGCGGCCAGGCTACATCGATCGCGGGTCGCAGAAACAAAGCACGTCATAAATAATGGAGAAAGAAGCAGATTGTTCCGCCGAACGCAGGGCCGCAAAAAACTTCCAGGCATGAGGGTTTTCGAGGCACAACAACATTTTTGAATGGTTAGGGACGTAGCCGCGGGCAGACCCTTCGACTCCCCCATGACCGGAAAATTTCCCCGAAATACGTCATTTTTTGTGATTTTTCTGATGAACATGTGTTATTAGGTGATGAAATGATGATTTATTTGGAAAGAAGATATTAAATGCTTCTTTTGGAACACCTAAAAATGAAGGGATTTTGAACTAGGATTAGGGAGGAACGAGTGCAATTTCAGGAAAATTTCATATATTCTGAATGCAGCTGATGAGAGGAGTTTGATTTCAGGTGAGAAAAGGTGAAAAAACAAGAAGGGAGAAATAGGGGAACATTAGCAGAAGGAATTACTTAATGGCTGGCTGCTGAATGGGATTAGTACTACCCTTAGACGGTTTTTAGAATTGTTTTTTTCTTTAAAAAAAGGGGAGGTTCCTAAAACGCCAGTGACTCAATGCTTTCAAAAGTGAAAGCCCGAACGTGCTGATACAAGTAACAAAATGTAAGATATTAAATCAAAATATTTGAGACATTAAAAAGTAAAAAAAAAAAAAAAAAAAAAAAAAAAAAAAAAAAAACAGAATATACACATGTGAAAACATTCTTAATAGCTAGGGTACACCTTTAATATGAAGGTCCACAAAACCAAAAAAACTTCCTGGGTACCTATTGCACGCCTATCTGTTTTTGTAATTGATTTTTAAATCCTCAAAATCGGAGTTTCTCCTGTCTCACTAAGGAACGCACACAGGTACCAAACTATTTTCGATGATATGCACAGACTTAAAAAAATATTCGAACACCTGAATTACTATTGCCAGCAAAGAAGGAAGAAGAACAAAATGAATACCCGGATAAAATTGCATGAGTGTAAAAGAGAATGCTCTCCTTCCCATGGAAGACCATGCTTTTTTTATTATGGAAAATGTTAGTCATCAAGATACTGGCATAGTCTGAAGTAAAAAGCATGATCTCAATCTTATCTTACAGAGGAGCTTGACTGCATATTTTATAAATTCCCTTCACAAAATCAATATGCAGATAATACACAAGAGGCTACTTACAATAAAGAATCATAGGCAGTGATACGACTGTTTGAGAAAAAAAATTCAAATGAAAAGTATGAACAGAGAATATTACGGAATATTAGTAAAATATATTTCCGGAATCTTGATTCCATGTTCCTCTCCAAATTGGAAGGTCACTCTTTGATCCATTCCAGGAATCGGCACTGCAATTTCACGTGGAGTGTGCGAGCTGTTGACTAGTGAATTTGGACCCAGTTGGAAATACTTGATATAATACCATATCGGTCCTTGGTCAATTTAATAGGCGCATCGAGAAGAAAGGGAACTATCTTTTTCTGTACACCCTCCGAGTCACAGGGCGACTCAACGGCTTCAAACAGTTTTGAAGCAATGCGTGATTCACCCATATCCTCACTGATAGAATATTCTACGATATATGTTTAAGTTGTAGATCTATCAGAGCCGAACAATCCTATTTCATTCAGGTACACATCACAATCACAGGAAAATGCCAGTAAGTAACTTCCATGTTCCCATTGATGCACGGTATAGATACTGTTACCATTTACAAACCTATCAACAACAATGCTATGTTATGCTATGCCACTTGTTTACTTGTCACTTGCCTTATCAATGATTTTAACTTTTATTATATGAACGGTTTATTTTATTTAATTTGATATTTAATCTCGGAATTGCTATGTAATTGTCTTTACCATGTAGTTACTCACTTTGCTTATTTAGTTGCTTTGTAGTTTCTTTGTAGTTTTGCATGTGTGAGTTTGCTAATGTAAGCCCTGATGATGAGACCTGGGGTCTCGAAAAGCTTCGGCATGTAAGTAATTTAATTATACGTAAAAATGAATAGCATCGTGGTTTGTCTTGAACTTATTTTTATTTTAATTTTAAGTTTTACCATAAATATAAATATCAACAACAAGGTAAGGAAACGATTAACGCGGTGTAGCAATGAAGTTAGCGGGCGGTAAGGCACCGCTTGCTTTATTGGCAAGTACAAAAACATGGACAAAGTCTTTGTCTGCTAATAGTCCATTACCAGCGACACATGACGAGAATTCCGTCGATGACAATAGAGGGTATCTCAGTCGATAAGTATAGCCAGACACAGATGAACGATTCTCAGAATTAATCGTCAAATTTCTTCTGTTACATTCAGCCTCCGACCATCTGAGCGTGGCCCTGAGTAAGTCATACTCCTTAATCTTCAGGCTGTTTCGTTCGAGTATCAAACATAGAGTGTTCAGATCATTACTCGTAAATTCGTCAGTTTCAATGGCTTCTTTAGTTTCATTATCAATGATGCTCAGGCAGTCATCCCTTATTTTATTCTCATCAAAATGCACTGCCTTTGAAAGTATCAAAAATACACTTGACACCTTTAAATTGTCTCTTAAACGGTCGTGGCAGATATTTACTAAAGTAGGTACAGCGTATGTCTTAGCCGCATCGAGAACGTCCATAACATTGTCAATCGTGACTGCAGGGACATCAGAATAGAGGAATTTGAGTAGCACTAAAAATGTATCAGGCTCTATATCCGGAATCATCAGCATTTCGAATTTTCCGTTTTTACTTAAGATATCATCTAACACAGCACTTCCGACGCACAGAATCAGTTTGTGAGCGGGTATCCTCTGCTCTGTTTTGCCAACAAGGATATGAATATCGGCATACTTCTCAGAGTTACAAATAAAGGCAAATCCTTCAGCCAGTACTTGTTTATCACCCTGCCAGTCGTTGGGTAAGTCTGATGGATCTTCAACTTCTTGTTTGATCTGATTTGGTAGAAGTTTCAAGTCTTAGTCGTTTTCATTTGCGGGGACCCTCTGTGTCTTTTCTTGCCTTCTCTATAAGTGTTTTATACTATTTATTTATCATGGATGACTCAATTCCAAATTCATATAATGTTCACGTTTCATCCTTCCCTGTGAATAGCCTGAACGTAGAATCACAAATTTTTTTGTCTATTTATAAAAATGTTCTTCACTCCACGTTTGAGATCTATGTTCCATATTAATTACGTGTTTTTTCCTAAAAAATAAACAAATATGGTTTCTTATCGGATCGACTATCGGTTTATTGTTTACGTTTAAAAAGCCCTTCCTAACGTGCTGATACACTCATCAATACACCACAACTCCACGATTTTGTGCATATGTTCTTCTCCAAGAAGAGCCGACTTTTTAGTATAAAATTGGATTTTTTGTCTATCATAAGACCATGACCATTGCACTTTTGTGAAAGGCATGTAGAAGTGTTTTTGGATATTAACATAATATAAAAAGCGTTACAACTTGTAGTAACTGTGGAACTTCATGAGTACCCAAAGGATTTTAACTTTTCTCTTTCTAGATTCAGGTTCGCATTCCTTCCACATTGGCGAAGCCATCAATAATCCAACTTAATGTAACAATTTACTCATTGAAAAATTGGATGCTGAGAGACCAGTTTCCTCTGACAGAAAAAGAGCAACATGGACTCCTTTCCGTTAACACTTTCTCAATGCGGGTAAGCATTATTGAAATTTTTCCCCCACAGCACGTTTTAAGGTCAGGCATTCATTTTGCGTCACAAAATGAAACATTTATTTCCCATTATCTCTTTAATTCATTTGCGGAACACATCAGTCCCTTATTTTTTTTTTCCTAGTCAATGTAATGTTGGGAGCTTATGTTAAGTTTATGGCTAGTAGAGTCTTAAAACTTTCCCCATTTATTCTTCCGACAACTAATTCCTGGTATTATCACTTTTAAAAATGCCCATATTTTGGTTGCAGGTTTACATCAAATGCTGGTTCCGAGCTTCTAATGCTGTAGGCGCCCCAAAAAACGACCTGGAACTCATCACAGATTTACAGCAATTCAAAAAGTTCGACCCGTTAGGAGCAAGTGCAGCTTTTCGCAAACTTATTGGTACCTGAGCAAATCGCTAGTTTCACTGTCTCTTTTCGACAGCAGAGTCTCCGCAGAGGAAAAGAGAATGTGCCTTCTGAATATGAGAACCAACGATGCACAGTGGGAAAAAAAGCCGATTTAGCGCCGAAAAAGTCGGAAAATCAGCGAAATTGAAAATAGTCAAAATTGGTGTGTATGTGTTTTAACCGTCGACACACATCAAACTCAAATCGTATAGCATTCAAGACGAAAGAATACTCACCACTGTGACAAATCAAGGAACAAATGAATTAATGTTCCGAAGATCAAGCGGGAGGTCTATAGTTCCGCGACCCTCGATACCGCTACTACTCGAGCTCAATTCAATTTCAATAAAACCAAAGAGCATGAAAAACCTCCACTCGCGCAAATAATGACAGAACGTGGCCGCAGGGTGAGGGAGAGGGGGTGATAATGTGGGGATGCCGCAATATTTATAATGAAAAAGCTAAAATTTTATGTCTTTTGACCTGGTTGCCGGATGGTGTGTTTGAAAACCCAAATAATCGGCAGATAAGAAAAATTTTCTCCATGCATCTCGTCGAAAAACACTATCAGAAACAGAGGTAGACAGAATATTTATTTTCCTCTGAACGGCTCAAAACTTGTTTTGCATGTTTTGACAGGACGTCATGTTTTAAGCTAAAACCTTCATTTCCCCTCGTGAATACGTGACGAGTTTATTATTCAGGATATTATTTAAAGTTGCATTAAAAATTACATAAAGGTTGTTAATTTTGGGAAAAGTGGAGATGGACAAGCCTTGCTAAAATGTGGACTACTAAAACTTTTAGGGGAATATTTTTAACTCATTTCATGAAATCTGTACGAACGATGAATGTGAGAACCTTGACAACTGGCCACGCCTCCTGAGAGCAGAGTTTGATTGAAAAATGTAACAGAAAGATCTAAAAGAAGAAGAAAAAAAACCCTCTCAAGAATTCATAAATTTGGGTTAACCGGTTGCTAGGGAGTGGGGCAGTTAAGTTCAAAAAATGTACAACACCCCTTTTCCATTCTCAAATTGAAAAGAATTGTGGCACGCGAGATTTTTTTAGGGAATTTGTTCCTACGAAATGCATTTCTCTCAATGATTAAAGCCGCATGACGGACCCCCGTTTAAAATGTGAGTATCGTAATGCATCAAAGTTTAAATTTTTTGATAAAATATGAATGATCAAAAATTATACCATAAGCTTCGTATGATTATTTTCCTTTTTTGTTGGTTCACAGAAAATAATTACTAAATGTTTGAAAAAACATAGACTCGAAAGTAAGTTTATCTGGGAGAAATTCTCTTGGATCAACGATCACTCCTTAATATTTAACAGTATCATTTCTTTCTATTACTGGACCAGATACAACTTCATGAAAAGTTCCCTGGAGAGCCAAAATCTTCTAACCTCAAACTGCGTACTACTCTCAGAGATTCAAACACGGATCTGCGATTTTTTTTGTAAAAACAAATTGCTCGTTGGGGCCTTTGCTGGGTGACTGGTTTTGTGTCTTTTGGGTGGCTGTGTAAATTAACATTAATACCTAACGCATATCACTATTTACAAATTTTTACATAATATAACTCAATATTGTGTTCTACGCAGCTTAGCCAGCCGAATTTGGCAATATAATGTATTATTAAACAGTATGTAATTTTGCACATAATCGTAGTGGGAATATTATGTAAATTTGGAGATAATAGTAATGTAACGGAGAAATCTCCCATGGATGTAAATAAGCACACAACCTAGCCCCCCTTTGTAAAATCCTACCTAGGATGTGAATTAAGTACACTGGAAAAAAAAAACACATTGGATTTAGAGTCCAGACTCTTAAAAACATCGACAAGAAAAAGTTCTCTTGATTAAATCGGATTTTAGCTTTAATCAAGAACCAAGCCTCTTAATTTAAGCGGATTTCGTTGTGATTCAAGCAAAAATCCGATTGAATCAAGAGTATTTTTTCTTGTCAATGTTTTCAAGAGTCTGGACTCTAGATCCGATGTGTTTCTTTTTTTTTTTTAGTGTACACATTCTATCTATCTATCCATCTATCTATCTATCTTGTAAGAACCAATCTCCTGAGAATAACTGCACATGGAAACCTGGCAACCCTGTCTAATTGTTATTGATGTTGAAGATTCAATGGCACGTGAAAACACTTCCATTATTTCCGCAAATGATTAATCGTCGACGGCCAGAGGCGCTCCCACTCCGCCGCCTCCCGCCTTCGTCCCCCACCCCCGCTCCTTGGCTCGCCCCAAAATGCCAGCCGCCCCGCCGAATGACGCGCCATTTGCTCGTATGTAAGAGCGTGAAAGACAAAAGAAGGAAGCAGCCGTGCCGCACATCCTTCCCGAAAATTCGATAGTCGATTTTTTACTGTCTTATCGGGAAGATATTTACGCAACTTCCGGAAACTTCCTTGAGGAGATCGGTCAGCGCTCTCAGGTTACTCGAATAATGCTCTCTTAGTTGAATGAATTCAGATTAGAGCTGTCGCAAACTTTTGCCTTTGCGAAAAGAAGAGTTGTCTCTTAAGGAAGACTGCGCACGTTGGATCGAGTCAATGGGAGAGGTCGGACAAAATTTGGGAACTTTCAACGCTTTTAACTCCGTTTTTCACTGGAAAAAAAAAAAAAAAAAAAANAAAAAAAAAAAAAAAAAAAAAAAAAAAAAAAAAAAAAAAAAAAAAAAAAAAAAAAAAAACACACATTGGATCTAGAGTCCAGACTCTTAAAAACATCGAAGAGAAAAAATACTCTTGATTCGATCAGATTTAAGCTTAGATAAAGAACCAAGCCTCTTTAATTGATCGGATTTCCTTTTGATTTAAGCTTTAATCGAGCGGATTTACTTTTGATTTAAACTTAAATCTGATTGAATCGAGAGTCCTTTTTCTTGTCAATGTTTTCAAGAGTCTGGACTCTAGATCCAATGTGTGTTTCTTTTTTCCAGTGTTACAAAACTTAGAGGTTCTAAAAGTGGTTTCAATGGTCTCCTCGTAAAATTTTCTTCTACAAGCATCCCTTTAAAGTTAATGTGTGACGAAATGAACATCAAAATTTGCAGTTTTAGACCAAAATTTGATGTCGAACCTCTCCAATTGACGTGACCTCCTGTGCGGCGTAAAATTCGCCATAAGCGTGACGAGAAAGTCTGATATTCACTCCTAACTTCACAATCCTCGTAAGATGTTTGCGCATTTTGGAGCTATGTGTGTCAAAAGTCGTAGTTTTCCTCACGAAAGAACGTAACTAAATTTCAATGATGCCAAATTTCCTCTCACAAATTGCATTTTCACGAGAAAAATCTTCGGCATTTCTGACTGAAAATTGCACTGATTTATCTTCTTATCGCAGGTAAAAATCAGGCAAAATTTGGATAAAAATTGCACAGGTACATTCTCGTGAAAAATTGAATCGTTTAAGACAACTTTGCAGCATTGAAATGGAGTTGCGTTCTTGCGCCCGGGAAACGACGGAGTACGCCACGGCAAAGACACAAGTTGATAAAGATGAGCTACCCCGACTCCTCAACTCGACGCGAAACTGAAGTGGCCGCCGTCATGTGAATTCTACCCAGAATCCTGAGAACCATGTGGAAGATATATGGATTGCATTTGGCAAGAAGGAACCAAGAGCATTCCAATGTCACTAATATTGTGCAACTTTTTCTTTACCTTGCAAATATAGACTGGTCATCTAAAAAAATATATCTTTACTCCTAATAAACTATTAATTCACGAGGAAAATTAACCTTGTTAATTTAGTTTGCTGCATGATTGCAGTAATTTTACTGCAAAGAACGAAAGTTGCACAATCTTAGCAAATTGGTTCCTTTTTGCAAAATGTAATCCATAAGATCATCTCCAGCCGTGATGCCGTGAGTCCTTACAGGCGTGGAGATGGAGAAAATTACCGCAAGAATCCCACATATTTTAACGTAATTTTATCTGAGATATTTCGCATTGTAATAAACAATTTTTGCGGTCGAATTCAAACCACGAGTTACTTCCAAGAGACACGTGCAGAGAGACTGGGATCCGTATGAGGGCGGCAAAATGGCGGCGAGGTAGTTTCTCCGCTTTCCTCCGTTGCTAAAGCGACCACATGGAAGAGTAAAATATGATATATAACCGTCCGCGGTTTTGGTGCAAAACGCTTCTGTCGAGGTGTGGTGGCAACACGGCTCTTGTTCTTCGGTTTTGACTCTTGTAATACAAGAAAAAAGCTACTTGACTGAAGTAGTGGTTGTATACTTTGCCCTCACCCTCTTTGTACACTGCGAACGTCCCATTCCCCTTTAACGCCGAGTCTTAAACATACCTGGGCACTAAATAAGCAGCAACACACCCGAGTTCTCGCTCCGTTTTCCTTTGCCTCGATTTCTTCTTCCCTTTTCATTTTTTTTTCACTCAGTAGTTTTCCCAATCCCGTTGCGAAATTAATATTTCAGACCTCGCTTTTCATTTAATTTCTCTCGTGTCACCTTCCTCTTTCCGTCTACTTTTATCTTCGGTTTGAGCCACAAGGCCCTCAAGTTGAAGCGGGAAAAGGGATCAGAGGATCTGAGACGGGTAAAGAGTCCAAGAACCGTGCCCTCCCTTCATCTTTGACTTTTGTCTTCCGTTTCCTTGTCCTGGAAAGTTTATTCTTCCCTGGGTTTTACTTTCCGCGCCGAAAGCATAAAATTTGGTTAAAGTTTCTCTTGTTAAAATTTCAAAGGTTAATTCAATCTAAGTCAACACCGTGTCACTTTTTATCCTTCATCGTTTGTTCTTACAATCTATTTGAGTCGACTGAATTCGCCGAACCACGAGATGAAAATCGGGCATTTCAGGATCTTAGAACGTAATATTATGCGGCTACAGACCGAACGAAAAATTAAAATTGTACACATCCTACAAAACCGGAGGACACTGAAACTGCTACACTGGAAAAAAAAAACATTATATCTGGGGTCCAGACTCTTGGAAACATTGACAAGAAAAAATACTCTCGATTCAATCAGATTTAAGCTTTAATCAAAAGGAAATCCGCTCAAATTAAGAGGCTTGGTTCCTTTTGATTTAAGCTAAAATCCGATTGAATCAAGAGTATTTTTTCTTTTTCCTGCACTAAACAAGTTGAATTTCTATCTTATGGCATCTTTCGCACGAACTCGTCACAATAATCGATTCAGACTTTTGGAATATTGATCAAGTTGGTGGATAAGAATCTGAAAAATAATCGACAACGCATCCTTAGCCCACAATCGCGAGATTTTGGTTGCTCGATACCGCCGTGGTCTGAGGCCTTACCGTGTGGCAGGTTAAATGACGGTTGAATAAAAGAAACTTCGAAGAAAACCAACAAAATGTGGATTCACAGGAAAACTTCCAGGCAAAAGAAGGCTGGGAACACATATTGCCCTTGCCTGGGCAAAGCACAAAGTTTCAAAAAGCGCCATTAAAGTCTGAGGCGAAGTTCCACGCCGTTGTCATACCGACTGGCAGTTATTCCGAGTCGTGTTACATGATGTTCAAAAAAAAGGGACCAATCTGCGGTTCTCCGGGGAAGGTTTTGAATTACAGAAAACTGCAGAACACGTAAACCTCCATTCCACGAGGCAGCGCGGCGTTGAAGAATCTCCGTAAAATTTGGGACTTATCAAAAATAAGAGAAATCCACTCAGCACATGTAAATGGTCCCAACTGTATCGTCAACTTGACATTTGAAAGCTTTCAGAAATGTATCCGATGATGTCTGAGATATTATGTTCACACAGATCGCACTCGTGTATTACGGTTCAAGAAGCTTGGTTTTGTGTTTATATTAAAATGGTGGATAATAAACATTATTTTAACACAACTACCGATGTTGGAACTGGCTATGAAGTCCGTACGGAAGTTTATTTTCTCATTTAAAAAGAAAAAAGAACACATTTTTAATCTGTGAAAAGCGTCCAAGTACTTAAACTGCATTACTTGTTCAACTGCGGTACCGTCCACTGCTAACTTACATCGTATTGGATTTTTGCTGGTGACCATCCTTTTTGTTTTTTTAGCCGACACTTTCATGTTGAATGTCTTCGCAGTTAGGTTGAAGGAATGGAGCATTCTTTGCAGATCATCCTCGGAGCTTGCTACTAAAACAGCATCGTCTGCATAACAGATTACATTGATATTCGAGATTATATTGATATACCAGAGTGCGTGACAACGTCAAATTCACGGAAAACGGTAGAAGCCCTGGCCAACAACTAGACCCCCGTAGCTGAGCGTGTTCGGTTCTACAGCAACAATCCTATATCTGGCTGCAAATGAGAAGGATTACCAGCTGCCCCGCTATTGAACAATCCTGATGAAATCATCCCACCAGCGTATAATCTTGTCGTTGGCTTAGACGACGATTTCCGCGATACCCGTGGAAAGTTAGTCGTACTCGCCAAGGAGCTCCCGAAGTACTTTACCCGTCCTGTTGATTATGCCAGCGATGGAAGTAGAACCATGTTAATGACTAATGACCAGAATGGTATGAGAGTAAGCGATAGAGGCATTCAAGAGTTAGTTGGTGCGTACAATAACTCAATCAAGATAGAGAGAAATATCCCTGAGTTCGACAATGTTCGGCCAGTAATTGCCGAAATACATTTGTATGGAAACTTCTCGCTACACGGAGAACGACCGCTGACCGTAAGTCGGTTCTATCCTGCTTTTGCAACTAGAGATAGATTAGCATCTCCCCAGGTATCCATCATTGGGTGGAAGAATGCGCGTTCTCTCATTTACGCATAATTCATTTGAAGGGTTTAAATCCTGCAACGTAAAATAAATGGATTCCCAAAAGTGAATAGATTATTAAAGACCGACGAACCCCGCCTGTGCCGTCTCTTCAGCGGTACTGCCGGCCCCAAGCCCGGGCTGAGGAGAAGGGTTCGGAGGTAAGGCTGATAGAGGACAGGTCACTCTGGACATTCAGCGAGTACCTAACGCTACTAAACACGAAAAATTGTTACATCGTGCTGTGTGTGCTGCTGAGCAGACGTTTACGGGTTACTCTTATTTGCAGGGGCACATTGATTTATTGATGTTTATTGTGGACATTTGCGGTGCTGATGAATCGTTGCTTTTACATATTTTGAGACAATTTTCTGTGGGTGATTATTCAGCGTATTTTAAGGATAATTTTGAAAAGATGTGTAAAGAAGTGTTGAAGCGCGAATACGATTGGGAAAAATTCGGGTTTCCTGATTTGATTACATGTTTCATTGCTCGTGTTGACATGAGCAGAGAGTTAAAAGGGGAATTCGCTGATGTTTTTATGGATAACGGGATTGAAAGTTTAATTTATTTGGCAATAGCGAGGTGGAAACAACAGCTAGACTGGGTTGACTCTCATCTAAATTTATTCACTAAATTAACAGATAAAGTAGAAAGGGCGAATTTTAAAAGAGAGTAAGAAGATTTTAACTATGCGAATTGCCCTATTGACTGGTATGAAGTTTTGGATGATTGGAAGTTGTATTTGCGCAATAATGAAAATTTTGTTAATGAAGAAGTGTTAATTGAAGAAAGCGATTGTGAATACGACATCAATTCCGATGTTGAGAGCGTAATAGACTTCCAAGACGACAAAACTGAAGATTTTGACGTTGGAGATTTCGCATCCGAGACGCTGTCTGTGTTTGATTCTTCGATAGTAACACCCGAAAAAGAAATCAGTGAATCTACGATGCGGAGTCTGGTGACGTCTCAAGGTGTGAAGTGTGATAAATTGTTAGAGTGTGATGACAAAATTGATGCAGCGAGTTTGCTCTCACGCGCTTCGTCGCGAAATTCTTCTATGGACTCTGTGATTAGTAGTGTTGTTCTGCGTCATAGTTCTCATCCTTCTACCGCGTATTCAAGGTTATTTACCTATAAAATGAAAAAGGAAAGTAAGACTACCAACGAAGTGAGAGAACTAGTTCCCATTGATAACAGCTCCAAAAAGGTGGGAGTAGTAGATTGGCATAACTCCCCTGGGAAAGTTAAAGTTGGCGTTTATTTTTCTTCAAATTGTACAGATAAAAGAGATCCGTTTATCGGTTACGGCGCCGAAACTCTGTTTGGTTTTGAAGAGTTAACTAAAAAACGCGCGAAGCGTGCGTACGCGGTTTACGGTGAGTGGTCCGGTTTTGGCGTCACACATGACAATGGGTTTATTTTATTTATTTGTTGTTATTCAAAATCTAGAGCCGATTCTGATAGGGCTGCCGTCAAATCATTTTTGGATTGGTATCCTGAAAGGGGAACGCGGTGTTTAATGGAAATGGAGACAGATGATAAACTCGCAATTTATCAAACGATTCTTTTTGCGAATAGATCAATTTCTTTGGTTCAATATCGAAATTCTCAATATGAAGATATAGTTAAAATGTACGCTGCATCGCCGTTTTCTTCCCCTGCACCTAATATAGTCGACGTTTTCCCGAAATTGGATGATGAAGATTTGGGTTATGAGAGGCGGCCGCCTTATCTTGTCGGTGACGGACCAAAAGTTTATTTTAGGAACAGTATGATAGAGTATTTGCACATAGAAAAGAACACCGTTAAAGTTAAACTTAAAAAACACGATTGGGTTATCAACATTTTAGAGTCTGAATTTAATGCTACCAACCTGCCTCCGGTAGAAGGACCCATTTTTCTCGTGGGAGAAATAAAAAGCCTCGGTAACAATAATTTAATCGCGGGATTTTCAAAACATTGCAATCGAGATACAGCTTCATCAGATGCTGATAGCTAAATTGTTAACAGCCTGTAAAAAGACAAAATATTTTCCATAACATAAAAATTAAGTAATTTGCATGACTCCGGTGGTGGCGATTCTTGAAACTTGGCAACTTTATTTTTCTTTCATTTAAATGTAAGTAAAACAATCGATTTTTGAGGCGGCTTGCCTCACATAAATCGATACATGCAATGGATTTAAATGAAGGAAAAACAGTATTGCCAACTTGCAAAATCGCCACTGCATGACTTCAATCAAAAGGACATAAGCATGGGGACCTGCAATTGTCAAAAGAAGGTTCAACTGTTGCAGACAAAGTTACATTTTGGAGCCCGATGCGTGAAAACTCATTGTGGGAATCAGACGGTTGAAAGATCCTTTTTTAAAGATAGTTATTGGTCAATGCAAAGAGGAGAAAAATCTAGTGACCTCTTTAGTTAAAAATACACTGCTTTTTGCAAACGATGTAAAATTGCGCCTCTCAACATATGGTAGAGTTTCTTTTCACAGAAAGGTCATGTAGATGAGCTGGTCGAGTATCAGGGCACTCCAAAAAATTCCTGAGTTCCCTTTATGGGTTGGAATTACTCTCGGAGTATCGGTTCGAGACACTTCATCCCCAAGGTACTCTCATTAGGAAGCCCCGCCGAACTGGAGTACCTCCCACTCCTTTGAGCTATGAACTTCAGTGCGTTCATCCCACTCGGATGGAAATAATCTGTGAGGCGACGACGCACTGTTCACCATTACATGCGTCCGATAAGAATTCGGGTTTAATCTCAAGTTAAAACGAAAAATCATGTTACCCTTGTAGACTTCGAATAACTTTTGTTTTCAATCGCTGCACTGGCCATGATTAATTTTGAAATTTTTTCAGAATCCGGAATCAGTGATTCCCTTTTTCTACTGCTAACTATGAATGCTAGTTTCTCTGTACGGCAGGTTTCTTTTAAACAAATAAAATAGTAATATGCGTTCATCCCGTTCGCAAGGAAATAATCTGTGAATCGACGCACTGTTCACCATTACATGCGTCTGATACGAATTCGGGTTCAATCTTAAGTTGAAACGAAAAATCATATCACCCCTCAAGACGTCGAATTACTTTTGTTTTCAATAACTGCGCTGGCCATGGTTAATTTTGATTTTTCTGAATCCGGAATGGTGATTTTCTTTTTCTACTGCTAACTATGAATGCTAGTTTCTCTGTGCGGTAGGTTTGCTTTAAACGAATAAAATGCACTTAGCTACGTGTTCTGCATACGTGAATTTTGGATGCGAAAACATGGCTTAATGGTGCATTAAATCATACTCTGCTTGGAGATTCAATAAGACTGTGAATTTTTCCGCGCTCACTAGTGTAAAAAATGTGCAAAATGAATAATTTCAGAAAAAGCCAACAACTGCATAAAACACCGCGACTGAATCACAATGTTTTCGTCTAAAATGAGGGATAAAAATGTTTTCAACAAGAATAACGACATTATAACAATATTTTAACAAAAAAACATCATTTTCTCCCTTACTCATGAAGAGGACTTGTGGCGTCGATGCACTTGCCGGAGCTCTTCGAAAATTCTGAGCGCCTTCAATTTTTTCTCCGGGCAACATCGGCGGCTTCTGATCAAGTATAGTTGCATTCGGCCCCTGACGGCTCCTGCTTTCGATCTAACTCTATAATTGATATTGAAGTGTGGAGGCGTATTTTTCTTTTAAACGCTTTGCGTCGTTCGTAAAAGAATAACGGATCGAATGAGAATTCAAATGCAAACATTAATCAATTTCAGTAGAAGTTGAACAAAAATCGCGAGCATTTTTGCGTAAAAACATGCAACGACTCTTTTAGCGAGGCACAGGAAAGAACAGAAATCGTAAGACTTCCTCACAGACCAGCATACTCATGCTTTGCAATAACGCAATTAAAGAAAAAAAAACGAAAAATAAAGTTCATATATACAGTTCTCAGCTAGGTCGAGGCTTAAGCAGAACGTGAGAAATAGTTTTCTAACAAAATTTTCCGAAGATATTTTCGCCGCTAAAGTAGTCGAAAAGACTCTTTGTTTCACAAGAGAAAAAGTCCTCTGGAGAAAGTAAATTCCATGTAATTCACTTAACTTCCCCTGAGACTCCCTTCATCAGCTAGATGGAGATATTGTGATATTCCCGGGAAACTCATTTAAGTGTCCCCAACTATACTTTTAATTCAGGAGGTCGCAAACCTTGTACTGCTGAACTACGAGTGGTCATGAGCCTCATTGCACGGCCGTGCTAGGAAGAACGTCGTATGAACATTCGAGAGTTGCCAAATTTCCTTCAATAAAATGTTTGTTTTTGAGGAAAGATATGAATATTTTTCCTTGAAATTTTCAGGGACTTCAGGTGAAATCGGGAACAAAATAATCTGTAAAATTGGAAGGAAATATTGATAAGTTTACCAGGAAATTGGTGTTTTATTAAAGGAAATTTGGCAGCGCCTGAAGGCTTATACGGCGTTCTTCCTCGCCTGAAGGCTCATACGGCGTTCTGCCTTAGCACAGCGGTATACTTGTTGGTCTTTTGTGGAAGTTGGGGTCACGTATGGTGTGAAGCGCCTGCTCTCCCGAAGGACGCAGGACATAACGATGCTTCAACAACGTCAATTTCCCGATATCGGACCCTTGTAAAAAGGCCTCTCGCCGGGGCGGGAACAGGGATTTCCATGGCACGTCGCGAACTTGGCCGGCGCTTTTCGAGGGGCGAAAATCTTGGCGCATTACGAGCGTGACAGAGGCAGGCATATCTGCACGGGCGTTTTTATTAAACCATAAATTTCGAGCAACCTGACTCCGGCGTCGCAAAAAGGTTCTTTTCACCGGTGTATTGTTAACGGCGACCTGGAGCGGCTTCCAGCTTCGCCGGTGTTGCCAAACCGTGATACAACCGTCCGGTCTTCGCTATGATGCCCGCGGGTAATTTACACGCCGGATGGAGTATCACTTAATTTGGCAATACTTGTGGGTGCTCCATTCCGTCGCCGGTAACGAACTGCGACACTTGCCCCCGCCGTGGACCGAACCGAGTACGTATTTTCACGGACCCGACAAAGAACTCAAGGCGACTGTCTTCATTTCCTTATCATTTCCTTTGGGAGTTGAATTTCATAATTCAGTTATCGCGTGTGGTTAACAGGAAAAGCGAACACTTTTGGAGGAATTTTTTTCACAAAATAACTCGTGAAATGTGATAGGTTACCCACCAGGCGAGGACTTCCTAGAACTTCATTAGAAACATCGGGACCATTTTCAACCCCGACCGCGGTTTCCCATTTCTTTTTTTGAGGGGGAACGCAAAGCAGGCTGTGAATTACATAACAACTCAGATTTAAGGTGTTACGTTCTCACGGTGACAAAAGTTTAAAAAAGCCAAAGAGTTTTGTTTTGTGACAGAACGGGCAGAGCTCGGTGATCGCGATGCGAACGGCTCAAGTCAAACAGGCTCAGCAACTTACACACAAGTGTGATTTCATCACTTCATTTTCAGTTACAAAATACAATACTTAATAACAATCAAACGTTCATGGTAATTTACCAAGAGTCCAATTACTTAAAGCGTGAAACTAATTTACAGTCCTCCTACCTTGTATTAGGCAATGTATTAGGTTTATTAACTGAGAAATTCTGCCTAGCTAAGATGGGCAAGCATATTCCTGATCAAAAGGAAGTAGCTTTTATACCCACTGGAAAACAAAAGTCTTATGGACCCTGAGTCCAGGCTCTTAAAAAAATTGCGAAGAAAAACTACTCTCGATTCAATTGGATTTTCGCTTGAATCGAAAGAAAATCCGCTTAAATTAAGGGGCTTGGCTTTCGATTCAAGCAAAAAATCCGATTGAATCCAGAGTATTTTTTCGTGTCAAATTGTTGAAGAGGCTGGACTCTGGATCCAAGAAGCTTTTTTCCCGGTGTCAGCTTTGAAAATAATAGTCGGCATTCTTCAGTTGAGGCATTTTCATAGGAATTTCAGTGCCGAATATGTCGGGGCGGCGCAACGGCACGTCAAGCACTTCGACTCCAATATCCAAAAAAAAAGGAGCGTTTGGAATTATTGGACCAGTCGCCGACGACGATCTGCAGATGTCCCGATTGAGGGGACAGGACGCGAAAACGTCCTCAGTGAAGTTAAATAACGCTCGACGATGAAAGATCCACTTAAGAGCATTTTATCATTTCATATTGAACGGAAATGAGGTTCCTACAAGCGGAAAACGAGACTGCGTCTTTCTATTCGAATGTCAATAGCGTAGTTGCCGCGGCGAGCTCGGGTGACATTTACAACGGGGCCGGGTGGAGGGATCCCGTTTCTGGCGATCGGAATGACAACGCGGGTCAATAGCTCGACTCCGTAATCAGACCTGGAGATCTCGCGCACTTCAGAGGGGTTTTCTCAATACCAACACTTTGAGGTTATGCCACGGCTCTACCTCTCTTACTCGGCACAGTTGCTGGGTCATACAGAAATATCACAACTTTCGCTTTTCCGCTGCTACGAAGAGACAGAGTTCTACACTGGAAGAAAAAAAAAAAAAAAAAAAACCACATTGGATCTAGAGTCCAGACTCTTGAAAACATTGACAAGAAAAAGGACTCTTGATTCAATTAGATTTAAGCTTAAATCAAAAGGAAATCCGCTCAAATTAAGAGGCTTGGTTCTTGATTTAAGCTTATATCTGATTGAATCAAGAGTATTTTTTCTTATCGATGTTTTTAAGAGTCTGGACTCTAGATCCAATGTCTTTTTTTTTCCAGTGCAGCTGTAAAATATAAGGTGCATACAGTCGCAGGCTGATAAACTGGTTTGTTAAATGCAAGGACAAACGGTCACAGTTTGTTTGTTGAAGTAAAAATGTCAGAACTTTACAGCATTCCAAAGGCGAGAACAGTTTTTTAACAATCGTGTTTTAATAATAGAGTATATTTCTTTCGCTATTGTTTTTTCGAGTATTTATTCCGAGAAAATATAAGGTGCATATAAGGTCGTAGACTGATAAACTGGTTAGTTAAATGCGAGGGCAAACGGTCACAGTTTGTACGTTGAAATAAAAATTTCAGAATTTTCCAGCATTTTTAAAGGAGAGAACTATTATTTGTCAATCAAGTTTTAATAATGGAGTAAGTTTCTTATAAATTTTAAGAATGCTGCTAAAAAGACCGCTTTAATAGCAGGAGAAAAGACTGGCCTGAAACATGTTCAAAGGAAAGCCACAAAATCTTCTCAGTCAGCAACGAAAGACGATGGAATGATTGATTGATAATAGAGTATGTTTCTTATAAAATTTAAGAATGCTATAGAACGTCTTGCCGGGCGGTTGCATCTTCAACGACATATGGTTGTCCAATGATAACTATAAAGATTAGCTCATCCGAGTCTCAGATGATAATAAAAGGGCAGCATGTGTGTTTTGTGGTGAAAAGTCCTTTATAATGGTCATGATGGGCGAATCTGCTGTTAAAAGTCACTTGAAAGCGGTAAAACATCTGGAAAACGCTCGGCATTTCGAGAATAATCCTTCTACACAACAGAGAAGTGTTGATTCGGAGATGGAACAAATGTCTACAATACATGGAGAAAACTGTGCACTTAGGAAAGAATATATTGCTTGAATATTCGGAAAAAATGGCTTAATTTTAAAACTTTTTTGTAATATATGATCAAATGATTCACGAATTCCTTTCACAGGTTACCCCTCCCTTGTTCCGTTTGTACCCTGTCGTGACAAAAGTGTGTGCCTTTGTGGCACTTTATAACACGACGGGACCCAATCAGAAATGGATTCTGTACATCTTGACTGTGACTTCGAAGGTGCTCCGACTTACAAGAATAAGAAAAACCACAGGAGGAAAGTGTAAGTTGGGATACCGAATGCTTGGCTGTCATTATAAAAAAGCTCCGACTTACGCAAAAAAAAAGAAAGAAATAAAATAATAATAAACAAGTCCGAGTGAAAATTTTTACCTTGAATAGATCCTTTAATCTAAGGGTATTTGGATGATTTGTACCTGCAACATAGAAAGAAAACCATCAGCTAAGTATTCAATTTAAAAGATAATTTTGAGGAATCACAGCAGCATTTATCTTGTAACTGAACGTGACACGGGACCAGAAATCTGCGCCAAAAGTAATTGAAAACCATCCGCAGACTGGTGGTCCCACGCTGAGGGGATTTAATCGCGTAAAAACCCGACAACTGAGTGCCCCGAAAGGCTTTGATCAAACGAACGCAAGAGCGACGAAATAAAAAATTCACCTCGAGAGAAACGCGAGGAACGTGCACAATCATTTCTACCGCGATCGAAAACTTTAAAAAAATAACATAACGAGCGAGTTGAAAGTCTGAAAGCGAGGAGGAGGGATTTTAAACGTCGGGGCGCGGAAAGGGACCGACGAGGGGGAGGAAGCGGCGACGAATAAAGAAATTGGATTTTTCTCCGAGGAGAAAACCAGAACCGCAACCACGTCGCTTACAACATAATAATAATTATAATAAGGGCCAACTCTCTGCGAATATTTACCTGAAAAGTAAATCCTACTCCGACGATTGCCATGTTTAAAGACTGAACGGACGATTTACTTTACGGAGAGAAAAAAATATATAAGCTGGATCTTCGACCTTACAACGCTTTCTTGAAACTTACAACATAACAATAATAATTATAATAAGGGGCAATTCTCTGCAAATATTTACCGGAAAGGTAAATACTACTCTAACGATTGCCATGTTTAAGGAATCAACGAACGATTTACTTCACGGCGAGAAAAAAATATAAAAACTGTATCTTAGAACGGCATTTCAAGGATAGCACACAAAATGAGTGTCGAGGATGTAAAAATTGAAAATATCTAAAGGGCCGAGACTTTATGATGTCCTGAGAACCCTATTTGCAACCCAAAAAAAAGAGAGGAAATTCGGATACTAACCAAGTCTAAGGCATGTGGATCACAGGTTTTTTCAGTGTTAGCAGGCTTTTTTAGTGTAGTTTTGGACCGTTTTTGTTTTCAGTCTCATCTTGTCTTATCGCGCACCGGTGCGCTTGTGTGGTTTACCCGACGAAATTAGGACGATTTATAATCCTTCACCGGTTCAGCTTCGGTAAAACGGTGAGCTAAAAACCTTCCTAGCATCATTCTTTCTTTAATTTCACGATTTACATATCCTTTCTCGTACTGATATTGGGTAGAACCAATACCAATTTTGTTTCAATTTCCTTTGTGAGTTTGCGTGTGCGAATGACTGCACAGAGAATAGAGAGATTTTTTTTTCTGAGCTCTTCGTACAGTCACGCTTTAGTAGGAAGCATGAACAAGAGTAATTTCAATCAGGAGCGGCAGCATCTTAGCTCTTTCCGGGAAAAGCTGGAGCAAAATTCCTACTCAATTTCAAAAGCGGATTTAATCGATCCAGGTGAACTAAAAAGCCAGATAAAAGTGCAATCTTAATATCTAATTTGAAAAATAGAATGAAATTGTGAATCAACCACTGTACTAATTGCGAGGGGCGTTGGTTCATTTGAAAGGTGTTGTTCTCAATGCTTCGGGAAAACTATAAATTATTTTCTGGGGTTCGTCCCCGATTTTTAAATCCCTAAAAACTCATAAATTGGATGAGGGGAAGTGGGGGTTTTTTGTTTTTTGTTTTTCGGAAAAGTTTTGTTGCTACGCATCTTACTTTACTGTTTGCTGTCTTTTTATCAGCTGTTTTCATTCAACAATCATCATTAAGTGAGGTTACTTCCAACACTCAACTGCCATCAACTTACATTTTTCTTTTCCCGCGTTTTTTTTTTTACGGTTTTTCATGATTGGTTCCATCTTTTTCCTATTGCCAATTTTTCCTCATTAAGTCAATAACCTCCAAGTTTTTTTTCTCATTTCCGATCAGAACTTTTCACGCTGTTTCTTTTCAATGTGTATAAATATGTTTATTATTAATTTCCATTTTCATTTCATCCTTTTTCTTCTGATTTATTTTTTTTAATTTAAAAATTGAACTTTTCAGTTATGATTTTGTTAAAATAATAATAATTTTTACTAATTTTAATTTTAAATTTAACAGTTGTTATGAGTGAAATTTTCAATGACCGAGGCGGTCGTCCTCCAAAACGTGGTCGCGTTTTCCAGAATTCTTCGCATGTTCGTTTAGTGAAGCAAGAACTTAACTCTGTTATTAGTATAGAAAATCAAAGTTTCATTTCTTCATTTCGGAAGTATAAAATTGATGATCAGAACTTTGATGAAAATTTTGTTACCAAATTTTCAGTCGGTTCAATGAATATAATTTGTCATCATTGTGATGCTCGCCATTTTCAGGGTGAAATGTCCAATGGTCATTTTAATAACTGCTGCCAAAATGGCTTAATTTCTTTACCGAGTATTCGGACAAATACCGATTTGAAATCATTATTTTTATATTCTCAAAATTTCATAAAGCATATCAGAAATTATAATAGTGCTGTTGCTTTTGCCTCTTTCTCTGCAAATCGAATTGATATTCCGGGTGATGGACCTTATTGCTTTAAAGTTCAAGGATCCATATATAGGTAAGTTTATTACCGGAACCAGAAAGCAGACTGAACATGGAAAAAACGAAGAAGAAAAAGCGGAAAAATTAGATGAAGTTAAAACAGGAGCAGAAAAAGAAGAAGAACCAGAAGGAACAGCTACTGAAGAAGAAAAAGAAGAAGCAAAAAAAGAAAAGACAAAAGGAGGAAAGAAGAAGAGCAAAGTTGTAGGAAATATAGGAAGAAAAGCAGGACAGAAATGGCAAAAAAAGAATCAACAATTTAATCGAAAAAAAAGCAAAGTATTTAAAAAATAAAAAAAGATCTTCTTTAAAATTAGTTTGAAAACAAATGTAAAACCTAAAAAATAATTTTGTATGAAGATTAAAACAAAATTTTAGTTTAAGTTTACTAAATAAAATTACAATTTTTGAAAACATTTGTTATATTTATTCTCTCAAAAAAATAATTAGACCCGATTCAAAGACAAAACAGAAAATTAAATGAAAATAAATAAAAAAAAAAAACATATGAAAGTGAAAAGTGTACAGGAAAAATAAGGGGCTGCGAAGCAGCCCCATAAGCCCCTAGTAATAATTAAATTCTACTGTCTATTTTTATCATTGCTGTTCAATGGTGAAAAAACGAGTTATCTTTAAGAAAAATACCTTCTTCTCTTTACCCTGCACTGGAAAAAAAACCAAATTGGATCTGGAGCCCAGACTCTTAAAAACATCGACAAGAAATATACTCTTGATTCAGTCAGATTTAAGCTTAAATCAAGAACCAAGCCTCTTAATTTGAGCGGATTTCCGTTTGATTTAAGCTTGAATCTGATTGAATGAAGAGTCTTTTTTCTTGTTAATGTTTTCAAAAGTCTAGACTCTAGATCCAATGTGTTATTTTTTTTTTTTTTTCCGGTGCGTTGATTCGCATGCTCTGACATAGAGCAATAAAAAATTTCTCTTAGTGACAGTAAAAGGGTCACCACTGCGACAGCGAGTGCAAGAAGTATTTTATTATTACTCGGTTGTTTGTTGTCGGGAATCGTCAATTGTATAATTTTAAGATTGGCTGCTTTACCAAGTGCCACTGGTCAAGCCCTAAGGCAAAAGAAATGTCGCTATGTAAAACCCGTTCTTTCGGATCACTCATCAACTCATGCAGTTAGAGGCAATCTCATTGTTCATGATTGCTTCCTCAATCAAGTGCCTTCAGTACTGCCTTCAGTCATGTCAGCAAAGAAAGGCTGTAGGTATGCTGCTGTCTGTTCAGGACCTGTCCTCGATTACTCACTAGCTCAATACCGATGCGGTAGTCGCAAGCAGTTTTCTCATTGTGTGATATTTTGGTATGCCTGCTCAGGGCCGGATTAAAGGGGTGGCCACATAGGCCGCGGCCTATGGCGGCAAATTTTGCATTCTTTTTTAATGTAGGTAGCCATCAAAAAAAAAGAAGGAAAAATTGGATCCAGAAAATAAATTACAAACGAGAAAAGGCGATAAAATCTATAATTTCCTGAGAGTAAAAGTATAGTAATTTCTAATTTTGTCGTCTTTCGGTGATACAAGAGACAACACCTGTAATTAGCCGAGTCAAGAGGGAAACAAAACACGCAATTTGACCTTGAGCGGAGCGGCGCAGAAGGCAATGATGACGAGGACTGAGATGAAAAGGAGAAGCCCTCGGCGGCGCGTCGGTCGGCATGAAACGCATAGCGCCTACAAGACTGGATGAATACTTCACGCATTGCGTCAAACATTGCGGTCAGCAGCGGTCGGCGAGAAACGCATAGCGCCTACAAGACTGGATGAATACTTCTCGCATTGCGTCAAACATTGCGGTCAGCAGCGGTCGGCGAGAAACGCATAGCGCCTACAAGACTGCATGAATACTTCACGCATTGCGCCAAACACGGCGCAGCGACGGAAGTTAAAATTATTAAACCACATTTATGTTGTTTATTCATATTTTTTTTCGTTCGTTTGTTATAAATGGAAGGCCTTGTCCAAACAGGAATGGGTTTACGGAACTTAACTTTCGGGTAAAGTTCCGTGAACTTTGGTTAGTGTTGACGAGGCTTTCACAAAAAATGTGAAATGCGAAGTTTGAAATTGCGACAAAAATGACAAGAAATTAAAACAATTCCGGACCTTTTAGCGGAATTTCCGCACTTTTTCAGTACTTCCGGACCGCTCTTAAAAAACCAGTACTATTACCGGACTTTCCGGACTTATAGACACCCCGTAAATACGACGCAGGATAGCAAATGAACAGAGCATCGAGTTGAATCCGATCCGGGCGGAGTGGTAAAATCGAGACTCGCGCGATTTGCTGACGCCGGGCTCGGAAAGAAGCGGTTTCTCTCTGGGTTGTTTCTGTTGCACCTGCGGGTGTTTATCCGACGCCAGCGCGCGCCCCGCTCACCTTCGTCCTCCTCCGGAATACCTGTAAACAAACTCGGCTGCTCCGCGCGGCGCTTCCGCCAGATGGATGAAACTAAGCAAGTCGAAGTCTCGCGTCTCGACTTGGGGCTTCGGCGCCGATCCATCCCCGAGAAGTATTTGCACAGCTCACACGAGCAACCGCCCGCTCGCACCCTGCCCTTGTTCCCGGGCAGGAGAACAGGGAACGGCGAAAGGGTTTCAGTTTTTAGCTGAGCAGCCTCCAGGCCATGAATCTATGATTACTCACCCAAACCATAATGCACCGCCACCGCGCTCCGCTGAATCACCGTTTGCCCTCCCGCGCCCCTTTCCCGAGTTCACCCCTCTCCGGGGGGTCTCCCGCCGCACAATGGATCGAGTCATTGGGGGAGATCAGACATAATTGGTCATCTTTCTATCAAACGGAACTATGTGCATTATGACGTGAGCCCTGTTGAGCACGTTTTCTTATGGGTCTCAGGGCTCATGTCTTATAATGCACATAGTTCCGTTTGATAGAAATACGTCCAATTTTGAAACTTTAAACACTCATCACTCCATTTAGACGAAACTTTGAGGTTCTGAAACTGGTTTCATTGGTTTCCTCGTAAAATTTTCATCAAGCAGAACCCCTTAAAACTTAACATGAGACGAATTAAAAATAAAAATTCACAGTTTTAGTTAAAAATTTCATGTCCGACTTCGCTAATTGACTCAATCCACTGTGCGCCGTTACCCTGCTAGGCAACGCACCCTTCCCCTCAACGCATGCCTCAACCGCCGCCTACCTCCTTGAGATGACGCAGGAACTCATCATATTTCTTCGATGGGAAGGGAAGAGGGGATGGAAGTAGAAAAATAAGAATTAATACTGAATCAGAGGGAAACGTTCTAGTCTCATAAAGTAAAATGGGTCAGTTGCGCTGGTCACAGAATTGGACGTATTTCTGTCACACGGAACTAGGTAAGCGCCAATTTGAGTTCCATTCGAGGAATTTAGAATACCAGGTAGCGCGTTCTATTCCGTCACACGGAACTAGGTAAGCGCCAATTTGAGTTCCATTCGAGAAATTTAGAATACCAGGTAGCGCGTTCTATCAAACGAAACTAAGCGCCATGGAAAAGCATTGCGAGTATAGGACGGAATGAGCTTGACGCCCGGTTCCGCCGCCGATCCAAGCGCCCCTCTACCTTCCTCCCCCTATGGCGCTTAGTTCCGTTGACAGAAGTGCGTCCAATTGTGTTTGATGCTTGATTCTAGTAGATTAGCTAAAAATATTACGATCTGTTCAAACCGCAACTTTCTACGTTCAACATCAACCGAGATATCGCCTTTTGAAAAGTTGAGTTTTTGACGTCATCCACCGCGGTAGTGACAAACACCCTTGGTTATATCAGTCAGGGTGACACATATTAGCACTGGTCACTTTACGAGAAACGCGGATGAAAGCAAGGTGGAAGAAACCAAGGATATCATTACCGCGGTGGATGACGTCAAAAACCCGACTTTTCAAAGGATGATATCTCGTTTAAGATTGAACGTAAAAAGTTGCGGTTTGGACAGATTTTATCATGTTCAGCTGATCTAATCTAATTGTTGGATACAAACTAGCTTTTAACGATGTCACACAATATGAAATGATGATAATATCAATCGATGATAACTAATAAAAATTGTAACTACATACTTAGAATGATTACGAACACGGTATTTCTTTAAAATTGTTGCAAGTCTTGGATTGGATATTTTTACTCCTATTTGAATGAGAATTATTTGCACTCCTCCTTCAGATCTTCGTCCTGCTGATGGGTTAAGAATTCGTGAATATGCTTCAAGAGATGAACTTCGCATGTAATTGACATCAGTATTGGGGTCATTCATACATGTGATGCAATGATGCACTATTTGATTTTACGACAGAAATGTAAAATGTAATAATTATGAACCTTATGATGCCGAAGTGTCTAAATGATTTATTCGTTTTTCACTCAATACATTCCTCGAAGTGCGTATGTGCATTGTGACCAAGAGATTAGTGAGGAGGTCTGGGCACAGAGAACTGGGCAAGGATTTGGGGTCGAAGCGTTTATTTCAATTTAATTGTTTATTTTCCAAGACATCCGCACGATATGAATAAAAACAACAACAAAAAACAGCGAGAAGACACGAACTTTACCTATAAATTAACTCTGAAACTTTTCTCTCTCTCTGTTTACAACTTTCGTGAGTAAAAATGCGCATTGAAAGACGGATAAAAGTTGGACTTTAGTTGGAACGTTGTTACGTGAAAAATATTTACTCTTGGAAACTAAAATGCGCATTTATAAAATGCACTCCGATAGCCCACTGTTTGCACCAAAAAGTACTCCAAGATCGCTTTTTCCACCCAACTTTCGTCTCTCGGGAAACTCCGTTTATCAACGTCTTTCCAGAAGTTAAAATTTTCAACAACAAGAAAAGAGACCCAATTATTTGCATTTATATGCTTTTTAATTATTATAAAGCGGTAAAAGTTTTTTATACGCATTACTCTGTTTCTTATTTCCTTCAATTGATCTACAATCAGTTTTGGCTACGCCTCTGAATAGAATGATAGCTAGCAGTCAAGCCTTCAAACAGTATCATACTTCCTTTCTATGAAAACTTGATTCTTCTCAGTAATTTGCATATAATCATTTTATAGTTTAAAAACAGCAAATTATGGTTTCATGGGAAAAATCAAGGTATTTATTTGAGGGCAATGTGAGGTTAGGCTGGATCGTTTCACGAGGGTAATCATGAAGTGCAGTCCTATATACTTACATTTAAAGTCTTTGAATCTTGATTTGTTCCACCCCCGCTTAATTACTACACAATACACTGGGAAAAAAAACACATTGGATCTAGAGTCCGGACTCTTGAAAACATTGACAAGAAAAAATACTCTTGATACAATCGGATTTTTGCTTGAATCAAAACGAAATCCGCTTAAATTAAGAGGCTTGGTTCTTGATTTAAGCTAGATTCTGATAGAATCAAGATTACTTTTTCTTGTCGATATTTTTACGAGTCTGGACTCTAGATCCAATGTGTTTTTTTTATTCCAGTGTATCTTTCGATTTTCTGCGTTATCTCTACTTTGACATCTGCATGTATTGATCATTTTAATTTTCATTAAAAGAATCTACATTCTACAGGATTTTTTTTGTTTGACTAAATATTTTTATGCTGACGCCCGATTTATTCTTCCTCGCTCCTCTTTTTCCCGGATAATAATCTACGTTCACCACATCCGGCTTGTTCGGGCTATTTGAATCGAACGCTCCAATTCGTGAGTAAAGTTGGCTGGCAGGCAAAACTCCACGGGAAATTAACTGGGAATATTGGATTGAGCCGGCTATTTACTTTTCGGTTTGGTTTTATTATCAGGTTTCAAGTAGTCGAGCTCAGTATTGTTAGATAGTGTATTTACTTCACATCCATTGAAAAAAAGCCAATTTCGTCGCTCCTCTGACGTACAAGCCCAACTCCATTTCGTCGTAAGCCCGGTTGTCCGTATAACTTCATGCATTCCGGGGATCGTGCGGAAATTAAGATACGCCCGACGGTTTTTAGACAAATATTTCGTCAACCTCGTTTATTTTCGACACATTATTGGACACGATTTTAATATAGAATCGATTGAACAGGAGTGCAAATCGTAGGATGAGAAGGAATTTTGACTTCTTCTGGAAGGTCACAAATGGTAAAATACGTGCATTTTATCGGAGAATCCTCACACGATAAATCAGATAAAACCAGTCGCAACTGCGGGCTGATCGTTGAGATTGATAGACAAAGCTATAGACAAAGGAAACAGCAGGGATGTGGGGTGATCCTATCGGTGAAAGCGAGTGGTTGCAATGGACATAAGAGATAGGTAATACACGAAAACTGGAAAAAAACACATTGGATCTATAGTCCAGACTCTTAAAAACATCGACAAGAAAAAGTCAAGAATTTTCAAAAATCAGAAGTCAAAATTGATTCGATCAGAATCTAGCTTAAATAAAGAACCAAGCCTCTTAATTTAAGCGGATTCCGTTTTAATTCAAGCAAAAATCCCTTTGAATTGGGAGTATTTTTTCTTGTCAATGTTTTAAAGAGTCTAAATTCTAGTTCCGATAAGTTTTTTTTCCAGTGCACGAACTAATGGGAGCCCACGAGGGATACGATAGTTATTCCATCCTTTACCCTCTTAGTCTATAGAACCACCCATGCAAACCAACACGGAAAAAAATAGGGTAGTCGACACAACCAGCGGCTGGTTAAAAATGCGCCAGCGACAGTGCGGTAGTTAAGATAACTACCGCGGTGAAGGTCACAACTAACCCGGTAGTTACATCAATAACCATGGACAATAAACCACGTAACTATACCGCACGGCAGCTGGCGCATTTTAACCAGCCGCTGGTTGTGTCGACTACCCTATTTTTTTTCCGTGCATAGGATCGCACACTGGAAAAAAAAAAAAAAACATTGTATCTAGAGTCCAGACTCTTGAAAACATTGACAAGAAAAAATACTCTTGATTCAATCGGATTTTTGCTTGAATCAAAACGAAATCCGCTTAAATTAAGAGGCTTGGTTCTTGATTAAAGCTAGATTCTGATTGAATCAGGAGAACTTTTTCTTGTCGATGTTTTTAAGAGTCTGGACCATAGATCCAATGTGCTTCTTTTCTCAGTGCACCATACTCCCTATGTCTTATTTGTCGATCAGTGTCAACAATCCTCCCGCTGAGCATGCAGATTATTTAAAGAAGCGTGCTGAAGATCTTGCTGTTTAAGAGGGACGCTTCTATCTCCAATGTGGTGCAGCCGACTGAAATAATATCACTCCGTCTGCGGTTTCCGAGGCACGGTATCATCCCGCGCAAGAAAAACACCTCGCCAAGATCGCAGAGGCGACAGCAGTGATACTCCGGGCGGAATCCCGCACGTAACATAAATTCGCCGCGAGAAAAATGCTAAGTCTTCGAGCTCTCCTCGGGTTTTGTTCTGTATGCACCCCGGATTTGTTGCACTTAAAGGTTGCCACAGCGTGATTTATTATACTTCATTTTTCTCTAACGAGTGCTCCAGTGCATGCGACCGAACGAACATTCGTCGGTCCACCGTCCTGATTGCCATACATTCCGATGATCGGGGTCTTGTTATTGCTGCTATTTTCAATCGTTCACGTCTCGAGCCATTATTTTTAGAGACACTGCACCAGTGTTCGAAACTCACAGGCGCCTAAAAAATGAAGGCTCTGCGCCAACGCGGCCCCTCACAATTGCCCCCTAAAAATCTGAATTTTCATATCAGGTGATCATTCGAAATTCTCAGCACTACAAGTGAAAGCTTTTGCTTTTCTTCACGATTTCATCCTTTTTGCTTTTGTCTTCCCCAAGCTACAGCTATACTTATTAGTTCTGTTACGAAAACATCTTGCATCTGACTTTTCACTAAATGCGCCGTAATATATAGGAAAAAAGTCAATTTGGCCCCCAAAAAATCTTCAATGGCGCCTAAAAGTCGGGCTTGATGCGCCACTTGGCTCCTAAAACTCAAAGGTGAGTTTCGAACACTGCACTGCACTAACATCTGGACGATTTAGCTGGGCGAGGCAAAATTGATGCTCGCAAGGCAACGTTTCACTTATCTGATTATTAATAAGCGATTTTTTGAGCATAAAATTCGCCAGAGTAGGCTGCTTGTTGAAATGGATAGACAAATAAGACATGGCGAGTACGGAGCGATCCTATTGGTTGAAATGGTTGGTTGTTATAGACTAAGGGAGAAAATGGTGGACTAATTATCAGGTCTCTAGTGGGGTACCGTCAATTGGTCTGGTATCTACCTTCTTTGTCCATCGGTTAGGTTAGGTCCTGCAGCATGAAAATAGCGGTTTGAGCCTACTAGACTCTATTCTCTTTATATGCCCCCTGTTACGAAGTTAAAAACAGGCACCATGAAGCAGAAAGTTTAAATTTTTTGACTTACGCTACCGACTTTACGATGTGGTGATTTCTGAGGGCCTTAAATCACCTCTCAGAGCCAAAAGTTGCATTAATTGTCGAAAACTCGGGGTTTTCATTTGATTTTTTGCGATTGAACCAATGATAATTTTAAACACCTAGGTCATGTAAAGGTGTTGTTTCCTGGACTTCCCGTTTTGTGATTCTTTTTCCTCGTGGAATTTATACAGAGGTAACATATTACGTATTAACCCGTTGCTTAAATTTATACCTTGTCATAGTGGCTCATTCTACCGCTCCAATTTCGTTTAAGTCGGGAAGGAGTCAACTCAGAGATTTTCACACGGAAAAAAGTAAGGCGTACGTCCTGCATGTTGAGCGCCCAAAAAAGTCTCTCAATTATAGATCCTCAACACCGAGAACCTTTTCGATGGGTTAAATGTTTCGCTTTCTGCATAGTCTTCCTTATTTCCGGAAAAATGTTGTTAATCAGAGTTAGCACCTTTCCGAAAAGAACGCATCAATTTATTTCGCGGAACATGATGAAACTTCGGAACGCCCACAGTGAGAAGGGTCAGAAATCCGAAGTGATAATCAAAGCATGATTGGATTCCAAGATTATTCCTCACGATCGTTTCTCGACGGCCTTTAACATGACCTTTATTCGACATGACAGTTCATCGCAAGGCGCCGTGGCGGTAGGGGTGAGAAGGAGTATCCACGTGCAATGCGCCACCACGTCTCGTAGTTTGACAACATCGTCTCACGCCTGCTGTTTGTTCTTCCATCGACAAATATTTGCACATACGCGAGAATTTTTCGTGTTTCCGGGCTGAGCGGACCTTGTGATGGGATGAGGTGGCGGGGACGGAATAAATCTTCTTTTTCCCTCGAATCCGCTCCGTTCTGACCTTGGAACTTGAGGTTCCACCCATTCACGAAATATCCGCACACAAATCGTAAATTTAATCTATAACGCATGCAATCGTGCGAACCTTGTGGTTGAAATAAGCACGTCGTCAAAATGCACCGGTTGTCATCTACAAGAGAAACAGAAATCTAGAATTCTGGTACGTCTGGTCTGTTTAAATATGTAAGGACTTGAACAAATAGGGACTATAGACCTTCCGTAAATTGGTTAAAAAACGAACAACCAAGCATAGGTACTCGAAACCTGCAGAAAAAGCACAACTTTGGCAAAAAGATTGATCATCACATTTTGTCGTCACGAATAAGAATTTTAAAGACTTTCTGTTTTTTAATTTGCCATTGTCCAGAGTCCAGACTCTTGAGAACATTGACATAAAAAAATACTCTTGATTCAATCAGATGTAAGCTTAAATCAAAAGGAAATCCGCTCAAATTAAGAGGCTTGGTTCTTGATTAAAGCTTAAATCTGATTAAATCAAGGGTCCTTTTTCTTGTCAATGTTTTTAAGAGTCAGGACTCTACATCCAAAGTGTTGTTGTTTTTTTTTGTTTTTTTTTTCCAGTGAAGATGCAAGACTCACTCGCAGCAAGTCACCGGGGGTGGAGTTGAAGGAAATGAAAACAAGAAAAATAGAGTCGCAAAGGCCACGAGGAGCGATGAAATTTGGCAGCAAGACAAGTGCGAGCGGGAAAAGGCAAACTGCTGAGTCACGTGACCGCTGGTCCGCGTCCGCGTCGGCCGTAAGGTCAACAGGGGGTGCGCGCCATCCCCTTACCTACCCTTCGCGCGCTCTTTTACACCCCGAGTCGGTCCAGACCGCAGCGGCTAGGAAATTAATGGCCGTAAAATGAAAGTTACTCCGGTAGTAAATCATCCGGAGCTTCGGTCAAAAGTAACCGCTCATAATTTAAGAACTTCTCAAAGCGGGAACATTTTTCCGAGTTCTTGAGCGCCCCCCCCCCCCATGCACTCCCGCGACTCGCAGTTGCAGCCGAACCCCGGGGTTTTAATTATAGTTTTTATCTGCTTTTTCGTCCGGGCTCCGAATCCAATATTTATTTTTCTGCTCTCGCGATTCCGATTGGGAGCGGTCAAGCTCGAGCTCCGACCACTTTGCCGGTTTTGGCTCATCGGAATGTCTCCGACTCGGACCTCCCCATAAAATGCTTCGCAGCGGCGGAGCCGTATCAATCGGATTATCCTCCGAAGAAGCTCCATAACTCGGGGAGGAGGGGGAGCGAATCTGAGCTGGTAATGTCCTCTCTAAGGTGGGGGCACTGTCGAGACCGCGGTATCAAACCGTTACTTTTTATGCTGGTCCCCTTCTTTATTTCTATTGACTGCCGTCCTCCGAAAGTGATAATATATTCGGCTTGGAATTTCATTTCGAGACGTGAGAATCTTGTCACTGGGCAATGAGCGACCTAAGTCGTGGAGTAGCTTGCGGAAACAAATTGGAAGAGTAAGTAAGTAAAACCGTGGAGAAATAACATAGATAGAGTTGTAAGAATTTGGCAGGAATTCAATAACTGAAATTTAGCTTTTAAGCGACACGTGACAAAATGACAAGAGCTTGCAAAACGTTTACTTCTCCATGGACACTCTAAGTCGTTATGTAGCTTACTGAACGAAATCGGAGGGGTAAGTACGTAAAATCGTAGAAAAATAACGTAAATTACGTTGTGAGAATTTGGCAGTAATTAATAAAACTAAAGTCTAGCATGTTTCGCGACACGAGACAAAATGACGAGAACTTGCAGATCGTTTACTTCTCCATAGACACTCCGTATTAAATATATGAAAAACACACAAAAAATAGAGGAAACTTGTTTTAATCCAATTGAAAACCCGGTATTTTACATTTTACGTTGGTTTGAGGTGGATCTGTGTAGCGAGAGTGAGCAGACATCAAGACACCAAACGAATTATTGTAAATGGCAGGTTTCGTTTTAGATTAATCCGAAGAACGGGTCCAAATTCTATTTTATAGACCCTAGAATAAAGCCGAGAGTTATGAACTACCCGACTGGACTAAACAAACGGAGCATGTCCCAGGTCCCACTTAGATAATTTCAACTGAATTTCAGGGTTTATAAAATAGATTTTTTAGGGGAAAACCGATGAAATGTGTGTCTAAATGCAAATTGGATCAGTTTTCTGCAAAATATGTCCGGTTTAGATTCAATTTGAATTAGGCGAAAAGAAAATGCTATCGAAGCCTTCGTCGTTTCGCGTACCTCGGAATAATACGTCAGTTCTCAAAGACAAAAAATCGGTATTTTCCCCAGATTTTCAAACAGTTTGACAGAATGTTCAACATGCTGATGTGGTCTGAAAATTCATGTTATCTTAGCAATCCTCAATAATACATTTCCCTCAATTGACAATCATGCTGAATATGAACAGTCTTTACACTCCTGACAAAATCATGTTTTCTGAACTACGCAGTTTTGCAGATTCGCCATCGGTGTAGAGAAGACAGAACCGAAATCAATTTACCCTTTCAACGGTGTAAAGTTGTTCTTCGGTGGTTTCATGGTGCCAGCAACCGATTTTGAGGTCTGAAGTGAAGCGGGTGTTCTCTAGCAAGTCCATGTCAGTTCGAAGTCTGCCGAATCGAGGGGCATGGGGCGGGCATGGTATCTGGAAGCGGCACATATTATCAAAGCATGAGGTGAGCGATCAGAACTGCATCCTTGAATATACCAGCTTCCTCCCACTCGATTTCGCGCTCAATCAAATAAATGAAAGAAGCTTGTTGAGCGTGAAATTCGAACAAAACCTCTGCACCGAGGGCAGGCAATGCTAAGATGGAAAAACTCCGCAATTCACAAGGAAGCCAAAAGCACCGGCGTGAACGAGGTGATCGATAGAAATTGTTAAGGAACGTGTGAGAGGAATAATGGGTCACCATCTCCCTTTATTTCCGGTTTACTCCTTGCCAGAGAATTGCATATTGTATTTCTAATTCATCCCTTCTCGCTCGCACCATCGGAAAGGATTGCGAAAACTTCCTTAAACTGCACGTCTGCAGTGAACCTGCCGCAGTCTCGGGCGCTGTTGCGAAATTCCATGCAAATTTCACCTTGCTCTTCCCAGTCTTCACATGGAAAAAACTATGGATGAATGGACCGTGTTGAGCAGAAAGTAACCAAGCCACTATAGCAATTGTTAAATTTAATCGGGCAATTTAAGTTTTCACATGAAAACGATTGTGCAGATAGTTGTGGAAATTGCAGTGCACTTTCTGCTGAGCATGAAGCAAAAGCCTCAAAATATTCGAAGGCATCCGTACACACGTTCTCTCACAAAAAATTAAATTGCCCGGTTAAATTTGGCAATAGCTGATGTGGCTTGGTGCTTTTCTATTAAACGCGGTCCAAATACAGATCTACAAATACATCCTAATACAAGAATTTGACATCACATTTATAAAAAAAGGTTATCAACACAGCCGAAAATAGGGTAGACGCAACAATCTCGTTTTTTATCTCTCCTCTTGAATCTGAGCGGCACTTCATTGACAGCATAGAGCGGAGCATTAAGAGTTCACGCCTCGCACCATCGCGCCTTCAATTTTGCAGATACATCACGGGCATCCATCAAGTACGAATAGTTGTATCTCTGCGCCGTCATCGTCGCGCGTATTTTCCTTGGCTCTATTTCCGTACTAGGATGGTTTCAGTTTGTCTTCTTTGGAGTCTCCTGCCTGAGCTGAACACTTTCCCACCTCAGTTCCGTAATGGTGCGCATTAGAGTCCAGAAAAAATTTAATTTTGACTCTAATTTTAATTTTTGGAATTTCTTGGCTTTGTTTCCCCGCGAAATGGTGTGGACCCAGCACCATTTTTCCACCTTGTTACATCCTGTTAAGGAGTTCAATACTTGTACCAGATGTAGGAAGATAGATGACGGTTTCTGAAAAGCGATCGAATCCTTACTAAATCAATAAACTAATGTATATAGAAAATTCAATCGGTGCGCTACTTTGGAAAATCCGACGATGAATCAATGCCGCACTTCCAACTTAATACACTTCGCTGCCAATTAGAGGTAAGCAAGCTTGTATTCACAGATTTTTTTTTCCAACTCCGCACAGGAGCGCTGTAATGACACTATAATGTAAAAAAATTGCAAATCCATCCTCAAAATTACGATTAGGTCGAAGTTTTTTCTTCATCCTGTAAAACAGTCCGCTCGCCGATAGGCCATGCCGTTCCTTAACCATCGATATAAAAGGAGCACAGCGATCAGATTGAAAGACACGCTCGACGATGCTTCATAATATAACTCGAAGATCAAAATCGACATTTGACCCAAAATTCGCNGGGGGGGGGGGGGGGTCCGGATGACCGTGCTCGAAGGGGGTCCGATGAGTCTCGATTCGGAATTCCCAGTGCCACACAGCTCAGAGTGCTCCGTCGACATTTTCATTGGAGGCCAAGCGCGAATGATTCTGTTGCGAACAGCGCACTCCCAATTCCATTATTGACGATTCATTAAACACCTTCAGAGAAGCGTGAACATGAGGGCGCACCGAAGAAGCAGGACTGCCACGCGGTGAGAGACAATGGCGAGGCGGCAACGATCGATTATCGATAATTCTCCGTTTGAAGCTATGATAAAGAATCGATTATTTGAATGTTCGTTGCGAACATCCTGTTTATCGATCCTTTGCCATGGGTTCGAATGTCAGATTATTCGATACATCGCAAATCATGCCTCGCCACGGGCGAAAAACCGTTTCACACCGTTGGAACGACTCAATGTGCGAGGTCCGAAGCACGTGATCCGGCAAACCTGCGGGCATGCGTGCCACATCAAAGTTTAATAACTATACTGTCTCTATTGGGGGAAAAGAACACAATGGATCTAGAGTCCAGAGTCTTAAAAACATCAACAAGAAAAGGTACTCTTGATTCAATCAGAATCTAGCTTAAATCAAGAACCAAGCATCTTAATTTAAGCGGATTTCGTTTTGATTCAAGCAAAAATCCGATTGGATCAAGAGTATTTTTTCTTGTCAATGTTTTCAAGAGTCTGGACTCTAGATCCAATGTATTTTTTTTTTTATAGTGTCCGATTCTGCCGTGCTGAGGAAGAACGCCAATGAACCTCCAAACGTTGCTTAATTTCCTTCAATAAAACCTTAATTTACTTGGAAAATCGTGAATTTCTCGTTTGAAATGTCTGAAAATTTCAAGGAAAAATACGTATGATCATTCTCAAAAATACATGTTATATCCGGGGCAATTTGGCAACTCTTGATGTTCATACGGCGTTTCTCCATAGCACGGCAGGATTGGTGTAGTAAATTTTAAGGCGAATTTTTGCTCACCATCTTGCAAACCGGAAAGGAAGGAGCNGGGGGGGGGGGGGGGGAATTCAGTTGTTTTACACTGTGTTTTGAGGTTTCAGCCAACCGTACGAGCTTTCCCCTCCTCTCCTCTTTCCCCACCTTATTACTGAAATGTTACGTTGTTAATTTTCATAAAATTGGGTCGCTGAAAGCTTCTATCGTAAATGCTGAGCAGTGGGAGTCTCCACGGATAAAGTGATGCAGCAAAGCCCGTCTACAAGAGTGTATAAAACAGCGAGGTAATTTGAATGGAGTGAAGATGGAGCTCTGCCTAAAATCAACGCAAATCAAATCCTGTAGGTGAAAAAACATTATCTGACTTGCGTTAGACTGGTATTGGAAAAAATTTTTAATTTTAATTATGGCTCAAAAACACGGCAACAACACACCAGCTCACCTGGCCCAAAAGTTAGCCTGTTCAAAAAATACCGGCTCCTACACGATTATGTGTCTAAGAGGCTTGAGGGTTATGTTTTCTTCAGTATCAACAAAATGCGAGCTCGATCCTGAAGTGGATTACATTTTGCAATAAGGAACCACCATTTCTGGCCCATTTCAAAAACAACACACATGCCAACGGTTTCCCCACGCAGATATGTGATTTGATGGGAGAGCCAGAGATAGTGGTTCCTTATTGTAAAATGTAATCCAAGTGTCACTTATTTATTGAAGCATAAAAGGAATAGATTCTACTTAATTTTATTATCGTCCTGCTAAACGATGAATAGAATCGCGGATCTCTCGATGGAAGTGCAATTCGCACTTGGAGATTTACGTGATTCTTGGACGGAACCTGGGCCAGTGAACGTGGAGTCTACATATCAATCTACAGAATATCGATCAAGACATAAATTAAAAAAAGACCCATTGGGCCATGAAGACTAATTCGAATTTTCTTTTCGATCTAACGAACGTAGTGGGAGGATGGCCAGACGAGATAATTTTAATATGATAAAATAATTAAAAATTTTAAGGGAGAAACTGGCTCGAGGGGTTAAACGAACGTTCGTCCTCCAGCGGCGGAAGGAGTGGGATTAATTACTTCATCAAGGCTTTCCGCATTGACCTGAAATAAAATCGGAAGAGAATCAGCGCCAGTGCGTTATTGACACGGCGCACGAGAGCGAGATAAAATTGAATTGGTAGCTCAAATGAAATGTGAACAGATACAGATGAAAAGTGTAAACCGCACACATGGGAGCCTCCGCTGCTATCATCGACTCACTCCACTCAAGCTTTAAAACAATCAAACCCCTCCCTCCCCGCCCGCCGCCCTGCGGGGTAAATAATCCCTATAATATCATCGCTTTCTTTTTGCAGATATTGGATAACGCGCAATGACTTTTACTTTTTCCCTTTACCCTTGATTGACTTTCATCACTCTTCACTCGAGCCGCTGCGAAAGGAATGTATCGGTTTACAAATTCCGTCAGATGGCGGTGGTGAGGGGTTGAGAGATTTTCGATTGCTTTTCGTTTTTCCTTCTTCGTTCGTAAGACTCATGCCGAGAATAAAAATCAAAAACCCCGCGATGTTACGTTTAACCGCGATAAACCACTAGACAAGGTCTGAAACAGAAAGAAACGTCACACATTTTCTCTTCAAAACCTGGCAAATAGAACAATTCACACAACGGGGAGTTTCGAAATCAAGTCCTGCATGAGACATTGACAAGTCTTTTCGACATAAATCAAGTGGAAATTCGGTTATACGTCATCTGTATTTTTGCCGTTTAACCAGTCTTAATAAAAAAATACTTATATCTCATTTGAGACTTGATTTTTAGACTTCCCGTTGTGTGATTCGTTTTCCTTGTGAAATTTTGACGAGAAAGCACGGAGCGTTGCGCTGCATAGCACAACGCTACCCTTCAGTTCCTATGAAGTTGCGGGTGTGAAAAATTTTAGAAGTGAACCAAGAATTTTTTGAGGGTAAAAATCTAGTAAAACTATACAGCAAAACTAATGTACTGTCTAGTAAAACTATAACTACACCTGACCTGAGTCCGAACCCATGAGTTTGACTATACGGGCATGCTGCTGCCATTCATGTTCTTTTCGGAGCATTAGGCAAAGGTGTTTCAGGTGCAGACACAAAGAGAAACATAATGCGAGTCCATGCTACTGCTGTTGAAAGGAAAGTCAAGCGACACGCGCTGACATCTCATTCCCATGCTCATATATCTGGCAGGTGTGTGATACCTTTGGTTCGACTTTGAAGATTTAGATATGCTGCCTATGGTTTTATATACGTTGGTTGCGTTTGTAGATCGATTTGTAAAAAGGGGTGGGAGAACCAGTGGCGTAACGGACTTCCGCTGGGCCCCCCCCCCCCCCCATTTTTTCTAGGCCCCCCCATGTCGATAAAATTCCAAAATTATCCCCCCTCCTACCCCTTCCCATTTTTTGGCCCGAGGCATCTAAAATCACGGACTTCGACTTGGAATGCCTCACCCCTCACCGTCCCAGATCCCGTACCCGATTATACGGGACCCCTAAAGGATCAAGGATCTAAAGGGTGGCGGGGGCCCAGCCCAGACCCAAGGAGCCTTGAGGGCCCTTTAGATTATTGGATCTCCCAAAGCCCGAAATACGAAAAGTGACAAAAAAAGAAAAAACAAATTAGTTATCACTGAGTGGACATTGGAAGGCAAGGGCCCTCCAGCAAACAAGAAGTTCGGAACAGTCCGAGAGAAGTATGAAAAACCCCGAGCTAACAATAAAAATCAAAGGAAAAAGCCCCATCTCGGTAAGTAAAAGGCCCGAAGTTTGAAACCAAAGTTAATCATCAAAGAGACAGAGAGAAAAAAAATTTCCAGCGGCCGAGGGCCCCCTTGGCGCCTGGGCCCCCCTGCATAGCAGGGTCTGCGGGGGCGCCCGTTACGCCACTGGGGAGAACTCCTGAACTCAGCTCTCACTAAAGCGAGGGCAGGTGTACCTAGAGTTGTATAAAAGAATTTCACTATACTGATTGAACTTGGAACATTGTCAAATTGATATTATCTACTGAAGGAAGGATAAGCGACAAGATTTCAGCACACGCTACTAGGTCTCTTCTCTCCGTGTCTGTGCAGTCGGCGCTAAATCTGTCAGCGCCGCCTACATGATTATGGAACTGATAAAACTGATCTTCAAGAACACAGCGAAGCGCCTTCAATTTCGCTTGATACCCTAAGCATCACCGCAAAGTTAGTTTAGTTGCTTAACCCAACCGAACCTAACTTAGGGTCTGATATTCAGCAACACCCGCTCTGGCGCGCTGCGGAAGAACTCCGTATGAGCATTCGGATGTTGCCAAACTCCCTTTAGAAAAAATTTTCATTTTAGCAGAAAGTTATGAATATTATTTCTTGAAATTGTCAAATCATGGATCAAAATACGGACAAAATCATCTGAAAAATCGGAGGAGAAATGTTCACAAGTTTACCAGAAAATTCGTGATTTGACGAAGGAAATTGGGCAACGCCTGAGGATTAATACGGTGTTCTTTCTTAGCATGGCAGCGCTGTTTGTGGCCTTAAAAAGGATGAAAACCAGACGGCAAAACTGCTGTTATGTCTCGTTGACACATTTTAACTGCCACACGTGATGATAATATCCTTTATCAGATAACAGAAAGGGTATTGACACATACGCCGCATTGTAACAAAAAAAACATGTTTGTCATTGGTTTAAATAAGTTACCCGATGAAGTTAAAAAATTTATATCGAAACGAATGAAGTTTTATCAGATTAATCGTAAGGGAAATCACTTTAAAAACGAATATTAAGACTCACAGCTACAACGGGCCTGTTGCAAACTTCCGCTGGAGCGAAAATAAGGGTAGTTTCCTATGGAAATATCTCAAAAATCACGATAAAAGCATCGGGAAATTCTGAAATGCATTCCTAACTTCTCAACCTGCGAAAGAAATTAGCGTCCTTTTGAGCTTCCCGCTTCAAAAACGATACCTCGGCACAGGTGAACATTTCGTTAGAGGAGTCGTTCCATTCAACCCTTTCGCCATAGCAATACCCAGCATAGCCAACGCTTCCGCGCGCAAATCGCGATCGGGAGCACAAGGTCAACCAAAGCGGATCTTTATCAACACAAAGAAATCGCGAATGTAAACACGCTGGGTTCGAATCACGTCACGACACATGTGTTTCGGCGGATAGGCGTCGGACACGTTGAATATTGTGTACTATCTTAGTGCACAGGGGTTTGATAGAACATCTCCTCTAACGAAATGTTCATTTGTGCCGTAGAATCCTTTTTGAAGCGGGAAGCTCGAAATTTCTTACGCAGATTGCAAAGTTAGGAGTGCACTTTGTTCCCGCCATTAAGACTTATCAGCTGGGACGGCCTGGGCCACGGTGGAAGGGGTTACCATGGAACTGGAAGTTTTTGAGTTTTGGTCTTAACTTTCTCAGTCAGAGAAAAAAAGTTGTAGAAGAAAAAGTTTGGTTTTCTGTCGATCCTGTCTTTATCCCTGTCTTTATCGCTGTCTTTATCCCTGTCTTTATAAAGCCTTTATCCCTTCTACAAAGTGAGTTATTCTTGATATTATTCATGGTCCCTCGGGCCGGATATATAAAACTTCTGAAAAACTTAGAAACGTTGTAGCAGCCACCCAGGTCCTAACCTCCAAGCTCTCGTCCCAACAAGTTACAAACAGAAGTCCTAATTTGACCCAGTCCTGCAGAGACGCAGCCACCCAGCCCCAGTGCTCCATCCAACGATCCTGAGAGAATCCTGTATCGTTCCATCCATTTTTCCTGGTGAATTCTATCCATTCTCCCTTCCTCCCTTTCCGTGTTTTTTCCTAACCTCGAAAAAATAACCTCAATTGCTAATCCATCATTTCAATGGAAAATTATAAGAATTTTTCATTCTATTCACCCTTAAAAGCTTAGAAAAGCTTAATACAGCTGTTTACTTTTCATATTCAATTCAAAAATAACCTATATCGAATCTTCGCATAATTGGGTCAATTCACAATATCAGCTGTTTTAGAAAACAGGTTGTGAAACTGTATAACTTATAAAAAAAAAAAAATTCTTTTTCGAGGTTAGAAAAATTTGTCCATGTTGCCTTCTTCTCCAGCATCTAATGTTAGTTTAACCCCAAGTGAACAGTTACTGATGGACCACAATTACGATAATGGTCTGCGGGAACAATTGAACCGAGTCTTACGTCAGGGTGTAACGGGTGGGGGAAACGATGATGAGGTTAATCGAAATGCCGTATTGAATTCCTTGTCAAATCCGACAACATCACTAAATCAAAATGTAAACAATGGAAACGTCAATGAGAGTGATTATCATACAGCGACTTTAACGTCGCACACATTTCAGCAAAGAGTTTCCGCGCCTCCTTCTCGTCCCCCCTCGGTACATTCGCGGGATTCAAATGATGTTGAAATCAAACTTATACGCCAGAGGAATTTGATCATGAGCGAAGTTAGAACCATTTTGTGGAAGTTAACCGAAATAACTCCGGAAAACATTGATAGTTTTTCATTTTTCATGGAAAGGCTGGAAAAACTCCAGGATGGTTTTGACAGAACTCAGGGTGAAATTCTCTCCACCGATGTGTCAGAGGAGAGTGTGATTAACGCTCAAATGGAATTTTTAGAAATGGTGATGAAAGCTCAATCACTATATCAACATGCCAAAAAATCTTCGAAGGATTCTAATCCGAATTCTACCACATGCTCTAATAATACAAGGTCTCAAGTGAGGCTCCCTAAAATCGTGCTGCCGCGGTTTGATGGTAAAAAATTGTCAGATTGGTCAATTTTCCATAACTTGTTTGAGGTTACAATTCATAAATCTTCCACGCTTAGCAACATTGAAAAGTTCCAATATTTGCTCGCCCAACTGGAAGGCGAACCACTCAATTTAGTTAAAAATTTAGAATTTACTTCTGAAAATTATTTAGTTGCCTGGGATTTATTGGTAGATTATTATCATAATGAGAGACGACAAATAACTTATTACCTTTCAAATTTACTTGATCTCCAAGAGTTAACGGCGTCTAATTTATCTCATTTCTACACCAAAATAAAAGAGAATATGCAAGCGTTGGAGGGTTTAGGGTTGAAACCTGAAACTTATTGTTCATTATTGGTTTTGGTTTTATTACGAAAATTTAATAATTTTCATAAACGACGATTTGAGGATTCTCGGGATGAAAAAACTAAAATGCCAACTGTTGACGAAATTTGCAAATATCTACAAGACGAAATTGCACAAATGTCAGATGGCGAGTCTAATAAATTTCGTTCAAACCAAAAATGCCCAAAACTCTCATCTGCTCCTCCAGTGAGAGCTTTGCAGGTGGGAAAGGGTTCATCATCTCCCTCCCCCCCTCAGTCGGAGGGTAAACAGGGAAACTCTGGGGGAACTACAAAATTACCCCCACCATATTTGCGATGCAAGCTTTGTCCCAAAAGCTCTCATACTCTAGCTCAATGCGAAAAGTTTAAAAATATAACTGCACAGGATCGGCGTGATATTGTGACACAAAATCATCTATGTTATAATTGTTTGAGTACATCTCATGGGGTTAAGGATTGTGAGAGTAAAAAACGATGTCAATCATGTTCGAAAAAACATCATTCTATGCTGCATCTTTCAACTGCAACTGCATTACCCACCCAGATGTATCAACATGAATCGACTCCACAACCTTCCACATCAGCCACCAATGGTTCTGATCAGACGATCCAACCTCAGGGTCAGCGTACCCTCCTTACTGAGAGTCGAAATATGACGTCAGTGTTGCCAACAATAACTGTTTTGTTGACGGCAAAAAATGGCCGCACATTGGTTGCAAAGGCCATCCTAGATAGCGCGGCTGATACGGGCGTTATCAGATCAGAGTGTTGTTCTCTTCTTAGAATTAAACCTAGCCACACTGAAATGAATCTTTCAGGCCTATCTGAAAATCAGGTTGAGTCTAAAGGCATGGCTGAAATCAGCATTTCAACGCCTGATGGACGGTTAGTGGCTCCAAACTATCCTATGATAGTCGTCAAGAAGATAACTGGTCTTCTTCCACCAGTCCCATTAGATAAGGATTTGAGGAAAATTCTGGGACAATACCCATTAGCTGACAAACATTTTGATGTTCCGAGCAAACCTGATCTCATTTTAGCTGTTGACCTCTATGCATTGATTGTCAACGGTCCCCCTCTCCCTCTGGGACCCTCTTTGCCATCAGTAATGTCCACGGTTTTTGGTTATGTTGTTTTGGGAAAAACGTTTTCGACGTTGTCATCGTCTATGGCAAAACCTCCCCTCCCCTCGTCACAACACTCATCGGTAGTGCTCCTCCGCTCTACTCCGGTACGTTCGGCAAGGGTTCTTCTAACTTGCAACTGTTCTAGTGGATTGTATTCAAAAGTAGAGCAGTTTTGGGCATTGGAGGAACCAACCCCTTCGAACGGTTTGAAACCGGAGGAAGAATATGCGGAACGGTTGTACACGGAAACTACGGTGCAACTCCCAAGTAAAAAATATCAAGTAGACTTGCCATTTCGTCAAAATTCTGGGAATTTGGGCGAGTCGTACTCCATCGCGGTTAAAAGGTTTCATCAATTGGAATCGAAATTTCGTAGAAATCCAATCTTAAAGGAAAAATATGTTCAATATATGAAGGATTATGAACAGAACGGTTTTATGCGGGAAGTTCCCCGCCCTCCTGAGGGAACGCCTCATTATTATATGAGCCACCATGGAGTTATAAACGAGTCGTCAAGTAGCACAAAACTTCGAACAGTTTACGACGCAAGTATGAAAACTTCTAATGGAAAATCTTTAAATGATCTATTATTACCTGGGCCTTCATTGTTAGAGGACATTCCTATGCTTTTGTTGAGTTTTCGGCGTTTTCCCACGGTGTTCTCAGGGGACATTAAACAAATGTACCTTCAAATCGAATTAAATCCTAAACATCATCTATTCCAACTAATTGTTTGGAGGCCTGAACCTTATATGCAACTAAAAACTTATGCTTTAGTAACAGTATGTTTTGGGGTAAATTGTTCACCGTTCTTAGCCATACGCACAATAAAACAGATCATAAAGGATCATGGTCATAAATATCCTAGGGCAGCAAAAGCGCTAGCGGACGCGCTTTACATGGATGATTTGGTGTATGGTGATAAAACGGATGAGGATACCAAAACTTTGTTAAAAGAAGTAATCCTTCTTTTGGCTGAAGGGGGTTTTTTCATGAGAAAATGGACTTCCAATAAATCAGCCATTTTGGCAAATTTTCCTTCAGAAGATTTGGAGGTTCCGAAAAGTGGATTTGACGACCCGGTCTTCAAAATATTAGGGGCATTTTGGGCTTGTGAGAAAGACATTTTCTCTTACAAAATAAAACGAGCAGAGTCCGTTAATACAAAAAGAGGCCTTTTATCATTAATCAGTTCGATTTTTGATCCGTTAGGATTTCTAACACCTGTCATTTTTAAGGCAAAAGCCTTCATGCAGGAACTTTGGTTGATTAGTTTGGGATGGGATGACCCACTCCCCCAGGAACTAATACATCGTTGGGAAAAGTTCGCAGATGAATTGCAATTGTTATCTTCTATAGAGATCCCACGATATATAGAGACCGAAGATAGGCAAGTACAATGTCATATGTTTTGCGATGCAAGTGAGCTGGGAATAGCATGCCTGATTTATCTGCGATCTTTCCACCCTTCCACGGATGAATATGCAAAAATAACCCTCATTGTTGGGAAATCGCGTGTTGCGCCTCTAAAAAAGGTCTCATTACCACGACTTGAATTATGTGCAGCAGCACTGGGTATAAAAGTATTGAAAACATATCTGCCAAAAATAATGGAATATTTTAGTGTAAAAAGAGTCTTCGCTTGGTCAGATTCTACGATAACTTTGGCCTGGATTCAAACTCCTTCATACAAACTAAAAACTTTTGTAGCAAATAGAGTAGCGCTAATCCAAAATTTAACAGAAACAGTGAGATGGGGTCATGTTGAAGGCCGCTTGAATCCGGCAGATGTCGCGTCAAGAGGAATAATGCCTAGTGAATTGAAAAATCACCCTCTGTATTGGAATGGTCCACCTTGGTTAAAAGAAAAGGAAGAACTTTGGCCAGAGCAGTTACGAATAGTTCCATCCGATGGAAAATTACCAGAGTTAAAAAAGTTTAACACGGTATTAATAACAGCTCAAGAAGAAAAGATAGAAATTAAATTTCCACAATCTTCTTCATGGAATAAGGTAGTGAGAGCAATTGCTTATGTTTTACGTTTCTTAATACGTCATGACCGTGTCATTAAAAAAGGACCCATTACAGTGGAGGAATTTCTAGTCGCTGAAAATAAAACTCTATTCTTGATTCAGAAAGAGAGTTTTGGGGGGGACATCGCCCGCCTAAAACGAGGTGAAAAATTAACAAATAAATCTAAACCACTCAAACGATTGGCACCATATATTGGCGTGGATGGTTTAATTCATGCTCAGGGTCGATTAACGCATGCCCCTCTCCCAGAATCAGCGCGGTATCCGATAATACTACCATCAAAACACCGCTTAGTGCGCCTTCTGGTTGAAAAATACCATAAGGACAACATGCACGCTCCTCCGCAACTCCTGCAATCTCTGTTACGTCAGAGATTCTGGATAATGGCATCAAGAGGATTGACTCGATCAGTGTTTCAGTCATGTATTTATTGCTTTAAGGTACAACCTAGAAACAAAATTCCTTTAATGGGTGATTTACCAGCTGAAAGAGTTCAGCAGAGTCCCCCATTCCACAGAACGGCATTGGACTTTTGTGGCCATTTCAATGTAAAATTGCATCAGCTTCGGTATGCGATTATTTCTCCAGTCTATGTTTGTGTCTTTGTGTGCATGAGCACCAAGGCAATTCATCTAGAAATGGCCTCAAAATTGAGTACCGATGCGTTCGTCGCTGCGTTACAGCGCTTCGTCAGTAGACGAGGCAAACCGGCATATATTTATTGTGATAATGCTAGCAATTTCCAGGGAGCGGCAAATAGATTTTTAAAATTAATTACGTCAGAGGACCCAAATTTAATATTGTTTTCTCACAATAACAGAGTGGAATTTCGCTTCAATGTACCATTAGGGCCCCATTTGGGGGGTCTGTACGAAGCTGCAGTGAAAAGTTTTAAACTACACCTGAAACGGGTGATAGGTGATAGTGTATTAACTCAAGAGGAGTTTCAAACATTGACAGCCCGTATTGAGGCTATTTTAAATTCGCGTCCTCTCACTCCACTCTCCTCTGACCCACGTGATTATCAGGTTCTCACCCCTGGCCATTTCTTAATTGGTCGGCCATTAGTAGCGTTACCAGAAAGGCAATATGACACGGAAAGTCCACCATTTCTGCATAGGTGGAATTTGGTGGAGTTGTATGCCCAACAATTTTGGCAACGTTGGCACCTTGAGTACCTTCATACACTCCAACCACGAGGGAAGTGGTTGGAACAAGCCGGGAATCTGGAGGAGGGAACATTGGTTCTTCTCCATGATCCTCAAAGCCCCCCCTTAAAATGGACTCGAGGCCGAGTCTTACGTACATTTCCAGGGAAAGATAACAACACAAGAGTAGTAGAAGTCAAAACTCCCAACGGAGTGTACAAAAGACCGGTGGTAAAATTATATGCTCTGCCATTGGGTAGTTCTCAATAGCGAATTTAACCTTCTCGTAACAAATGAAATCTACTCTATGTTCAAGATGAGCAATAACGAGAAGTCTGTATCTACTCACCCATCTCCCACATCGACCAGTGTGTCTTCCCTCCCCTCCGCTCCATCGACCAGTGTGTCTTCCCTCCCCTCCGCTCCATCGACCAGTGTGTCTTCCCTCCCCTCCGCTCCATCGACCAGTGTGTCTTCCCTCCCCTCCGCTCCATCGACCAGTGTGTCTTCCCTCCCCTCCGCTCCATCGACCAGTGTGTCTTCCCTCCCCTCCGCTCCATCGACCAGTGTGTCTTCCCTCCCCTCCGCTCCATCGACCAGTGTGTCTTCCCTCCCCTCCGCTCCATCGACCAGTGTGTCTTCCCTCCCCTCCGCCCCATCGACCAGTGTGTACTCCCCTCCCGCCCCTCACCGTTTGGATCTCTCCTCTAATTTCCTCTTACAAGCAACATTGCAATTCGATCAATGGTTCTACGGGAACCAGGTTGCAGTTATCTCACATCTCCAAAGGGAGAAAGATAAGGAGACTTCAAACAAACAGTTGTGATTGTTGCTCTATCCTTTACGTGTATCCCGTTCCCTTCCCTTACCCCCCCTTTTTTCTGTGTTCACAGTGACTGAGCAACAGAACTCAAGGAAACCGCCATTGCGGACCACCATTACCAAAATTTTGGAAAAAAACACTTGCGATATCCTCGACCATCCTTTGCGGCCACCGTTCGTAAAGTGTACAAATGGTCACTTTGTATGCGGATCATGTCGTCCACAGTTGACGAATGACGAATGTCCTTACTGTAGAGTACCATTGTCAACGGTTATAAAGGATCGTATTTTGGACGAGATTTTCTTTGCTGTTCATCCAACTTTTGGTTCAGATGCCCCAGAACCACCATTAGGCCGGGGGGCCAACAGGTCATTGAGTGCAACCGCTGGACCCTCAAGACTGCCAGGGGGCAGGGGATATCTCCTCTCCCAGTTGGGACAGGTAGCCTCTTCTCCACCACTTCCAGGACGGGGGAGACAATTAGGCCAATCTCCAAGTCAGAATCTCCAACGGACAATTGGGAGAAGTCTGATTGAAGCAGCATTCGAGGAGTCGCTGTGGAACACATTGGATATTGACGACGCCGGGAATTTATTTGCACGAGTTCCAGTGCGTAGATGAGTAGTGGTTCGGGACCCCTGCCTCCGGGGCTCGGGTTGTCTCAGCTGCGTCAGTAGGGCGGGTCATCCTACTCGTCTTGATCCCTTCGGGGTTCAAGGCGGGCCGGGATGTTCCCGCCATTAAGACTTATCAGCTGGGACGGCCTGGGCCACGGTGGAAGGGGTTACCATGGAACTGGAAGTTTTTGAGTTTTGGTCTTAACTTTCTCAGTCAGAGAAAAAAAGTTGTAGAAGAAAAAGTTTGGTTTTCTGTCGATCCTGTCTTTATCCCTGTCTTTATCGCTGTCTTTATCCCTGTCTTTATAAAGCCTTTATCCCTTCTACAAAGTGAGTTATTCTTGATATTATTCACACTTCAAAGTTTCCTGATGCGCTCATCATGATTTTTGAGACATTTTCGAGAAGAAAAAACTCCTATTTTCGCTCTTGCAACAGAATGCATGCAACAGGCCCATTTTTTTTTCATTGCATCAAAAAAGCAACCGGTTAAATTTTTGAAAAAAGGCGAAGACTCCAGCAACTCTCCGAGTATAAATCAGAATGCAATGAAATAGACATCACGGAGCACGGAGCCCCAAATCATGTGAAATTTTCACCTTAACGTAGAAAAAAAAACCCCGAACTTGATCCGTAGACCAAAAGTCCCGTTATTACGAGCTGATTACCCTTTTGATTGTTCCGTTGGTGGTTACACGAAGACGAGGAGGGATTGAAAGACTTAGCCACGGCCGCAGACCGCGACGCGGCGCCGGCAGGAGGCGGGGGGAGAGGGCATGTCACAATTGCGGATTAGGCAGGAGACCCGATTCGCCCAAGACCCAAGTTCGATCAGAGGCAGGCTTTTGTCTGGCGCTGAGCTGGAGCCGAAGCCCGAATAGAGCTCGAATTTGTTGCGAGTAGTTAAACGCTTTGGGCCTCGGAGTGAGTTATGAAACGTCTCATTATGCAAGAAGACAAAAAGACAAACTAATTGAGGGAGTGAGCTGCTCGGCTTCTTCGCTCCCTTCCCGGGGGAGCTCGTGCCGCGAAAAGGAATGTGGGTTGGAATCACAGATATTCGCTCTCTTAATTAACTCCGCTCCGGCTTTCCGAAGGGGGGGCCTTTTCCTGGTTAACTTCTCCAGAGACGTCGGCGCGACCCGCGCACAGCGGATCCGGTCAATCGGAGAGGCCGGACATGGAATTTTTGACTAAAACTGCAAAATTTCATGTTTAATTTGTCACGTTTTAAATTTTAAGGGGTGCTTCTAGAGGACAATTTTACGAAAAAATCAACAATGAAACTACTTTTAAACCTCAAAGTTTTCTATGAACGGAGTTATAGGCGTTTGAAGTTAGTCAATCGGAAAGCTCGGACATGAAATATTTGACTAAAACTGCAAAATTTCATGTTTAATTTGTCACGTTTTAAATTTTAAGGGGTGCTTCCAGAGGACAACTTTACGATAAAACCAACAATGAAACGACTTTTGAACCTCAAAGTTTTAAATGAACGGAGTTATAAGCGTTTGAAGTTAGTCCATCGGAGAGCTCGGGCATGAAATTTTTGACTAAAACAGCAAATTTTGATGTTTGATGTGTCACATTTTAAATTTAAAGGGGTGCCTCTGCAGGAAAATTTTACGAGAGGATCGATGAAACCATTTTTGAACCTTAAAGTTTTGTATAAACGGAGTTATAAGCGTTTAAAATTCCCAAATTTTGTCCAACCTTTCTTATTGACTCGATCCACTGTGCGGCGCGGTGTGGCGTGGCGGCCACCGCGCCCCGAGCTCGCCTTCCAATTAGCTACTCAATATAGCTTCGTTCATGAGTTGCTCTCATGCTCACCCCGAATTGTCACTCGGCCCCTTCCGATTTCCGGAGGATCGTGACCTATAAATATTAAAAAGAGGAGCTCAACACCTTTGCCGTGCTAAAGAAAAACGTCATATGCACATCCGAGAGTTGCCGAATTTCCTCTGATAGAATTATTATTATTTTAGAGGAAAGTTATGGCTATTTTTTCTTAAAATTTCCAGGAACTTTGGGTATAGTTGCAAAAAAAATTATGTGGAAAATGCGAAATTTGTCGAAGAAAATTTGGCAACTGACGAAGGATCTCGATAATTATCGTGGATTGTCGGTGACCGGGACGATCAGCAAAATTTATGGTAAGATATTGAAAGCTAAAATCGAAGAAGAATGGATTCATCATGAGGCAGAAGAGCAAGCGGGTTTCAGGGCTGGCAGATCAACCGTCGACCATCTATTTTGCATCACCCAGGTTATTGAGAAGAAGATGGCGGTTGGTCAAGAATTGCATCTGGTGTTCGTGGATTTGCGAAAAGCCTACGATAGCGTGCCTTTAGTGAAACTATGGGAGGCCTTGGAAAAATCTGATTTTACTCGTGGACTAATTAATGCAATTAAGCTTTTTTATCAAGGGACTTACGCAAGAATTAAATGTAAAGGGGACTTGTCGGGGGGTTTTTATGTAACAAAGGGACTAAAGCAAGGGTGTTGCCTCTCCCCCACCTTGTTTAAAATATACTTAGAACATGTACTGCGTGAATGGAAGAAAAAATGTTCCGGAATGGGTGTCCCTCTAAATAATGAAGAAACTCTTTACACGTTATGCTTTGCTGATGACCAAGTACTTATCGCCCAAGATCAAGATGTTGCTGAGTACATGACTCGAAAGTTGGTGGCTGAGTATCGGAAATGGGGCCTCGAGGTGAATGTCAGCAAAACCGAGAAGTTGACCGTTGGCGGGAATCAGCAAAGTATAGAATTAGAGGATGGGCGGCAAATTGGGAGCTGCGATATTTACAAATATTTAGGAGTGTTTTTAACCCAGGATGGAAGATTGGACCAGGCCATCAAGAGGAATATGCTGGGTAGGAGGGCAATCGCTATGTTAAATGGAGTCCTTTGGGACCAAAGGATCTCCAAAGAGAACAAAAGGAGGATTTACAACGCGATTGTCAAGAGCATAGTAACCTACGGGTGTGAAGTATGGCCGATGAAACAGCGGACCCGGGAGGTTTTAGAGGCAACAGAGATGGACTTCTGGCGTAGATCCGCTGGTATTTCCAGAAAGGATCGCGTCAGGAATGAGACGGTACGGGATACCATGGATGCCAAGCAGACCATCGTGCATGACATTATGACAAAACAACTCATCTGGTATGGTCATGTCCAGAGAATGGCAGGAGACAGGTTGCCGAAGAAGGTCCTTGACTGGGTTCCTCCTGGGAGAAGACGCAGAGGGCGCCCAATGAAAGGTTGGAGGGACGGGATTGAAGCAGAAATGTTGAGGTGCTCAATCCCCCAAGATTTGTGGTTTGAAAGAGAGCAGTGGAGGTTAGGAGTCGTAGAGCGCGAGGGAGTGCTGTAAAGCGACTTGTATGTATGTGTGTACGAAGGTTCATACGACGTTTTTCCTTAGCACAGCAGATCTGTTGTTAGGTGCAGAGGCGTAGCCAGAAATTGGTCATTGCAGGAGGAGTCACCCCACGGTCAAAAATTTCTGCGGGGAGGGAGAACGGGGGTCCATGCGTTACAAATTATTTTCTCCTAATCTTGAATAAAGACGTTTTCTGGTGAAAACTCTCCGCTCTTGGGCGGAAGAGGACCTCCGGGCTACACTCACAAACATATTTGTGATCTTATGTTATTTTTGGTTAATATAGGAAGGAATACACAAATAAACACACATTTTGTGTTGCTTTGGGGACAGTTCGCGGTGAGTTGATGGTAAAATCCATCCCCCTGATTGCGACGTCGGGATTCGCCACTCGTTTTATACATATGAAATTTCTTCGAGGAAAGTAACTGTCATTTTCCGCTGAAATAGTCAGTTTTTCAAACAAAATTTCCGTTTTTTTCTGAATTTTCCTATTACAGTACTCTCTCTCTCTGCACTGTAAAAAAAAAAAACACATTGTATCTGGAGACCAGACTCTTAAAAACATCGACAAAAAAAGAACTCTTGATTCAATCAGAATCTAGCTTAAATCAAGAACCAAGCTTCTTAATTTGAGCGGGTTTTGTTTTGATTCAAGCAAAAATCCGATTGAATCAAGAGCATTTTTTCTTGTTAATATTTTCAAGAGTCTGAACTCTGGCACCAATGTGTTTTTATTTTTCCAGTTTGTAGCCGCACTCTTCGTAACGGAAAACTCTATAACGGATGTATCTACCGGTCCTTAGACGTTCCTGTACAAAATACATGTATTTTTCCCTCTACTTAGCGGATGTGGCAATGCAGTGACCCTCTTCGCACCGGACGCTTAACGGAGGTCTAAGTGTAGTGTACCATGATAAGGAGTTACGCCGTAAAGGACGAAACATTAATTAAATGGTTGACAATTGCACGGCTCATTGTGAAATGACTTTAAAGAATATCAAATTGGTGTTCTTGCCCCCGAATAACACCAGCGTGCTACAGCCGATGGACGAAGGTATTATAAAATGCCTTAAAGATTACTATACCGTAAAAAAAATGATGATGCGTTTCATACATGCCATAGACGACGATGAAGTGCCGCAGGTCAATTTGTTTGACGCTGTTTGTTTGTTAGAAGAGGCGTGGGACAACATAAACTCTCAAAACAATAGCCAATACGTTTTGACATGCTGGTTTTTCTTCACATAAGTTACCCGCGACAAATGATGACGCAGATGACGAGTTCCATAAAGACAGTTGAAATAAAACTCAAAACAAAATATACTTAACCAGTTTCCCTGAAAACAAGTTCAAAGAAAACTATAGTTTTCCTTGAATATGATTTCAGTTGTTGGTAGATATGGGGCATCTGTAGGTCTCGCATGGAGACAGGGATCGGAGGTTTAATTTGATGAAAATGCAACGCTGAATAACATCAATTAACAGGCCCAAGACTCGGACTGGACATTTTTTTTTTCATTGAATAAAATCTGTCTCATGGAGACAAAGTTACAAAACCGATAGTTTGTGAACAATTTTGGGAACACTCGGTGCTTTTCCCTTGGAGCCGTGCACACTGAAAAAACAGAGCAATGTCCGGTGGTTTTTTAACGCCGGAAATTCATGCCGGGCGTATTCCGTCGGACGAGACTTATCTTTTTGGTTAGCCGGAAATTATGTTGGAATAATGCTTTTGCCGTGTATAATCATATCGTAAATAAAGGTTGATAAAACGTTCGACGGCATCCGTAAAACTGGGGGACGGCAGGGAGCAGGAGTAACCCCAACGGAAATTCATAACATCCTGTTAGTTTCATTTTCACTTTTTCCTGTGACCGGTGCTTCTCCTAGCTTTTATTTCTCACTCCCAGCGCATCTCCTCCCTCTATCCATTCTCTTATAGACTAGCTTCGTAACTTTATCTCTTTCTCTTCGCTCCCGTCCACCCCAGATCGCAGCGACACTTTAAATGACTGAAGTCGACCATATAGTACGTTTTTGGATAATTTTACGTGCATTGGATAATTTTATGAATGAGTGATGTTTTATCAATTTAACTGATAGTAATTTAACGAGCTCGAATTTTAAGCCGATGTGGCATATTTTTTCTCTATTTATTTATGTTGAGGTTTAATTAAATAAAATACAAGATTTTGCATATATGTATCAATTCATTACTCACATGTGTTCTATTACTCATCACGGATGTGGTCACCTGAAAACCTTAGTGATAAAATCAAGCTCCCTCTCTTGTCCAGTTCTAATTTTCTTGTACCAGTCCTCTTTTTCACTTGTAAGAGTGCGTCCGCACGATGTCATAGTTTAAGCTCTACTTTCTTTCATATATAACCACTATTATCCAACGAATAGTTTTTCGTTAATCCTTCATACCTTAACAATTTTCAATGTTTTTTACTGTTCATTTTGCATGGGTGGGTAAGAAGACCTACCTGGATGGAGAGGGATATAGAAGTTATGAAAAAAGTTATTGAATATATGATATTTTGGCTAAAAATGCGATTAGAGTATTATCTCTACCCACGACGATACATCGACATTCACCACGCTTCGGCCTATCCCTTTATCTATGGCCATTTGATTTTCAGAAAAAAGCAGCGGGTATAGAATCCCGCGGGTTGTACGGGCTGGTACATTGCGCTAGTGAAAAACAATGCTGCGCTACGTGCATTAGCTATTGAGCAAAGGCAGTCTGAAAAAACAGGCAACAAAATTATATGTCTCCTGTTTCCTGATCTAAAACTGACCGAAGTTCTAAAAATTACGAGGCTCATAGAAGAATGTATTTTTAATGTTCAAAGTAACGACGTGTCATTTAGCCACACGTTCTAAATAACAATTCAACTGTGTCCGGTGTACGTGTATATAACATCACTTCCGGTAAATAAAAGGGTTGAAGGTTTTTTTTTTTTTTAATTAATATTAACATGTATAAATTGGGGAATTGGTGATTTTAAACAAAACTCCTTTGAAGGTACGCAGGATGAAAAAGTAACCGGTATTTTGTGATAATGTGGGGACGAGAACCTGGAATAAAATGAACTCGCGGTTAGTATTAATTGGTAGGTATTCCTTTGCATTCTACGTAAATCGAACCTTCGAGTTGAACTCGCAAGTCTTAGCCTCTGAGAGACATGGAAAGAAACAAAAGTATGAGGCATGAGCCAAGCTCATGAGGCCACTTCCTTCATTTCCAGATTGATCAGATTAACCTACAGTTTCGGTCGCTTTAACCAAAAATTAGTTTGATCTGACCGAAACAAAAAAAATCAAATTAAACACGAAAATGTTTAATTACATAATCTCACAGAAATGAACATTTTACCTCGGAAGCTAATCCTTTAGCTTTTAACTAGTGACAACCGAAAAATTCATCGGGCGAAAAAGAAAGTAAGTAAGTCAATCACGTAGTTCCCGATAAAGAAAACAAACTAATCCTTTAGGTTTGCAAACTAGGTTTAAACTTTCAATGAACCATAACAACACTCAATGTAATTTATAACTTCTGCAATTATTTTCTTTCTTTTCTCATTCACCGCGGACTTCAATTAAAGTTATTGCCGGTTTAAAGTCATAATAGGCCTATCTTTGAGGTTTAAGTGTACATCTCTGTTTTTCTAGCAGCGCTTACTTACGCAATGTTGGGCCGAGTTATATTGAAATCCAAGCTTCGGGGGAATCTAAATCTATCACCATTTCAAGTTTGCCCCACGGTGAGTGATTTCGCCGCGAAGGCAATTTACATCTCATATCTTCCTCCGCCTGAAATGGTTTCTTACGGTCTTACGGGAATACTCGACGTTTCTCCGCTTCAGAAATCTGATACCTGCCGTATTTTATAGATTATTTGTCGAGTGGAGGCTGGTGTCACTCAGTATTTTCGTTTCTATCGGGCTCAAAGGTAGTTTTCATTCTTCAATAGCCTAGTGTTCGGTATGGGAATCTGCACTCCTCCACACCTAACAACTACTTAAAGGGAGTGGCCAAAGTAGGATTACCTTTCCGTCAAAAGGAATCAAAAGAAAGGAAAAGTGTAATGAACATGACTGGAAAAGCCAAGCAAAAAGAATATTACTCAGGCTTTGTGGGATTCCGGGCCTCAAGAACTGTTGAAACACGACACGGAGCAACTGTTTGCGAACCGCCCAACTGCGCATCAGGAGCTATCCTCGAAAAGCGAAAAAAAATTGTAAGATGCACTTGTGTTGATGCTTTTATTTAAGCTCTGGAGATGTCCGTATTGCGTGAATTTAAAATTGCGGGCGCTTTGTGTTATATCCTAAGATTTAGGATGATGAAAAGAGAAAAGTGAACGAGAGTTGCGTAAGCAAAAATCGGGTGTTTCGATAACAACTACAAGGTTGCCCTGCAGGCTGTGACACCTGGTAGCGCCTATATGCACTACTCGATACATGCTACCAACTGATATATGGTACTTTGATTGACTAAACAACGCCTGACTGCTGATCTGGGTTTCCGAAGAACATCCAAGTTGCGTACAAAATAAATAGCTTGGCCATGGCAAACCTGAAAAATCAGGTGAGCCATTTCAGCAACACCAAAACAGAGGGTTTTGCTGAAAAGTGATCAGCTGTGACTTGCGAGAAAGATGTTTGAAATGTTTATGCGGAGGCGGTTTCGGAAACATTACTCGGCATATTCAGAGAGGAAGAAATAGAACAGGTTTCCATCATGTTTCATTGAAAATAATATGTGTGCAAAGAAAAATAACAATTTAATTCGCAGGATTTAAAGAAAAAAAGAGGTGGAAAAATTAAATTTTCGTCAAAAGTTTAAGATATTCTGATACGGGTACGGACTTATTACAGAAGATGCTGACTCCGTTAATGTTATGTCTTGAATTTAATATGAAGAGAGGAAAAAGGGCAGATATTACTTACTACGAATTGGCAACCGCATTTCGAGTCTTTCGAAACTCGGCTCACACCTTCACGTCGCTCTACTATTGTTAAGATAAAACGCATGAATAACTCAGAAAATTCAAAACAAAACCTCCGCGATTGTCCTCCTCTCTACTTGGTATATTTGACAGGAGAAAGACGAGAAAAGGAAACTTTGAATATACTTGGAGAGACACGGAGCTTGTAAGTAACACTGGGGTTCTACAGAGTTGCCAGACTGTGCTGTGAAATCAGCACTTCACCATTTGAACCCACGTATTCACATCATATCGCACAATTTGGCAACCTTGGGGATACGTTAGACGTTTACATTGAGGCTCTGTTTCAGCTATAGGATTCCACTTGTAATATCTATCGATCTCAAACGCAAATAACGTCAAAAAAATTTGAAACCATGATATTCTGTTTTTCGACTCAACCTATAATTAACTTCTTCCGGCATATACATATGCTGTACATATAGATGTGCTACATATACATATAATGTGCGAAGTTATTTATTTTGTCTGCTACATGATTTGTTTCATTAATTACCCCTAAATTCGTGTAATTGCTGGGTACTACAAAAGTTTCATTTTCAACTTTCTCAAACCATACTTTCTAATCTCTCAACATCTTTTTAGGACAAGTTCACAGCGAGTATTACAAAATTAGGTAGGATTTTTAGGGTTAACATCTTGAAACAGGTGGACGGTAACTTCATACCAACATGAATATGTTCATACAACTTTCTCTTTCACTTATCATCTGCAGCCTCTGCTGCTGGGAATGAGGGAGAAGGGAAGGACAGCGGTAAGGTTGGTACAATCAATGATGCAGAGCTTGATGAATAGTTCAATCTCCTGGAGGAGGCAATGACTAAGCAAGGCGTTCACACTATTCGATATGGAGCATATACTCTCCAACTTGCAATTCTGGACGCTATGGTAAATACCTTGAAAAAATTAGTACCCACCGAGATCTATTAAAATCTAACACTCACGTCTTCAAATAGTCAAACAAAGCACGTTTTGGAGCTATCGCTTGTTATTCCGATTCTGATCTTCCTTTTGTCATGTTTCCGAGGAAACCCAATTTTTTTAGTTGTATCGAGAGGCAACACGACGCCGAGCCCATACTTCTTTTGATTGAATATTTTCACTGATGCAACTGTCTATATTTCCTTCCTCTTTAATTGTTTCTACTTTAAAAAACAATAATACCTTTGATTTCCTACATTTTCTGATGATATTCAAGGCTTCAAGCTTTCCTTTGCTCTCTCATTTAATTTTCTTGTGGTAATTAAATTTGTCTTTTCATTTACTGGATGTCTGTTTTTATTCATTTTGGGAGCTCCTGATTTTTGACTGCTAAATCCTGAAATCATAATTTTTCCAAACCTTGATTTTTAGTGGAGAAAAATTAGACGAATGTGACTTCACAAAAATAGCTGGATAAAAAAATCCGATCGGACGGCCGACTTTTCTTAAATCCTGATTGACCTTAAATCTTGAAAGAATCGGGAAAATCATGATGCAACACTGGGTAAAAACATATTGGATCTAGAGTCTAGACTCTTGAAAACATGGACAAGAAAAAATACTCTGGATTCAATCAGATTTTTGCTTAAATCAAAAAGAAATCCGCTCAAATTAAGTGGCTTGGTTCTTGATTTAAGCTTAAATCTGATTGAATCGAGAGTACTTTGTCTTATCGATGTTTTTAAGAGTCTGGACTCTAGATCCGATGTGTTTTTTTACCTAGAGTAGACACCCTGATTTTTCAAGCTTTATGGTTATCTACCTCATTAATAGAGATCCTGAAATGCTCAATACGTCGAATCGATGATAAAGAGAAGCCTGAATCTCACACGAGAAGAATCGTTCGAGCCTCGGATTTCGGGCTCGGTGCACGGGAGGGGTGGTGCGCACACCTCGTTTAATTCTGGAACGTATCTCGGAATAGAAAATCAACAACCGGTTGTATTTTCTTTCCCGATTCTGCGCCGCGTAAGTCGTCGTCCAAATATTTTGCCAGCTCCGCGTGTTGACTCTAGCTCTGTGCGGTGGCTCCGACTCAGGAAGTCTGTTTGATTTTACCTCCGCTGTATCATAACGCTCCCGAAATATTGGAGACTTCCCTCCCGTAGGCGGCACAGGCTCCCCCGCACTCCTGGAAATTCAGCCAACCACATGAACATCCGGATCCTTCAAACCGCGGGAGGCGCTAAGCGCGTTCAACAGACGAATAAGCGTTCATGCAGGTCAACGTTCTTCTAAGTTCAAGGGCAAAATGGCAAGAAATGCTCTTCAGTTCATGTTAGAGTCCCTTTATAGAGAGAGTTGAGACAACGCGGCTTATGGATGTCACACACGGGAATACACAGAAAACAAGCAGGAAGCTCCAACGCATTGGCGTCGGAGAGCGGCTCTGGGGGCAGTAGTTGTAGTCAAGAATGAGGGCCTAGACACATTTTGTCATTGATGTACAATCCGACAACTGTCGATTCATGTTTTGTAACTTAGCAGATTTACGTAGCCGGTGTATAAATGTGTATTGGGCTTTGATATGGCGAATACATGGCATTATCACTTGTTGTATACTTTTAATTTTGAAAGCTCTTTGGAGGTCCGCTTCCTAAAAAATCTCTGGTTGATAAGTCGTTTGGCGAGGCTGCAAAAAATTTGCATTTTTATATCTGAAAGTGTAGGTATTGGTTTTTTGTATAATTGTTTTTTTGGATTGCTGGAAAAGTAACGCATACTTCTATAATTTAGGACTGAGTCAGGGAAATATAAGGTTCGTTAAATAGTAAATATTCCTAGTACCGTGTGACACTATTGTTAACGAAAAGTTTTTGCAACTTGTCAAAGAGGTTGTTGAATGATCTTCGAATAACTTTTGATGAGCTAGAGGTAATGGTTCTATCTGCAGCTCGTGGACTTCTGTACGATATTGTCCAGAATCATCTAAATTTTCAAAAAGTGTCCGCTTGTTCGATACCCAATTTGCTCATTCATGCATACAAGGAGAAGCGCATGAAAGCTTTAGCAGACATTTTGGAGATGAATCAAGAATTAGATGAAGAATTTATGACTTAAATCACGGCACCTTAATCACGGGATGACCTTAATTACGGCAACTATTTATTGTCCATGAGATGCAGATGGTTCCATTTCCCTAGCTCATCAAAAGGTATTCGAAGATCAATTTCATCAGCCACCCGTACGAACCACGTTTCTAGTGACCCGTACTTGCTTCGCACGTATGAAACATACAATCAGAGAAAACAGAATTCATCTTACAATAATCAATAATCAGTAGGACATGAATCGTTGCGATGTATAATACGACATTATAATGCGGCATTACTATTGTAATTCATTTTAATGGATTAGGGGCATTATAAATCATTATTGCCACGTCGGAATGAAATGTTGTAGACTGAATTGAAAAGCATGTTGGCAAAATTTATTATAAAAATAGTATAACATGTAGGTACATAACATAAAGGTAATACAAATTAAATGATTAGAGCGTGTATATTTCATTACATTATAGGTATATTACAATCATTTTTGTCATTGTTGGAAATTTTGATAGTTTGAAATTTGATAGTTGATAGTTGATAGTTTGAGAGTTGAAAATTTGGTTATTTTATTTAGTTAAGGTGATTCGATAGACGCCATATTTTGTGTCAGAATGGCATGCGACATATCCCATCAATTGGTTCCATTTTTTCATTTACTCATCATTTTTCTCCAATTTTAAGTTTCGCAATTCTGTTTTCAGGAGACTAAAGCACTCACTTATCAATTTGTATATTTATATTGAGTTAAGGGTAGAGACGTATTCCTCACCGGAATTGAGGAATGGAGGTGTTACAGTAAGTCCGGCATTAGGTTCCATTTCGACATCAGCGACGATCAACGCTACGATACTGGAAGCCAGTCTTCCGATATTAAATCCCTAGCGGGGAAGAAAAAAAATGCCTAGATTTCGCTAAAAATCCCTAAATCCCCAGATTTGCTCAAATATACTTAAAAAATCCCTAGATTTTGCAAAAAGCGCCATTTTTAACGAAGAATCATGATGTCATTCGATGTAGCGATTTGCAATATTTAAATCTGATTGGCTCGTTTGAATTTTGGCGCTCTCTGAAAGCAGTGCTAATCCAGACCAATAAAATGAAAGAATATTAGTTGATTTCTTATTATTAACAGGTTGAATGCAGTTGAATGTCAAGTACATCGAAGGACGCAATCGTTTTAATTTCCGGCTTATTTGCGGGGAAAATAGTGTTGCCAAAAAGGCCTACAAAATATAGATGAAAAAATGTTTTCGATTGTCGAAGCTAGAATTGAGGTTAAAAAGTTGATTTTTGGTAACTTTACCTCATCAAAAAAAAATCCCTAGATTTCCTGAAAAATCCCTAAATCCCTGGAAATTCCGGAAAATCCCTAAATCTAGGGATAAACCCTTAGACATCGGATGGCTGTTGGAAGCATTAGAGTCAACATTTGAAACGCTGCTGCAGAATTTGCCGGGAGTATAATCGAGTGTTGAAAGTCAGTAGAATTGAACAATGTAATAATTGCTTTCCGAAATAAGCGTTATAATAAAAAAACCACGAATCTGAACTGTTAATACTGGAACACACCTTCTGTAAATGTACCTTGCGAGAGATAAGTAAAAAAATAGATGTACTGGAGGAGAAGTGCTTCTCCACAGAGTTTGAAGAAGGAAAAAAAATGCCCAAATTTACTTACTTCAGCATTTTCGGCAAAATCACTGCAATTTCCGAACCTTTTTCTGGCCAGGGGCCAAAATTAAATGATTATGAAGGGCCACTTAGATGTTGTAGATAAAAATAGGACTGTTGAAAAAGTCGCCGTTTTCAATAAATATGTTCCCGGAATGGAAGAAATAGCTCACAAATAAAAGCAAATTGCCATAGAAACTTCTTCACGAAATCACACACACAACGAAGAACGAGGCGCTACAGACGAGTCCGTCCAGGACAAGTTAAAAAATTCCCATGAGCCGAGTGCCGTAGGTTAAGGGCCCGTTCGCCAAAACTAATCGGAACTGTATGAATGAATTGCTCCTTTTAAAAATCAAAACAATATCGAATTGCGATATATTACACAGTTAAGATAGGGCTATGTCCTGTCGTTAGCGGCGACATACAGTCGATATCATTTCAATAATCGCCCCAATGGCCACGATAGTTGTTAGACGTTTACGGTTTCCCTGGTAACCTTTGTTTGCTATCAGCTGATATCCAGTAATATGACTAGGAAGCTCCAACCCAGTGGTTAAAGCTTCCTTAACCGCGAAAACTTTAAAATTCAAATTTTCAAATTTTGAACGTAAAGTACATTTTTTCCATCACGAGATAAAAGCACAAACAAGTTTTGAATTGTTGACTGTATCACCATGATTCCAAAAATACAATACACAACATAGCATTGACTAACAATAAAACAGTATGCAACAAAATAAAGTCATGACAAGGAACATAGCCGAAAATGGCGCCGATTCCCATCAACCAACGCGCGGTCTCTACAATGTAACATGCTGCATTGATACTCCCCAGCTGGGACCGTCCGGAATAGCAGCTCTAGTGCAAGCACCAGAGCCGCTAAAAAGAGGTAGGGGTTATGTCTGAACTGTTAATTGTGGTATTACCCCAATTAATTGTGATACTATCCTAATAACTTGGGTTACTAACCTAAATGTTGCGGTACTACCCCAACTTGAGTTGCGATGCAACCAAACTTATTTGGAAATGTCCATATCATCCAACAAATTGGGGTAGTACCACAATTTTAGGGGATAACCCCTGACACTTTTTTATCCGTGTAAAGATTGCACAAATCGGACGATTTTTGTAATCTTTGGCCAACCCATTCACGAATTCCTATCTCCGTCCCCTCTTTAATTCCATTTCGACGGTGTAAGTCGGCAATCACAAGACTCGGTTTGCGACGTCGCAGACTTCCTGTCATACTTATTTTATAAACGGAAAAATACGCAACGGCGATTCTTTAAAACCATCAGTATATAAATGAAACATCATGGAAATTAGATGTGAATCTTTTAATATATTCATTCTGCGCTAACAAAAACGATCAAAAAAATACCCCTAGGAAGAGACGCGAACAAAGAATAAATAATCTGTTTAAGTACTTGAAGGATATCAATATGCCTGCAGTGCATGCAAGGCACAACTAGTGCTGCGCGACCAAGAGAGAAGATTGAGAGAGCATGTACATATTTCAAAAATCGCCTGAACGAGATCGAGAATTAAAATTTCGAGGATGAGAAATATGATTTTTTCACACGTTTAGGGCCTCGACAATCCGTCGAGTAATCCACGAGTGACGGCGAACAATAGGGCCACTACAACCAAATTACCCCACCGAGCTTTTTTCTAACGGCAATTTCAATGTATTTCTGACACCTGCTCGTTGTTCTTTCGTAATTCATGGCGCTAATAAATCCCAGATTTCGAGGAAAAATTCCGCAGGTCTGTTCTCGACGTGGACGTCATTACCACGGCACCGCGCAAGGGGCCGCTTCCCTGACTGCGGGTCAAATGTTGGCTGCGCAGCAACCACCCGAACCCCGGGAGGGGGGGTCCGTATCATAAACAGATTATAACAGCATTGGTCCGTGGCCAAAAAGTATTGTGCGAACTCGTCCTTTATTTGCTACGGTTCAGTAGTCGCGCTGTTGCCTCGAGCGCAGAAAAAAGTGATTTTCGATCATGATTGAGACTGGGTTTCATGTCGACACCAGAGATGACTATTATGTCGTGATTCAAAAGCAAAATAAAACCTCACGTTAATACGTAGCGACTTAATTTGAAGTTAAAGCTGTTTTGATCTAATTATCTGATGATAGAATAGCCATCGCCAACTAAAATCTACAACCGAGTGAGTGATCGGGGGAAAAACGAAGGTAAAATCAAAAAACGTAGTGACTTATTGTATATTATTGCAAATAATCACTTTGTTACCTCGTACTTATTAATTTTTTTTTAAAAGTAAGATTCGTTAACAACCCCTCTGAAAATTCCCATTAGTAGAAAGAGAGAACTCAGACACAGAGAGAAATTTCAACACAAAAGTTTGGCTAGTATGGTAAAAAACGCAAAATAACCCTGGGCCTTCGATCGCTGGAAAAAAAAAACACATTGGATCTAGAGTCCAGACTCTTGATAACATTGCCAAGAAAAAATACTCTGGATTCAATCAGATTTCAGCTCAGATCAAAAGGGAATCCGCTTAAATTAAGAGGCTTGGTTCTTGATTTAAGCTTAAATCTGATTGAATCAAGAGTATTTTTTCTTGTCTATGTTTTTAAGAGTCTGGACTCTAGATCCAATGGGTTTTTTTTTCCAGTGATTGATAATTTCAAGAGAAAATGCATGTTAGTTTTCTTGAAGAAAAATGAAAGACGAGCGTTGAATAGGTACCAACGTCGTAATCGGAGAAATGCATTTACAAAGTCTCTCCTTCATTTTCTTCGCTAAATTCACCACAAACTATACCAATACCGACACAAAAGTGTTGGTTTGTGTTTCACTTCCTACATTAACCGAAAGTAACACGAAGCAAAAATATTTTCATCAGTGTGGAAGTAAATTAAGATGTTGTAATCAAGACTTTCTTCAACGTTCCAAATCTCAAGTTCAGTTTTGAGATATTTGAGCTGTACGCATTTTATTCAATACAATAGCCATTTTAGAGATAGCTGCGCTCAAAACTGTCGTGCAGTCGCACATCCGTGAAAGTAAACACGTAATCATCTTCCGTTTTTTCTTGTAGAGACGCGAATGACCTTGCTGACCATACGAATGGTCAGCGCTAAGCAAAACCGTCAAAAAACGAGGAATACGAATTTAGTGAGTGGCAAAGAGAGCCATTGAAAAAAAAAAGGGGGGGCCGCATTTTGAGGACTGATCCATTCCGTGGCGTAGGTAGGTACAATTGGCGTCGATAATTCAGCAAAATCCTGAGTCCAAAGTATCATAGGCGGACCATGACATCCGTTTTTAAAGCTTAGTTCAACTCAAGATATACATAAAATTAACACTTATTTAACATGACTTTCTTCCCCATGAAATACACCATTTTCGAGGAAATCGATCACCAGTAGCTGTGTATTCTTACCTGCGTCATCGACGAAATCCAAAATTCCCGAAATACGACCACCTCGTTTATCTTCTGTATGGAAGTGAGCAAAAATCTTACTCAGTTATGGTTTCTTGAAAGCAGAGCAAATCTTCTACATTTTTAAAAACCATCGAGTACGCAGTCTTGACGTTGAGACATACCCTAGAGTCTCTCAGCTTCATTGAGATTGCTTAATTCAAAGCAATTTCAAGAAGATTTCAAATCGAAATCCAAGGAACGCCTTAAAAGTTTGACCGCAGAGTCGTAATGGAAATTGGGAAGCTCGAGTCAAGTCTAGAGCGACCAACTCCCAGCCCTGTCACTGGCCAGTCGGTGTCAGTACGCCGCACTGCTCTGCGCTCGGAAGATGCGTTCACAAAGCAAACTTGCCCGATACCATTTATTCCATCGATTGATGCATTTCAAGGTACTCGACGGTCCCACGATCTACGGGAATCTTCCATTGTTGAATAAAAATGACGGGCTTTCACGAGCAAATACGAAAGTCATCGCGTAATAGAGATGTTACATGTGTGAGGAATTTGCGATTTGACTATAGATTCTTACGTAAAAGTTCGCGAGAAACACGATGGTGCCACCGGTTTTCTCTGAAATCAACTCTCAAGCTCAAAAAAAAACTCTCAAGTTGAGGCCAAAATGGAGGGGATATCCCACGCTATTCTGAGAGTCCACCTCTACATCAAGACGAACTCTCCATGCAAAGATAGGGAGCAAATACATTGACAAGGCTACCACTTTATTTGGGGACTCCAAAACTGAAAACACGGAAACCCTGCTAATGTATTTGCTTCCTATCTTTGCATGAAGAGTTCGTCTTGATGTAGAGGTGGACTCTCAAGATAGCGTGGGATATCCCCTCCATTTTGGCCTCAACTTGAGAGCTTTTTTTGAGCTTCGGAGTTAATTTCAGAGAAAACCAGTGGCACCATCGTGTTTCTCGCGAACTTTTACAAAAAATCTATAGTCAAATCGCAAATTCCTCACACATGCAACATCTCCATTCAAACTAAGTCGAATACTCGACACCCAAGGATTTGGCACCGGATAGCTGCGTTCCCTCTTTCCAGGCGATTCGAAACATTTAACTTGGACAACGTGTGGGTCTTATCGTCGCTCCTCTGACGTAAGGGCATATCTCTATTTCCACATGAGTCCTGGAAAGCACGGTGCTATACGAAGAACAGGGCTTACATGGGGATTGAGATACGCCCTTACGCCTGAGGGGCGACGTTTTGTGCGCTGGTTGTTGGGCACCGATTTTCTGAGGTGGGTAACTCTGCGCCGCAGAACTGTCTAGAATCTTGCGAATTCTGGTGGATAAAATTGCATTCAACCCCTCAAATTCTGTACAGATGATGGCTCTACTTAAGTATACTGTATGATTATAATGTACAAGTACCACTCGGTTTAATCATTAGACATCCATAAATAGAGAATAAATAGACAGGGTTATAAAAGTCACACACCACTGGCCGTGAGGGTGGTGGCCATTTGAAATTTTTGAGTTGCCCCCCGCCCCCGAGGAGATCAAAAACTGAAAAGTACCGAAAAACTTTTCCCCCTAGATATGAGGAAAAACGTATTAAACCGCAGGTCGATGTCATAATTAGAACTCAAGTTAAGGCCAGTGCATGGTGCGTGACTTTTGAGTAACCCTGTATAGTTTCGTGGAGCTGTTTCCTATAGACTCAATGATACGCGATGCTGAAATTGATAGGAGACGCCTCCGCTTGGCTCCTTATATACTCCATCTTGGAACAAAATGAGATGTACGAGGTGCACTTAGTTTTACATTCAGCACAAGGCCCATTGGCTCCAAATTAACGTAAGTTATCCCAGCTGACCTTCGGCCATGCATAAACAGATAAAAGTAAATAATAGTTAGTTCGTAACTGTGCATCAAAAGAGAACAGGCTTGAAAAAGTCTGCCGTTCTCCACTATTCCGGGTGGGTTTTTCGGGAATGGAAGGTAGAATAAAGTAGCGTGCCCATTTTAAAAATGTATGAAATAATGTTCAACAATATTTAGCTAGTTTCGGCACCTCGGCAAATTGGTAACGTCCGATACCCGGAAAGCAAATGTCCCTGAGGTCAGTTGCAGAGGTATGGCTTTCTTAGCGCGCAGAATTTATTGCCGAAACATTTTTCATGAAAAGCGCTCTCATTGGCACTGCCAACTTCCTCGAAATTTCGCTCGGGAAAAATTTACGGGCACGGAGAAAATATATATTGGATTAGAAAAAGACTCGCAGAAACCCGTTCTCCCTCGAACAAAGCTAAGGTTATGACTATTAAAACCATTATGCAACAAAAAAACCTTCCAGTGATAAATTAGTATAAATGAGGATTCTTTTAACAATTTCGGGAATTGGCTTTTCAGGGTCCATGCTGCCGTGCTAAGGAAGAACGCCGTATGAACATTTGGGAGTTGCCAAATTTCCTCTGATAAAATGGTTATTTTTCAGGAAAATTATGAGTATTTTTCTTGGGAATTTTCAGGAACTTTAGGTGAAATTGCAAAAAAAATCATCGGAGAAATTGGGAGAAAAATATTCGAAAATTTACCAGAAAATTTGCGTTTTCTCGGAAGAAATTTGGCAACGCCTGAAGGTTCATACGGTGTTTTTCCTTAGCAAGGCAGCATGACTGTCGAAAACTCCGATGGGCCTGTCACACGATTTATTTTTTTAAACTTTTTTTTGGCGAGTGCCTGAAAAATGAAAATATGCCTTTGAATAAGAATGCATTTTCTCACGTATCATATATTCAAATATTAATTGAGAAAACTACTACCAATTTCGCCAAAAATTCGACCCAATTACGAGCATAGGGATATTGTTCCAACAGATTTAGTGACATAACAAGAAGGATTGACTGTCGCATATCCTGCTTCCATCCGCGTTCGCTCACTCACTTTTGGTTATGGACGTATTTATGCTAAAAGGTCATACGTATTTCCTATACGCAAAGGTTTGAGTGTGATTTAGTTTTTTCCAGCATAAATAAGTCCGATTAAAATGAGATTTTAAGCGTACCCTACAGGCAGTAGATGCGGTAACACTGTTGCAGGCTGATTATTTACTTGCATAGATCCAGGTCATAGATCTGGAAATCTGATCTATCGCGCATCTACGATCAAACTGACTGTGATTCTATATTTTGGTCCCATCCAATGAACATTCATGAATGAGCGATGGATGAGCAGAATTTGAATGCAGTGATTGAATGAATGAGTTGAAAAGAAATTATTCGTCTCAACTAATCAAAAAACCTGACTTTCCGGGCGATGAAGAGGAATAGCGTGAGGTAAACGGAAAGTCTTCCCGAGGGAAAAAATTGCTTCAGGAACAACTAAGAATGCGGCCAAGAATCTAGATGTTCCTACGGCCTCTAATAGCGGCGTGGCGTGCTTTGCGATACATCGATTGATCTGTCATTCAAACTTAGGTATGGGAAAGGATCGATAAACAGGGTGTTCGCAACTAACACCTTAATTATCGATCTTTAACCAGGTCTTCAAATGGGGAAAAATCGATAATCGATCATTCACGCCTCGCCATTGGTCTTCAATACAGACAGCCTCACCATGCAATACACCTTGAACCTCTTGGTTTCATGTATTTTCAGCTCATTCTCCGGTCTACCAAACAGACCATGCAATACACCTATTATACAGATAGCTTGAACCTTTTGGTTACATGTACTTTCAGCTTATTCTCCCAAACAGAGAAATTCCCCGGTTGGCATATGTTTCTTTCAAAGAACATAATTGACATGGCGTTCCTGAGAACTCGAACCTGGATATACGATGAAGTGTTCCATATTGCTTGCCATAAATCTAGTGGTAATTTTACGATGAGCCACAACAGCTAAAGCTCCTCCATCAACGCGACAGCGGGACGCAGGTGAGCCTTTGTTTTTTTTTTCTACAAGACGCAAGGACCGCGGGGTCCACCTGAAAATACGGTAATTGAATCGATAGTCTGGTGCTCCCAGCAAAATTCTCGGTTTGGAGAACATGACAGAATCTTCTTGATTTTAGAGAATAATCACACTATTTAATGTAATTAGTCATTGGTTTAATTGGATACATCCGTCGCACGAGATTTTTTGCATGACAACCATAATTTTCAATAGACACTTGCGAGACGTAGGTGCGGTAGATCTATCCCAGGCAGAAGGGGAAGGAGTACGAAAGTGAAGTGCCAGGAATAAGATACCGCCTGAAATATGTGTTCCAAAGTAAGAAACCAATGAGACTCCAGTAGTTCACTTTTAATATCAAATATAATTTTATAATCCAGTAGTTCGGCTGGATATGGTAATGACTTCGAAATATAATTTCAGAGCGATTGCGGAGCTCGAAATGCGAGTGTGTTGAACGCAACGAAATCATCGTATGGATAAATGCACAGTCGACTGCTTAAGCGGGTCAGTTAACATGTTTACCATTATGAGAAATAGTTGTTCGAATTTGAATAAAATTGAGGACTGAATGGCGAACAGTATTTGAACTGGTTTGATGAAACTGAGAATTGAGTTCTAAAACATCATTTTGCCTACAATATATGGGCTGCAATTTGAGAAATCTTCGCTCGGAAAATGACCAATACTGCCACTTTCCCAAAATACTCACGTTCATAAGTTATAACAAGCAACATCAGAACTTTTGGTCTTGAGTTACGTATAGTGAAAGAATTTAAGAGGATTAAAACGGATATCATCAAAAAAAGCAAAAACTGTTTCTCCAGCTACCTTTTTCGAAATGCAAAGTCTGAATTTCTGTAAGAGGAGGCAAGGCGGGCTTAACGATTAGCAAAAAAGCCTAACATTATCTTTTGACGGGCTTTTTTTATTCAACTATGCCCTCGGCCCCTTAAATGTAAAAGTACTAACCTAACTTTAGATTATCTGAGTACAACACGAAAATGAAAACTAGAAATTTATGTTATGGCATTTGTCTGTTGGACGAGTAACCTTTGGTAAATTTGTGACTATAAGAAAGTGAAACACTCAGGATTGGAGGATAACTGCGATTCCCTCTTAAGGTGGACCTTCGGCGAGGTAGAAAATAACCCTACGATTCGCCGTGCCTACAACCTACAGGCATGAATCACTTTACCAATGGTAAATCCATATTTATTGTTAATGTCATTTTATTTTTATAAATTGTATAGGTATAATTGTAACTTTTGTAATAAACATGCGGACTGGCGTGAGCACAGTCTTAAATCTCCCACCCCGTTCACACCACCCCCCGCAAAAAAAGAAAAAAAAAGGAAATGAAACCATCCGAGTTTCGAGCAGACTTACACTCATGTCCTGTCATGGTAGAAATTATTGTCCGAGAAAAACTATACGGCAGTGACAACACATAAAACAGTTATGACGTCCATTATGTAGGAGAGGAGTTTAATTCTCTCAAAAATTGAGAGCAAAACTGTTCATTACACTTCATGTAAGAATATGGTAAAAAGTACGATTAATAGTATAACGAAGGGAAGGTAAATAAGAATTCTAAAAGAGGTACCTGAGTTAGGATCTCCAAGAAAAATCGTCGAGACCTCTCTGAAGAGAGCTGAAGCGTGGACACAGCAAAATACAGCAATAAAAGTAACTTAAATAAGCCGAAACTATGACACCACTCGCAACGTGCGAATCCTTGAAATAGAATAAGTTTAAGCAGAGGGCTTGATCACTTCTCACGAAAGTAAAAGATATTATAAAACGATTTTAGAGCAATTTGAGCACTGAGCTTATTTTTTTCGGAAACCGCACAGCCACACAATCGTGATCGGGGGAGTCACGCTAATAAGAGATAGAGAGAAAAAAATTCCCGATGAATTTGCAATTATTCACTAAAACGGATCTACATTGGAACATCAAAAACGAAAGTTTCGAGGAAACGATGGATCCGATTTTGAAATACGGGACGGCAGGAAACACTGAGATTAGGTACGCTGCATCCAATTTGCGCTTCCGAAAGTTTTCTTACATATATTTTATGCTTTCGATATATCCATCGATCAACACACAACAGTAGGAGAGCCTTTTAATTAAAGCAATGAGCAACGCAAGGCTGATGATATGATTCGGTTTTCATCTACGAAATACACATTCATAGCATTAAATCTAAAAACTCAACCGCTCGTTCCCGATACAAAAGGAACTGTCACATTTTCGCACATATCAATTAAATTCAAAACCACCTCAAAAGTAATTATTTCCGGTTTCAGAACTGAAAAGACACCGTCGAGTATAAATGATGCAAACTTGAGGGCGTTTATAAACTGGCCACTAAGCGATCTCGCACCACTGAAAGAAGAATCAATTTTAGCGCGTAAATTTTTCACCAGATAGTCGCTGCGAATTTTTTCAATTAAAAAATTTAACACCGAACGAAAGCACGATGCACAACACGAAAAATGGCGTGATCAAATTCGTTCAACGTGCTGTGACAAAAACACGCCGTTATAGGTGAAGAGGTATTAGGGGCGAATTTTTTTTTTCGAGAACTCCGCGGTATTTCCTTACGGAATTCGCGAAGGTAAGGTTCCAGGTGACGAGGTATCAAAGGCGAATTTTTTTTTTTCGAGAACTCCGCGGTAATTCCTTACGGAGTCCGCGAAGGTACCGTTCTGGGTGACGAGGTATCAAAGGCGAATTTTTTTTTTCGAGAACTCCGCGGTATTTCCTTGTGGAATTCGCGAGGGTACCGGCGCGCTCCGGATCGGGCGGTTGTTTTCGGGGATGATTCCGAGCGTACTGCGGCCGGAAAAGCTAGGAGCGCTAGTGTTCTCCTCCGGGGCGCCGGGCGCATGCGGGCCCGAGCCCTCCCCGCTCGCCGCACAGTGCGGCCCTCTGTGGACCAAAGTCAAAAATTCACAACTCGAAATCTGAATATTTTTTTCGGAGTTTGTTATCTTAAAGATATTTCTGGCTCGTTATGATGTTCATTTTCGAATTTTCCGCTCAAAACTACCTCAAATGCGGGTAGAAAGCGGGCAGGAAATAGGTCGGGAATCACTGGTCCGTAAGAAATACACGGGAAAAAGACGTCAACTTCAAATGGAGATTTCTCACTTGAAACGCAAAATGCTCTGGGTGGTTGACATTTTCCTAATCCTCAGATATATCCAACTTCAATTCTACGAAAAAGATCTTGCGACTTTTTGCGACTATCAGAGATATTTGAAGTTAAAGTTTAGATGTTTCACGTTGCTTTTACATTGTTAACACAGTGCTAATTCGAGATTGCCAACTTTGAATTAACTTTTCTTGAAAAATACGCAAAAAAAACCCGAGGTATAACATTTTCTTATTCCTCGAGTGTTTTACTTGGATAGTGCCAAAGGGTTTTCCTTTGTCGCACAGTGGATCGAGTCAATGGGAGAGGTTGGACAAAATTTGGAAACTTTAAACGCTCATAACTCCGTTAATACACCACTTTGAGGTCCTAAAAGTGGTTTCATTGGTTTCCTCGTGAAAATTTCCTCTGGAAACGTCCCTTAAAATTTAAAATATGGAGAAATAAACATGAAAGTTCGCACTTTTAGTCCAACATTTCATGTCCGACCTCTCCAATTGACTCGATCCAATGTGTGTCGGTGCTATTATCTTCATTATTGTCAGTTAAGTGTCTTTTGCCGATTTTTGTCCGCATCGTCCGTAAGGGTGCCGCATTGTGCGCCGGGTCGCGGGGCGTCAAGCTCCCTTAATTTACTAGATGGAACTCCCGTTATGAATATGTATTTTTATTTTCTTTTGCGTTTCGGTGCATTTCCAAACACGGCTAACGATCTCCGACGGGGGGAGGTGTTCGCGACGAGGAGCCGGAGCATCCCTTCCAACTTCCACTCCGAAATTCCGAGGGATGCGCCGAAAGCTGCACCGCTTCGGAATATCTAATCGAGTTCGGAAATTCCCCTCGAAAATTCCGCTCATAATCGATCTCGGTCGCCTCGGGATTCATACGGGAAGATGTTGATTATGCACTCTGGATTGCGTCGTTTCGGTTGCACTGAAAAAAAAAAACGAGTTTGCGTCGGAGGCAGGGACGGATAGGTCGAGAGGCAATAGCTAGCCTTTTCTATGTCGGGATTCATACGGGAAGATGTTGATTATGCACTCTGGATTGCGTCGTTTCGGTTGCACTGAAAAAAAAAACGAGTTTGCGTCGGAGGCACGGGACGGATAGGTCGAAAGGCAATAGCTAGCCTTTTCTATGTCGGGATTCATACGGGAAGATGTTGATTATGCACTCTGGATTGCGTCGTTTCGGTTGCACTGAAAAAAAGAACGAGTTAGCGTCGGAGGCACGGGACGGATAGGTCGAAAGGCAATAGCTAGCCTTTTATATGTCCCAAACCTGCCGGAAAATCACTGAAAAAAAAACGCGCTTGGCTCAAGCATGATGATTCATGAATTTGCCGCCAAGAACTTTTTTCATCTTGATTCGAGCGAAATTGAATCGGGACATGCGAAAACCGCCCCGAGAAAAAATGGATCATTCAAGCTCATTGAAAAATGAACGATCCAGATCGTTCACTTGATCATTGGATTTTAATGAGCCCGAATGAGCTTGAATGATCCTGATCATTGAATTTCAACGAGCTTGAATGATCCTGATCATTGGATTTCAACGAGCTTGAATGATCCTGATCATTGGATTTCAACGAGCTTGAATGATCCTGATCGTTGAATTCTAACCAGCTTGAATGATCCTGATCGTTGAATCCCAACCAGCTGAATGATCCTGATCGTTGAATTCCAACGAGTTAAGGTCTCGGTCTAATGAGAATCTATTACAAAGAATTGTAAAAAGTATAGAAGCAAAAGTACATGAGTATCCATTCTCACTTCGCAGTTTTTCGTCGACAGAAAAATGAAGGGAAAAAACAAAAAACATACGGTGATAGAAAATGTTCAAAAAATACAGACTCACCAGAAGTTTCATCCAATTCCTCTTGAAGTAAGCTCATCCCCCGCCCTGTTATAGTAACAACGTGAATGTACCTTTAATAGAAGTAGTTTGGAGGTGAAAATGTTTGCTACAAACCATCTCCCACACGCTGTCAAGAATTCAAACTACAAAACAGTCATGATGGGAGAGGCTCGTAGCTTTGCCGCTGAGTTGCAAAGCTGCTGCGGGGATCCTCCCCATCGACTACTGAAAAATTTAACTAAAAAGGAACATATTAAATTAACAGCATAACCAGAGAAATGTGGAATGGACCACTAGACAAGGTACGAATTTAAGCAGTTTGATACATGTTTCTTGATCAGAATCTCACGTAGAGCACGATTCATACAACAAAATTAATGAAACCAACTCCTAACGAAGATATTAACGTTTTTATTTCACATTGGTTACCAGGAATTTGAACTGCCCGCTCACAAGAAACTCAAAGCTCTACGTGAGTCAAATCGCGCACTACAACAGTTTCAGCAAGCTTCTCAATCGAGCAATGTTCATTTCCCCCCATGTGTTGTACAAACTATTAGCAATTTGCTATAGCTCAGTCAAAGCGTCAAGATTGACGTTGCCAGATTTTTATATCGCAGAGGCTGTCATGATAACGTTTAGCGCGCGATGTGAATCACGTAGAGCATTGAGTTTTCATGAGTGGGTGGTTTGAATTCACGCATCAAGAATCATTAAATATCTTCGTAAGGAGTTGAATCGGTAATTTTCGTTGTGCGCATCGTGTTTTACGTGAAATTCTGGTTAAGAAACTTGTATCAGATTGCTTAAATTCGTACCTTGTCTGGTATTCCATTGAAGAATTAACCGCGCGTTTAGAAATAAATGAGCGATGCCGCTATTACTATGATTTAAAAGAAAGAAATCAGCAAAAATTACATTGGGATGCAGGGGTATGAAATTGATTTTGCGTACTAACTGGAGGAGCACGCGAGGAAGACGAGAAAAGCAGGGCGTCCTACACGATCCTCGGCGAAGACGTTTTAAACGAAGTGAAGCAAGTGGTGAGTGTTTATGTCATTCCATGATAGGAAGCGAAGGGGAAGGGGGATTGCGGGGAAATAAACGGGTATACCCAGATTATTCTTCACGACACGTTTCATGTGGAGGTTAATTGCGGAGGTACTAGGAGGTCCGCTGGTTAATTGATTGTGGTTTTGGTTGGAGTTTCTTTTTTCCTTCATCTGTACGCGGGGTCCGTCCCGGATTTTAATCACGATGTCGTATTTGTAGGTTCGACTCCCGTGGGGAGGGAGGAAACAAGGAAACTCTTGTAAATGGAGAATGGGTTCTAAGTTGGGAGTGATACAGTAACGTAACGTCGGGTTTTTCGGAACCGTTAACGTCATGGCCACGTCCAGAGCCGATGCTCAATGGCCCTTTAGATGCGTTAAGTGCTTGGGACAGCACAAAACTTCCGAATGTGACAAATCAACCTCAGCTGCCAAATGCATCCTGTGCACTGGGGATCACCCGGCCAACTACAGAGGCTGCCCCCACGCCAAGAAAGTCACCTCAACAGCAAACTTCTCGCGAGGCCCAGCACCCCAAGACCATGACTATACCATCCCTCAACCCACGCAAGTGAAAGACGGATTTTAATCGGAGTCAAGCCGCAATCAGAAGCTGAATTTAGCAGCTGAATGTGGAAGGCAACAGTCATCGCCCAACGGCTGAAATTTAGCAAATTCGAGTTATTTTCATCCAGATGTGTATTAAATCTACTCGAATAGTTCAGACAAATTCAAAATTGGTCCGATGGTTGCTGAGAATAGTTGCCACGCGCAAAATTCAGGCATCGGGCCGATGACTTCCACATTCAGCGTGTGATTGCGGTGTCATGCATTCCGCGTCGTTTAGAAGGAATAAGAGAGAGGGGCTGGAAAAAAGTCGTATCACTCGAGGTAAAGTAACGCTAATGTCACTCGCAGGATTTCGGGTGTATTCCTTCGGACCCTTCTGTACTGAGTCGGAGCAGGTGACACGAGGTTCGTGGGGCGCACACCCGAGACGTGAGAGGATCGAAAGTGAGGCTCCGCCGCGCGGGGAATTAAAATGTTGGGAGCTTCGGAGTTCGTAGTGGAGTCAGCTGTGGCACTATGGCCGATTGTTTGGATTCGATTTGTATAAGTAGTAAATTTTCAAATTCTTCGCATTGAAACTCTTAGGCCTTGTCTCCACGAGCCGTTTCACGAGATTTGTCCCAGGGAAAAATCCCACTTACGAAGTTGGGAAAAATATTGAGTTAATCAATATTTTTCCCAGTACCAAGTATGGTACTTGTACCCTTAGGATCCACTGAGAGAAGAAGAAGTGAAAACGAATCGTGCGATATTTTATTCATTACTACATTGTTAATGTTTGTTTAGTTAAAAAATGTGTCTAATTGTCATTTGAGTGCAATTATTATTTTAATCCCGGTTAAATACTCGACTTTCACTAATTTATCTTTCCGCGCAAACTAGTCGCAGGACTGTATGAGCCCCGTCCCGTGGAGACGGTAACTGGGAAAAATCCCAGAAGTTTCATTCTTGCGATTCGAACTTGGGACAAATCCCATGAAAACGTCCCGTGGTGACAAGGCCTTATGAAGAATCACCTAACATTACTTATGGATATGTGAACGAGTGTTTCATTCGTTCAACTCGAGGAGTTGTGCACGGAAAAAACGAGTTTAGGGCTGGTACCTGCACCGAAGGTCCCAGCCCTAACCGGGTAGGTAAAATTGCTTCACCTCCACCGCCATAGGGGCAGGACCGGCGCGCGTAGAGCCCAAATCTACCTGCTTCAGGGTTCAGCCCTACCTGTCAAGAGCTAGACCCTGTCCAGGTAGGGCTGGGTCTTACCCGCGCAGGGCCTGCCCCTGTGGCGGTGGAGGTGAAGCAATTCTAGGGCCCAGCCCTAATCTCGTTTTTTCAGTGTGGTACTTTCGATGGGTCGACGTCTTAGTATCCTCGGTCGGTGCAACTTCCTGGATACTCGGAGTGGATAATTTTAGTTTTGGAAATGTTCTTTGACACGTAATGGAGTGTAAATTTCGTCTTGACAGCATTAGCACGGTGCTACCCGATATTTAAACGAATGGACCCGAATGAGAATTTGATGTCTACTCGATAGTATTTCTGAAAAAGGTTATAACAATTGTGAAAGGGAGATGCGGGGAGCGTAATTCGTACAAAGTCGGTTTACGGATGGATAGGACTAATAAGTATACGTTTTCTTTTCTTTCAGGTGGAACGCCTGACTAAAGCCATCCGCAGATCGGATTGGTGCAGGAGGTTGAAGTTGACGATTGAAGCGAGGAAGTAGAGAGGACCCGACGGGGTTTTTTGGATGAAGCAGATCAGCAGGATCTGGAAAGCGATGGTGACTTGCAGACAGCAAGCTATCCTGCGAATCATCATTAACGGGTAAGGTGTTATGGTAAGTTCATACTGATAACTTATTAAACGGTCTAGGGAAAAGACAAGAGATAAAGTTTGAAGCAACACAGAAGAAAAATCTGAGCGGCAACACGCGAATGATACGCAGGCAGCAAGACTGATCCTGAACTGATCAGACCAAGTGGCGAATGTCACGAGCCGCACGGGTAGGTGAAGAAACAGATGAATACAGCTAACAGAAAAAAACTACATCAAAAGGATTTCTTCTATAAGATGCTGAAGTTTCTTCCGAACCTGAATATTATTAACAATGACGGTGAAAATGTTACTTAATTTATAAAGTTTATATTTTACTTTGTACTTGTGATTAGAACTAAATTTTCTCGGTGAAATGTGTTTTGTGGGCATTTGATCCCATCGTTTATTTTGAGAGTACAAAAGTTTTTATTTTTGCTGAAGACCTCTTTTCTCTTTCTCGTTTCCACGTTTTTCTTGTTAGCGGAAATTTAATGAGAAATAGTTTTGGAGAGGTCACAAACAAACGGTAGCAGAGCGTGGTTTCGAACACGAATTGACATCACTGATTTAGGAGGATCACCATTCGTGGTCAGTTGGACTTATCACCATAAAAAGAAGAACACCCGAAAGAAAGAGAAGAGAAAAGAAAAGAAGAGGTCACTTTTTTCATCCTGAAAAAGAGATAACAACACGTACCTATTCACTCGCAGGATTCATCAGGATATTATCAAGAACCCTTTCTTATTGGTCACGTCGCTTGGTAGTTTCTGTATGAGGCTACCTCCCACTCAATTCGTGTGCGCCTTCAAAAAAATTACTTGTACGAATTACTTTACGTATTCACCAAACTCAAACTGCGAATACAGCCGCCCAACCTGCATGCCTCCATGATGTCAAAGGCGTAAAATTCCACTCTAGTCGGCGGCCAAGCCTTACCTCAATTGCCTGTCAGAGGCCAAGGTAAAGTCCGCCAAAACGCACCTGACCAAAATCATGCAGGGCCAGTCGCTCAACCTGCTCGGATTTGAGCATCTGTACGGCCCTTCACCATCATTTCGAAAAAGGGCCGTTTTAACAGCTCGCGTTCGGCTGCACATGATCGGATTTTGAAAGGGGTTGATTTGATGAACTCCCAATCCTATATCCTAAATCCTAATATCCTAGGAAAGATTTTAAGCTCCAGTTATTCTGTTTTTTTTTTCTCTTTTCTTACCGTTAAAAAAATGGTAAATTTTAGCAGATTTAAGATTGGGGGAGGGGGTGTTACATATTGAACGCCCCTCATGAAAAAATACGGATGGGCAATAAATCACATGCTTTGCCTATACGCGTAGATTTTAGTTCCTTGGGAGAACGGAACTAAATTTCCGTTTCTAGGCTGTTGACGTGGTGAGCGACCCGACGCTGAGATTGACGGTGGGGCGGTGAGATGATATCCCGTGGAGGGGTATTAAAGGTGCCAGGTAATTATGAGGCCTCCGCCGGGGAGCTAACGTTATGTCGTTACCCCCTCCGCGAGGAAAATGGTGCGTGACACGGGAAAAGCCACAGCTTCATGAGAGAAATGGATCTTCACAGCTCCTGCGTAATCGATACCAAAAGATGACTCCATTTTCGTTATGAGCTCGGAAAAATTGCGATGAGAGGGTTTTTCAAAAACGCCGACTGCGGCCTACGCTATGGGATCCGAATAAATTTATGTTTCGTGTTTTTCTGCCTCTCCGAACACGGCTCTTCGAGAAAAAATCAAGGTCTGGGAGAATTTTCGGCCGAATAACAGCATCAAATTTCTTTTTTCATAACTTTACGACCGGCCAACACATCTCAATCTATGACACAAAATTTATTGACTAACGCGCAACGCATAACGCCTGAAGGGCGCTATCCAGAGCCTCGTCCGAGCCAGAGCCTAACCCGTGAGGGTGGTTTTACGATAACTGGAATAGTTTTGTCGCCATATTTGTAGTAGTAATGATAGTCACTCGAATTTTTTTTTATTGATCTACACAGGGTTACGTGTTATTACGCTTTTCAGAGATTTATCGCTCTGCTTTTCAATTTTAATACATAAATGGCCGAAAATGCGCTGTCTGTTATGCTGACTTTTTACCGCGCAAGAGACATCACATTTTCGGAATTTACATAATATTAATTGAGAAGTAGAGCAATAAATCATTAGAAAGCGTTATATTACATAACCCTCTGAAGATTATTGCGAAAAAATTCGAGTGACTATCATTTCTACTAATAATAAGACGTTGTCCGCTACGGCGACAAGACTATTCCAATTATCGTGAAACCACCCGCATGAATAATGTTCACAAAAACATTGGACGTAACTATACTCAGGAGATACTTCTAATACTTGTCAGTTAAGCTGCGAGAGTCTTATCATTGTTTTGATTTAATTTTCTTTTGCATTAATGGAATGTGCGAGGGCAAATACGCACAAATATAGAATAATGACAAGGTTCAAGAGACACAATACACTGCACAGTACAATGAGTGAAGAAGGTCGATTAAGAAAATGCATTTCGGTGCCTAGGGGCATGGGTTGAAAGATACTCCAGACTGAATTTTGAATGGGAAGTCTGCTACACACAAACATAAAACAATGACAATGTTCAGGAAACACACACATTGCACAGTATACGATAAGTGAAGAAGGCCGATTAAGAGAATGTCTTTCGGTGCCTGGGGGCATAGGTTGAAAGATACTCCGGACTTAATTTTGAATGAGAAGTCTGCTTGATCACTTCGTAGTTTTCTTTTGTAAATTTCCTCCAATTGGTAATGTTGATACGTTATAAAACATGTGGTCTCACTAGAAACAGAGGATTTTAGTTTTGGGGTTTTGCTAAGGGGGAAAAAGATAATATATCAAGGTTGAAGCTTTTAGCACAGGTTGTAACGAATAACTTCTTTTGAAAAACTGTAAAACATGTACTAAAAGTTTTGCAGATCAAGAGTACCGATTTACTCTTCTTTAAGTGCATTCTAAAATTGTGTGAGCAGCGTTCCTCCCGAAAGACTAGCAAATTCATCAGGAATTTCTCTTAAATTCGATATAAATCAATGTCACTGAAACTTCCAGGTTACTTTTCTGACATTTTTGGTTTTGGGATCCTACGAACTGAAGTGAAAATGTATATTTTCAAACAGTTGAATCCACTAGTCACACCCAAAACAATGGAATGCTTCTATCAAGCTGAATTGAGGTATATAATTAAGCAGTTGAATCCACTAGTCACACCCAAAACAATGGAATGCTTCTATCAAGCTGAATTAAGGTATAAAAACTAAATTAAATCACGTTGTGTTTTGACTAAGAAACTTCCAAAATACTTAATATCTCATTCCCAGTACTTCGTGCTCTTTCTCGACCCAGGCCTGCGGAGAGAAAATAAGGAATATAAAGTGCCTTCATTTCAGAGGGTATGCAATGTGCAAGTAGGATTTCCTGCGTGAAAAGCCAGCCGCTGGATCCCGACATCTGACTCGCTCATAACCTGGTACAAAATCCATATTTCTTTTGCCAAAGCTGGAGAAAGAACGTTTAAATACCTTAAGAAGAAAAAATGAGAATTTGATAAAAAATTCGTCCGACTAATCTTTCGAAGAGTTGAACCGCTCTGCTAATCCCGTCGTCGTGAAACCATACAGCTATGAAATTTGGACTGCATTTTGCAATTTGGAGCTATAAATTCTGGCTCATCTGAAAAAACACTAATGTGCATATAGGGAAACTAATGGCACATACGTTGTTTTTTAAACCGGGCCGGAATTTATAGTTTCAAATTGCAAAATGCAGTCCATTTGATCTCCGGAAAGCTGAACAGTTGCTCGAGGTCGAATCGCTTTGTTTCGGGGGACCAAATTCAGCCTTACCAAAGTCGCTAGATGATTTTGTCATCCTTAATCGTGGGGTCAAGGGATTCCGTGGTTGCTGATTGCGACTCGCGAGTCTGAAAATCAATTTTTTGGGGTCACAGAAAGATAGGATGAAGTGGCGAGAAGATGTTTTGGAAGCCAAATCCGAGAAGGCGCAGTAGTCTCATTTACGAAAATGAAGGAGAAGACGATGATGAAGGAAGGAGGAGGAGGAGACGAGGAAGAATTTCTGACAGGTGAGCACTTTCGACCAACGGCGAATTGGTCCGGTATTGCGACAGTCCGTTACGAATTTCTTTGTGATGATCACACCAAATTATACACACAGATTATTCTCAGTATGTGGATGAGTGCTCAGTTTGAAGTTTTCTATTTAATTTACCACCAAAAATAAAAAATGTTCAAGTCATTTCAGGAATAAGCAAATCCATTCAAAGTTCCTTCTATTCACGACATATGCAATTTTATCTCCGAGGAGTGAAAAGATTGCTCACAGTCGGAGCATGCTACCGGCATCAACGTGTTCCCCTTTCTGTTTCCGCATGGCGCGATGGTCCTGTTTTTGAGACAATGCTTTCGCAAATAAAATCCCCTAATAGAGATATAACAATTTCTTTCCTTTATCTCTTGTGTTCGTACACATTAAACCTGAAGACGCGTCATCTGGCATAAATTTCAAAAATAAGTCACGCTTCCATCAAGGGGAGATTCACCGAGGAGTGTAAGTGGCCATCTGACCATGAATGGCCTGCATGACCTGTCATAAAAGTATCAGTATCTACAATTATTTAATTACGTTGGTCCCAGTAAAATAAAGATACAGGTCGAGTCATCTTTTTACGCCTAAAAAATATTCCACATTCAGATCATACAGTCAAGGAAAGCTTTTGGTTTGCAAAAAAGTCAATGCGTCAACATTTCTGAAACTATACTTACTATTAGTTCAGAAAGAAACTCCAGCGTGTAAACACCCATGACGTTCCGCTGGTCTGATCTTTTTAGTCCGCGTGACTGGTTGATAAAGATGACACTTGGGTATAAGCTACTTACAACCGTGTGATTAGTAACCGTAAAAATTTAATAAAGGAAGGAAAAAATAACATCTAGTTCCGGGAGGAGAGGAGGAACTCCTATCGCCCATAAAATTTTATCTCTCTCGCACTGGCGTAATAAAATACACCTGTCTGGTTCTGCACAGCGCGTTGCGTTGTTGGCCTTTATACTCTCGGAAATTTATATTCGGGACAACACATCGTATTAAACGTAGTTACTTAGCCCGTAACTGATAACACGGTTCGCTATATTACGATATTAGAAACCGAAGATTTACATATGATGCTCGACGGTATCCTTTTTAATATTCTCGACAGGCCCTAGCCTATTGATAGCCTGGCTCTTTCATCCTGCGGTGGTTCACACTTTCCTCCTTTCTTGGTCTTTCATAGATTAAAGATTATCCCTGTTCATCCTCGATTCTTCAACGGGTTTCAATTTATTTTCATTTATTTATTTCGACGTATGGGCTACACTGGAAAAAAAAACACATTGGATCTAGAGTCCAGACTCTTAAAAACATCGACAAGAAAAAGTACTCTTGATTCAATTAGAATATAGCTTAAATCAAGAACCAAGCCTCTTAATTTAAGCGGATTTCGTTTTTATTCAAGCAAAAATCCGATTGAAACAAGAGTATTTTTCTTGTCAATGTTTTCAAGAGTCTGGACTTGAGATCCAATGTGGTTTTTTTTCCAGTGTACGGGTGTGCGTTTATCGGCTCTGCTTCACGGAAAAAAGTGATAGGAGTTGTCCTCTAAAATCGTGGTAATTCCCTAATTCGTTGGGTGATGTTCCAATTAACTTTGGTAGTACCTCGACTGAAGTTTGGGTTAGGAACCTGTGGATTACTGCCACAATTAATTGGGGTACTGTTATAATTAATTGGAGCTATCCAAGTTGGGACTTGACCCCTATCTCTTTTCTCCGTGTTGGCACCGTAGGCTGCCTGGAGCCTCTGATGATCAGCCCTCCGCCTCTGATTTCTCTGCCCTGAAAACTTTCCGCTGGGGTAACGGTGCAAACTTCTCTACGGTGCAGGGCATCGACGCTCACACCCCCATCGAAAATTGGTGTGTCGGATCCACGGTTCGTTCCGTCCACACCTCCTGGTAGTGCGAAGGGTACATTGCATTAATATCGGCAGGAATCGTCCAGGAGGGATGAAATATTTGACTTTGACCCGGACAAAATTACAATAACAGGATTTCATTTACCCGCAATTGACGAGGCGAGTATAATACCGACATTCATCAACTTAAGTAATTAAAAATTGACAAAAATCAAAGATTTTCCTTCATTTTCAAAAGATACTGTATGCGAGCGCGCATGGTGGTGCCCGTTTTGATCAGTGTTGATTCATGAAAAATATGCATGCAATTTTTCCGTGAAGATTGAAAAACCACGCGTTTTGTCCAGCAATCTGGAAAAATAAAGAGATTGCGTAAAATTCGTATTGGCAGCAAAACACGCTACTTTTCAGCGGTTTTGTATAAAAGCGGGTATGCATAAAAAATTAATATGAATTTATCATGTCTAGAAAAACCGCAACACATTCCAATAAGCACAGGCAAATTGGTCGCTCGACTAAAGAATCGTTAAATTAGGAATAATCGCATTTACAAAGCAATTTATGACAGGGAGGGGGGGATGAGGAAATAATTATGTCCATTTTCGCAAGCACCTTCTGCATCAAGTTTTTGCAATCAAAGCATATCTAAAAAAAACCTTTCCTAAACCAGGCACAGATTGTATTTCAATATATTTATTGTATTAACACGCATAGGTGGCGTGTGTATGAGGCTAGGGCTACTTTTTTTTTTTTTAAAAAAAAAAAAACCCTCCTCCCCTTCGATAGAAAATAAAGATATTCAGAAAAACATTCAACACAATTACAGTGTTAAAAGATTGCCAGCTGCTACTTGAGTGGAAGTAGGAAAAAAAAGAAAGTAGAAGAAGGAGGATAGCAAAAGTTCATCAGTTTTTCTGGCCACCAATTTTCGCACCGCGCACCGTCCACTTTAACACTTATTTTTGATTGCGTTGTTGCAAATTTCTCTTTTCTGGTTTATGAATTGACACCTTAGACTGCTTGTTCTTTAGATTTTTTTTCCCCCTATCTTTCTTATTTTTTGCTCAGAAGATAAAGATACCTGAAAATTATATTAAAAAATTGCTGTAGGTAAATAAAATCTAATCGGATATTTTGAAATGTCCCAACTGAGATGTGCGTTTTTGTAGATTAATGGCTCTTAATCTATGATTACATTCTTAAAACGGTTATTCTTTATCAATTTAGTGTAAAAATAAATGCTTGTTCCTAGCTAAGCTAGCTGTTTTAGTAAATCAAGAGGAAGAGAGGAAAAAAATTTATCGTCGCCCTCATTTTTACTTTGGCTTTTAAAATATTTTTCAGGAGAATGAGAAGAGAGTGATTGAACATGGAGCAAACTTAACAGTTCCTGATCGGAAGGAGAAATTTGAATAATTGGAGAAAGAGGATCAATCTGAATTGGAGATGGTCGTAGTCGAGGATCATTCTGAATTGAAAGAAGAGAATCATTCTGGATTGAAGAAGGAAGATTCTACATCGAAGAAAGAAGATCATCCCGAATCTAAGAAAGAGGATTCTTCATCTTCATCCATGTCTAAGACTGATAATCCCTCTACCCCAAAATCACAGGTATGAGCAAACAGAGAGAGAGTCGAAGTGAAAACAACTCTGCACTCAAATTTCAAACAATTTTAAGGGATGGTTAAAGGAAAAATTCAACCGCGAGAGGGAAAGGTAGTTTTTGTCCAGAAAAGCAAAATATTATTAAGATGATAAACAAATCAACAGATAATGCTTGAGTCAAGTAACACCTGCGGCTACACACCTGAGCTGAATTCACAGCGTGCTTCAGGCAGAGTCTGAGGGTGGGATTCCGCACACATTCTTTAATAAGTTTCATTTGATGCCAATTTTTGCTTTTTTTCCAATAGGCCTGTATAGCCCTGAAAATTGAGCTCATAAAAATATTTCCTTGGCACAAGGGAAATTCAAATGAAGACTTTCTCTGCAACAGCTGTGCATGGGCGCGACATAAGTACAGAGAAAACTGCCCTCGCTAAAATAAGTATTAAATGATTTCTCCCAGTGCAATGAAGTCTCCCAATTTTGCATCACTGATTGTGGATTGCAGTAATTCCGTTTTTCAATATGTCTTGTTTTATTTTCTCAGAAACGCCGCAAGGTGATGCTTGAATTGACTCCTACAAAAATGAGAAACATCAACCGCGGCGTAAAACCCAGCTCCTCAGGTGATAGCCTGTTTGTTAAGAACCTAGCTCACACCGTGTTTTCTGTGCCACTGCTTCTCGAGTCTTCGGTTTCTGGTATGAAATGTAATAAGTCAGATATAGCCTATCCTCCTCTCCCTGAAGCTGGAATGATCCTCATTGAAAGTAAGTTAAAGTCTTGAATATTGTATCTGTATAATTTTCACTGGTATATGTGAAAATTTTAATTTTTCCAACCAGGAAAAATCGAGACATGTAAGGAGAACTTCATATCGAACTTTTGTTCTGGAAATTGCCCTTTAAGGAAAAATCTGACAAAGAAATGAGATTCTGAAAAATGAAATGAGATAGAAACATAAAAGCTGAAATTTTTGAAAAAATGGAGACACCCACTGTCGATATGGATTAAATCCGTCTCAATGTTCTCTTTAAAAAAAATTGTTGAACTTTACTAAATTTTTTTTTTTTTGGTCACTTGGTTCCTCCTTCGATTTTTCAAGCATTCTCAGGTGTTGTGTGTAGGATAGGAACTACTTTAAACTTCTAATATTCTTTCCGCAATGAGACTGAATTTTCAATTTTACATTCTTTGAAGTAATACAGGTGTGACAAATAACAAAGGAAAGGAAGAAAAAATATTTCAGTCAGAAGCCTGAAGTCAGGGAAAAATTGCCACAGGTCCAGTTTTCTCATATAGTTATTCACTATCTAGTAAATGTTTTTGAGCAATAACTCGAATATTTTCTGAAGTCTTACAACAATTATGAAAGTCGGGAAATTTCATTTCTTAATTTTTTACGCAAAGCTGTAATTTTCATTTCAAAAAGCTGGGATGGTCAAGGAATGTTGTTACTTTAGGTTACAGAATATTCAAAAGAGCCGTGAAGCTCCATTTCGAAAATTTAGTAGAATTTCTGTAAAATAACAGCAAATATAGCTTCTGTTTACGAGTAAAAAAAAGTGAATAAAAAATAAACTGGAAAGCAAACACTTTAGAGCATGTTTGAAACATATTTTACTGCATGAGCAATTGAGCAATAAACTTAACATCATCAAAATTTTATGAACTAATAATTTTCTCTTTTATTTTTCTTTCATTTCCTCCCTTTCCCAGTTATCCCTCTATGGTTTTATTCACCTTACATTCACTCATTCAATTCTGTAGCACTAATGTGTCATATTACTTACTAACCAGCTTGTTCTTTAAAATTATTGCGATGATAACAATAATCATGTTTTTTATTTTTATCTGATTACAGAAAAGTTTAGTGAACGACTTGATAAAGAGAAAATCTCTGAAAGCGAAAAAGAAATTCGCCTTGCCAAAATGTCAAAGTATGTGGGTGAGAAAATAAATGATCGTCGCAAAGCTCAAAAAAAAAGGAGTGGAGGTGGTATCAGCGTTAAAAATGTTGTCAGCCCGAAAAATGTCAGCTTGAATGATGTTGTCAGCCCGAAAAATGTCAGTCCGGAAGGTGCTGAAAGCCCGGAAATAGCTGATAGCCCGGAAGATTCTATCAGCTGCAATTGAATACCTACATTTTCTATTCTTTCATAATCTTTTTCTTTTTTTCTTTCTGAAAATGTTTGGAGTGATTTTTCCAATATTGGCTAGTGTCAAGAAGTCTCAGGAAACTCTCATTTAAGGTGATTCGATGGACGCCATATTTTATGTCAGAACGGCATGCGATATATTGCATCAATTGGTTCCATTTTTTCAGCTACTCGTCATTTTTCACCAATATTGAGATCGCAATTCTGTTGTCAGGAGACTAAAGCACTCACTTACCAATTTTAACAAAGAAATTCAACGTAATAAAGGCGTGGTTTTCTTAGAGAGAAAATATCGCATTCGAGTGCAGTTTCGATATCAGTATCGAATGCAATGTTTTCTCTCTGAAAAAACCACGCCTTTATTACGTTGAATTTCTTTGTTAAAATTGGTAAGTGAGAGCATTAGTTTCCTGACAACAGAATTGCAATCTCAAAATTGGAGAAAAATGACGAGTAGCTGAAAAAAATGGAACCAATTGATGCGATGTACCGCATGCCGTTCTGACACAAAATATGGCGTCCATCGAATCACCTTAACATTTTTACTTTTCAAATACCTACATTTAGAGTCAAATCTTTTTCAATTTTTTATTTTTTTCTGACAATTGTTGGATTGATTTTTCCAATATAGGCTAATATTTCTGTTTACGATGCTTCCTTGTAAATCAACTATATATTTATAAATCAGTTGTATATTTGTAAATCAGCTGTTCAGTTGTAATCCACTTGTTTATATGTACCTATACTGTCATAAATGTATATACACTGCAGCTTGACATTTGTCTTGCATCGTAAATAATTTTCTTCTTATTTTATTTAGTTCTAAAACACAATTCGTATTTTCTGCTCAGCAGCTTCAAGTTTTAATTAGTGCTAATTTTTTTTTTTTTTCATACTACACTTGTTCTTCTGTGATTGAAGAATTTTACTAAATAATCTCACCAGAAGAAAAGTAAGGCCTCCCCATTTCAAAAGCAACAGTAGGGATTTCCTTTTGGGTTCTATAGGTCCCAGTGAAAAATCCCCATGGATTCCCATCACTCCCATGGGCCCTGGGTCCCCATGGGAACCCAGGGCAAAAACCCCATGGGAAATATTGATGGGGATCCATGGGGATTTTTCCTATGGGTTCCCATGGGACCTTTTTGACAGGGTTGGGTGATGATTTCAGAAAAAGCCAGTGGCACCATCGTGTTTCTCGCGAACTTTTACATGAGAATCAATGGTCAGATCGCAAATTCCTCACACATGCAACATCTCCATTGTAGCGGTCGAATGGATTTCCGGTTTGAAAGCGCGCCCCCCACGGAGTTTGGCGGATGAAGGCAGCCGCAGTGGCGTGGCGTGAATAATCGGTAATCCATATTTCTTTATTTGAAGCGATGGTAAATAATCGATTATGAAGGTGTTCGTTGCGAACACCCTGTCTATCGATCTTCTCCCTAAGGTTTGAGTGGCAGATCAATCGATTTATCGCAAAGACCGCCACGCCACTGCAGCCGAGTCGGGAAACGAGTTCCGGCGAGCGCTCCCAGCCGCGCGCGTAAAGCGTTTGGAGCGGCGTAAAATTGAAGGAGCTTAGATACGCATTTTCCACGTCCGAGAGCCAAGTTGGCTGGCTCTCTGTGTGCGTCTGTTTGTTCTTCGATCAAACAGGCCGTTTGACGACTGTTGGTCTGTTGTCTGATGATGGCGTGAACCATGGAAAGAATTGTGCAAATGTAAGGATGTGCACTGAGAAAAAACTATGGCTTATAAACCTATTAGAGGTAAATATGGAACACCACTAATAGTAGTACCTCTACATATAATAATAGCACATATACCTTAGTTATGGTCTCAGTACCTTAATTAGGTACAGAGACCTTAGTATGGTTCACAGACCGAGAATCATTAGTTTATTTACGACTATTATAGGTGTTCCATATTTACCTCTAATAGGTTTATAAACCATAGTTTTTTCTCAGTGTGTGTAGGTTCGTGTTACTGTACGGCGATCGTGGGAGAATCACACTTTTGAGGTGTTTTATACACAATATAACACATAAATTATTTTTTTGGAAGATTTTCTTTACAAAAATAACGTTTTTGGATAAGACCTGATTGAAGGACGGGCCGTGGGCAAGTAATTCAAGCCTACAGCCTGTAAAAATTGCTAAAATTTCAGAGTTAATAAATATAAGAAAGAGTTGTTAAAATTCAAAGACAAGTTGTTATCACAGATTGTTAATAACATTATTTTTGAGTGCTTCGGTAGAATCTGAAGGCGCACAATTTTAATGCGTCTCGTTCCGTGATCCTCCATCCGTCGCAAGTCAAATTGTTTTTTTTTTTGATAATTTTTAACCAGGGGGGAAGCCGTAAGAAGAAGTCTCCTATCTTTATTGTGTGTATTTTTCTCATTGTTCCTCAGCTACTTTTGCGTCCGGCTTAGTTGGGTAATTTATTTTTAGGAAAGGGTAATTTATGACGAAACGCAATTGGGTAACTATATCCTTTTGAATGTTTTAGATCAGAGCCGTGACTTTATGTGTTGTTTCCTTGCTTGAACGAGTAGAAGATCTGGTCATAATAAGAAGCAACTGGTTTCAGAGTGTGAACCAGATGAATATTGCTGTTATCTGAACCGTATCAAGGATATACCACCAGTTCAAAAGGTTTTCTCAAAGGTATAAGCCAGATCTAAGATGAGGAGAAATTATCTAAACGCGATTTGTGAAAAAATCAAAAATTGAAACAAAGCGAAAAGAAATTACAGACAGCCCACACTAGTCCTGTGGTAAATGAGATGCATACTACGAGTCCAAGTGAATGCGCTGCTGAATCTGATTTTCTTACTGCAGGGCAGACCCTTCAAATTCTCTTGTCGATATATTTGTGCAGTGGCAGGTCCAAACGAGTGGACTACAGAAGATCCCTACGGAAGTAATAAGAGAATCATCTGTTGGCAGAGAGTCATATTCGTGTATTGGAGACGAGGACTGTCTGTACGACAGTACAGGTCCAGTTACACGATCAAGTTGAGCCATCAAATTGGACCTCTCATTGGTCGGATCCTCACCTCAGGTCTTTTTCCACCAATCAGAGCTTCAATTTGATCGTGTACCTGGAACATACTGGTTTCAGGAGTATGAAGAAAACCGATTTTCCTTTTCCCGATGACAAAGACGACAATTTCGAACGTTCGGCAGAACTTTCGGACAACAACGACGATCAAACTTCTCAATTTGATCCACAAACTCCTAAACGTCACTGCCCTTCTCCAAGAAATCGCAGTGTGAAGGCGCAGTGAATGTTTTTTGCAAAGGAAAGAAAGAGAGAGAGTTGAGAAAGAGAGAGAGAGGACAAAAAAATGAATTGATCATTGTGAGATTGCACTTGTTAAATTGACGTTAATTCATTTTGGTACTTTTCATTAGTAGACGATCTTGAAGAGGGTGGTTTTGCTCTTGCAAAATTTTTTGGTAAAACCAAAGAAAAATTTTCGCTTTTATGTTTGCACTGTAGATCAAGCTTACCAGGAAGGTTTCGATGTAACTTTTTATGAAAGAGTGTCCGGAACTTTTAAATTCCAAATAACTGAGGAAACTGGTTTCACTAAAAAATCAGAAGTTATTGTCATTTTACCAGAGCCTATTAAATTTAAAAGTGGAAGGTTTAACCCCATTTCCCCATAAGAAGCCATGAATTTTGGGAGGGAAAAAGGGGCAAAAAAAATTTGGGGCAAATAGGTTTATCTATAGTCTTATCAATCTTACGTAAATTTTCGCGTAGAATCCAAACCTGAAGTTTAAACATACCCTTGTTTTTTGAGATTTTGGACTTACGACCTTCCGAAGTCCCACAATTTTCGGGGAGTCGCGGTCCCTATAATTTTGGATCAACAGGGGTCGGTCATGTGGGTGTTTGAAAGAGACCTGGTAAATATATTAAAAGTATAACATTTTTCCTTTTAAACAAGGACTACTCACTGAAAAATGTATTTTGTCTTATTGTGAAAGTGGCCCAGGGATCTGGCATCCAAGTCGAGGGCGCTGACAAAAACCCATACGTCACGGGACTGGGCAGCGGTGAAGCACCCCCAGCGAGAGGGCAGAGGGGTAGCATCCCTTTTGCGCATGCGCAGGGCGAGGCTTGACCGGTTCCGAGTCAAGTGGAGGGGGTAGCCAGAACCGTAGACCTACACTGAAAATAAACTTGTCCTAAATTTAAGGAAACATGTATCCTTAAAAAATTTCCTGATTCCAACACGGTGTTAGCTTAGAACAAGCCAACTGTTTTCTCGATCCAAGGCAACAAAATTGTGTTGAGTTAAGAAAACTATGCTTTCTTGAACCACGTATACGTTTTCTTGAAACAGGAAAACTGTTTCTTTAAAATTAGGAAACGAGGGAATCCCCTCTGTTTCCTAAATTTAAGGATCCGTGTGGTGTTCATCGAAGAAACCCGTTTCCTTAGAATTAGGAAACGGAGAGAAGCAAAGCCGTTTCCTGAATTGAAGAATCCATGGAGTGTCGTTTGAAGAGACCAGTTTCCTTAAAATTAGGAAACGGGCATAGCGTTTCCTGTTTCCTCAATTTAAGGATTCATGTGGTATTCATCGAAGAAACCCGTTTCCTTAGAATTAGGAAACGGAGAGAAGCAAAGCCGTTTCCTGAATTGAAGAATCCATAGAGTGTCGTTTGAAGAGACCAGTTTCCTTAAAATTCGGAAACGGGGATAGAGTTTTCTGTTTCCTAAATTTAGGGATCCACGCGGTGTTGATCGAAGAAGCCCATTTCCTTAAAATTAGGAAACAGGAAAATTAGCAAATGCCTACAGAGAAGGTGGATGCAATTTACCATACACCACCATGTATGTATGTAATATATATATATGTATATATATATAATGTAATGTACACGAGGGGTCCCAGCTCTGTGCAAAGTGCACTGAATACAGGTTGTAAATTGTTTTCAAAGAAACTGGGAGCGTTGTACATTTTTAATTTGTTATGACTGTGGTGAACAAAATTGAAGATCTTAAATCAGTAATGGGCTAAGTGCCAAAAAGAATGAAAATCGAGCGATACTTCGAATAGCGTTCTATGTACCAAGGAAAACAACCCGTGAAACGGGCTGAGTGCCACGACCATGATAGTAGTGTGTAAAGTGCCCCGATAGGTAGCGCGACGTGGTATGTGCTGGGCAACCTGTGGGAACTAAATGTTGAATAACTGAAACTTGACTCTTCGGCACTTAGCCCGTTATTGATTTAAGGTCGTCAATTTGCCAAAATTCGCGATAAGAATGATCGGTTGAAATATATACAACTTAAAAATCACTCGCAGCCTCCGATTCTCCCATAAACTGGCGTGTTTAAAACTGCCGAATGGCTCCCACTTTCAACGAACAAAGGGCTCGGAATGGCCCGTTCATGGATTGACTTCATCTGCGCTCCAGCACAGATAAGGACTCTATTTTACTCTATGGGTCCAACTGCATTGCCTGTCTACAGGCATATTTGGGTACGATCGGTCGCATGATTTTTCTCTGCTACTGATGTGCTGCATCAAGTGCATTTTTATTATTGCCATTTTCAAGTTTATTGGGGCTCAGGGTTTTTGAAGGAAAGGCTCAAAATTGGCAGGTAAAGAGGGAGAAGAAGGCGAAGGAGTGAATAATTTTAACTGCTTTAGGAGTCAATAAATCTAATCTACCCATGGGTTTCTTAAGTTAAAATAGTGTCAATAGCAGCACATATAATTTAAGATCAGATACTTACATTCTCTCGAGGTACCTACTCTTTGTAGAGAAGCATTGGTGTTCTCATGCATGAAGTTGATAATCTAGAAATAATGCCACAGATCTGCTAGAATAGCCGCTAAGTTTATAAAATTCAAATTGTTTAATCCTATGATTTTCCAGTTGTTAATTATTGTCTTTTGGTTTGGATTTGCAGGGCCCGACACATTTGTCAACAGAATCCACTGCCAAGAAAGAGTTATTTCCCCCAGATCATTATGATGAATCTTGTTTCTCCCCCCATTCTATTGCGAAGCAAATCAGGTCCGAGAACTCTGCTTCTATGCAACCGAGCCCCAACAAGGAAAAAACTTACTTTTCTCTTGACAATAATCTCAGCACTTCTCCTGAAGTAAGCAATTCTGGAAGTGTCACACAACCAACCCCTACAATTCCATTTTCCTCAAATGCTTCCTTGGTTTTTTCATCCAGTGCCCCTGTCAGCTCTCGCGTCAACCTTTTTTCGCCCCAAACTGCAGCGCATGAATCTATTTCTGAAACCTCCTTTCCTCTACAAAATCCAAGCAACACTACTGTCTCAAACAGTTCTACAAGCAGCATCCAATCCCCTCAACCAATCAATTTAGTATTCCCCACTCCACCACCTTCAACTAGTCTCTCACTCCACATCAGGGATGACACTCCGACACCACAAACTCCGATGCCGCACCATTTTAAGAATGTAATCGCATCAAAAGTAAGCTACTCTCAAAATGCATTAGCTTTGCAACTGAGTTCCTCGGAGGGGAAAACTGGCCCATCTTCTGTGGAAAATGCCAGCACTTCTGATGTGTGTAATGATTCTGTTCGTTTCACACCACCAACCCCTCCAAATCCGGTTTCCTTTAACCATTCCTTGCTTCTCTCATCTGGTGCCTCCATCAGCCCTTGTGTCAGTACTTTTTCATCCCAAACCGCAATGCCTCTTCTACGACCTTCACCAATCAGATTTTCTCATACTTCACCACCTTCCAGTAGTCTCACGATCAGGCCCCGGTTTAGCTCCCATACTCCAGTTACCCCGGAACAAATCAACAGCGGTCATACATCAGCTGACTACTCCTCAAGTGTAACCAACAACATACGAAACTCACCTTTCTGGAATCCTCATGTAGAAAACCGTTCTCCCAATTTGCAGTCAAGTGGCTTCTGTCCAAGAATTGTACATCAAAACTCGATAAAGTCTTTGTTATCCCAAGAAATAGAAGACATGGTCATCCTCAGATATTATGATACTAACAATCAACTGTCTGTTAAGCATCAAAATTCTTTGGCCCGGATTGTCATCAAAAACGAAATAAGCACAGAGCCTTGGAAAATTCTTCCTACCGAAAGATTTCACCAGCTTTCCCAGGAAATTTGTGCAGCTTTCCCTTCCGAAATCCCATCAACCTATTTTTTACCATATTCACACCAAGATCGGAAGAAAACATATGCTAAGGGCAAATTATATGACCGGTACAAAAATTTGCGAGACACCATGATCAATCAAGGCATCATTACAGGAAGAAAGAAAAAACGGAAGAATTCTTCCGCAATGGAAGATGGTATGTACCGCTACAGTCAGTTACTTCCTTCACATTAACATGCTATTAATACTGTAATTGCTTTCTTGCTGTAATATTCTAGGTGGTGGTAGCCACCCCAGCCCAATCCTAAAAAACTACTCCAAAAAATTTGACGACTAAAAAAAAAAAAAAAAAATTTACAGTTACCTACTCATGTAAAGAATGCTGCAGTTTTAATTTTGAGCTAGCTACTCCATGAACACAGTTGAAAATTATTGAAATTGCAATTGTTGCAGATCATTGCCTGTAATTTCACTTCTTAACGTCAAAGATCAATTTACATGAAATGCTTCAGTTATAATTTTTCCTACGCTGTTTCAGCTCATCCTTTAGGGGAAGTACCTTCAATTGACCTTACTTGGGCAATTTGCATAATGATAAACCGTGGGCAGAGGTCAAAGAAAAATTCCGAACAACGCTCATTGAACGGATGGATGCGTTCAAAAGAAGTGGAGGTGACATAAACTCCTATCTGAATACATATCCTGCTTATAAACATTCAGAGGCTTCCGAACTGGTAAAAATCTTTTCTTTGTTTTTTATCATTAAATAGTGCTCTTAATTTTTTGTTGCTCTAAGAACTATGAAATGATCACAATTAGTCAATGGGTCAGTTGCGCCGGTCACAGAATTGTGTTTTGATGCTAGATTTTTGCGGATCAGCTAAAAATATTGAGATCTGCTGAAACAGCAACTTTCTACGTTCAATATTAACTAAGATATCGCCCTTTGAAAAGTCGGGGTTTTTTCATCATCCACCGCGGAAGTGACGCCCTTGGTTTCTTCCACCTTGCTTTCATCAGTCAGTGGGACTGGTTACTCAAGGCGGAACTCGGATGAACGCAAGGTGGAAGGAACCAAGAGCGTCACTACCGCGGTGGATGACATCAAAAGCCTGACTTTTCAAAGGGCGATTTCTCATTGATCGTAGGGAGTTCCTGCTTTGGCAAATCTTATTATTTTCAGCTAATCTACAAGAATCAAGCATCAAAACACGATTCTGTTACCAGCTTAACGGACCAATTAAGAGCCAAGTCAAGTAAACAGCTCTTCTTGTCCTCAGACCTATGTCTTCACAATTTAGGAGGAAATATTTAGATCATTTAAATAATCTGGGCCAACATAATAGCAATTCAAGGAATCCATCTCCGCCCTCAGTCACAAAAACTCTATTTATCTTCCTGTTTTACACCTAAAACTACTCAAATTTTGAGAAGAATGGTAAATATAAATGTATTGAGCAATTTTATGGGGGAAGGCAAAATCTTCTGAAAAAATGTGAACAAATTTAGGAAGCTTCTGGACAAGATAACTTAAAATTAATCCATGAGATCAAACACCCCCCCCCCCCCNTGTAAAAAGGCAGAACAGGAGCTTATACTCAAAATATTCAAGTAGGAACCCTCATTATGTGACACGTCGTTCAAGAGGTCTAAAGAAATGAAAATGTTACTAGTAAAAGCAAGTCTTCATCTATCAGTGTGTAAAAATGTCAGCAAATGCTTATTTTCATTGCATAAGGTACCTTACCCGCCAGCTTAGCAAAGATCTATTTCCCTCATGAAAAATATCAAATTCAATTTTCTCGTCTGTAAATTTCCCCAGGTACATAATTTTAGATTAAACCGTTGGTGATGAACTGAAATAACCATTACCCACCATTTTCTGGCCAACAATTTGAAACGGTTATATGTAGATACAGAATTGTGGTTTCTGCCAGAAATTTCCTTTTTTGAGACCTCTTTATATCCACCGTATATACTTAGGTATTTATTTATTAATTTAAGTACAGTGCTTCTTTTCTCAGTAAATCAATGCATGTGTAATTACGCTAACTGCTTAGAAATTTTCTTTCAATGGAAGTTTAGTTAAAATATTATGTACTGAACACCAGTTATTGTTGTCCATGTCTTGTACACTGGTTTTCATATTTTTTAGTTTGAAACTGACTTTGTGGCCACCTATCCGGGGGCAGAACTAATGTTGCTGCAAAATTGGCCAGGAATTGAGGCAAAAATTATGTCTTTGGCAGAGGAAATGAGCATCGAAAGTAAGGACTTCTCAAACACACTTACATCAATGGAAATTGATCTATCCAACAAAGGTAAGAAAACTTATTTTTTCCATTCATTACATTTTCTTCAAGTAGAGGAAGGGCAGGCAAATTTACATTTTTATGAGACTGCCAAATGATAAAATTACTTTTCAGTTCCTCTCTCCACCCTTTAAATAATAAAATAATTAAAAATATAAATAAAATAAAATAAAATAGAAAAAAAGTAAATACATAAAAAAATAATAGATAATTAGAAAATAAAATACTTAACAGTACTAATACTACACTTGGGATCTATAACTAAACAAATATTCACGGTGCTTTTTCAGGTTTGCACCTTTCGGAGAATTGTCGCTTTCCTCATACTGCAGTTTTCTGTATGCTTGCGATAGAGATCTTTCCAGGTATTCCCTTTATGAAGCCTGCTGATATATGTGATATCACACCGTGTTATTATTGTCATTATTAATTATCTTCTAATATGATCACCGCTATGTCCCTCCCATTTAACTTAGCATCCTTTCTCTTTTATTTCAGAACCTAATGCAATAACTCTGAATGCGTTTTTTTTCTTGGCGGCATTTTTCCCCTCTGTGATAGTTAAGGGGAAATGGAAGCTGTCTAAACTGGAATGTAAAGATGCCCTAATTATGTATGCCGAAAGTGAGGAGGATTTCAAGGCGAGAATTGCAGCAAGGGAAACAAGACTGAAGAATCATGGAGAAAATCTCCCTCCGGTTCCAGTCTTCATTGGTCCTCACTCAGCGGGAAGCTGTTTTGTGTATGCCAATGGCATATTCTTTGAATGTCCTACATTATTAAAGTCAGTTGACCTGTGCTTTAAAATTTACTCTGTCCTTAGAGCCCCATTTCCACCAGATTGCCTTTTGCCGTGGACATTTCTACACACTCACATATATGGCTCCTTATTGTTCAAGCGTGATACAATTCCAGCTGTAAATAATCTTGCACATCGGTTAGCAAATTTGAAATTACCAGAAACTGAGTAAATTCTTCTGGAGGGTAGAGGGGGCCAGTTTTTATTTTATATTCTGTAGAATACTTGTTGCATTCGTTGTCCATTTAAGTGAGCTTAAGGGTTGGTTTGAGGCAGTTTGCAAGCAGTTCTACAGCTGGAATTGTTACGCTAACAATCATCATGAAGAACTTTGCACACTTCTTATGTCAGAGTGAGCCCAGGTCAAGTCCTGTTTTTTGTATTGCGTTAAATTTGTCTATGAATGCTAATCCAAAGTCATATTTGCGACACCCCTTCACGAGCAACTATTTTTGCGAAGTTCATGGTTGAAGTTTTGATAATTCTTTGAATTGATTGTGTGAAAACCGTGCCTTGTGCAGGGTTGGCGCAAATATGATTTTGGATAAGCATTCATAGACCAGTTTAATGCAATAAAAAAATTGGATATTAATCTGGGCACACTGCACCATAAGAAATGTACAAGGCTCTTTAATTTGACTGCATTTTGCAATAAGGAGCTACTATTTCTGACTCATTTTATGAACAGTGTATGTGGCCTTAATGTTTCTACGCAAGTATATGCTTCTTCTTTGTCGGCTTCTTCTTTTCCCACTTCTTTTTCCTCCTTATCATTTACGCATTCTTCTTCCTACTTTCCTTTCTATTCCTCATCCTCTCCTTCTTTGTTCTTTTCTTTCCCTTCTTATTTTTCTTCTTCCTGTTCATTCTCTTCTTCTGTTTGTTTTTTTTTCATTCTCACATTTTATTTCTTCCTCTCATTTTGCTTTCTGCTTTTATTTTTCGTTTTCTTTCTGTCCTTTCTCTTCTTTCCACGCTTTGATTCTCCTAATGCAGATACGTGCTATTACGGATGAGACAGATATTGTAGTTCCTCATTGCAAAATGCAGTCCAATTGAAATGTCATGAAAAAACCAATTTTTTCATTACTAATTCTAATTCTAAATTCTTACAGAATTGTCCTGTAGGTAAATCGTGAACTAGTTATGAAAAGTTGTTCTTCTAATTAACAAACTTTTTAAATATTGCATTACAGCCATGAAATTGTATCTGCTTAATTCATGTACTCATTTTGCTTAATTCTGTAGTCTTTAGCTTTCTTGATGCCGTATAATATTTGTACATCTTCGGATCACCTAGGAGAGCACTATTGGCTCCCGTGTATGTGCCACCATTTCTCTAAAATGAAAGTGAAAATCTTTTCACTAATTGCCTTATCCAGTTTTTAATAACAGTTTCAGAGCATTTTTTAAAATCTGACACTGCGAATGCATGCAAAAATTTCATTTTCAATTAATAATTATCTTGCACTGTATGTGTTCCTTACGTCTCAGGTAAATCATATTAATTCCAATTTTTTTCCTTTTTTTTGATTTCCGAGGAGACATTTTAAAGAAGCAATGGAATCGGGTGTTATTTTATTAGTCACTGGGAATTTAAGGTACTCAATCTTTCTTTCAGTTTCAAGTCTGAGTCCTTAAATTTTGAAGTACTGAATTAGCTCTAATTTCATGCTGTTTTGTTTCTAAAGTATTTTAGTAGTAAGCATTTACTTATTTTGTTCTCTGTGTACTAGTTTTTATAGTTTTATCAAATTAATATCAGTTTTAAAAAAAGGAGTTAAGCCTGACATCTCTTACCTGTTGTGCATTTTAATTTTTTTTTTTTTCCATCCTTTTTTACTTTTTTTTTGTCCTATTAACAATATTCAAAAAATGTAATTTGAGCACTGCTTACTTCAGCAGACTCATTCGTCTCCTGCCAGCAAATTAGCAAGCAGAATTAACTACTCTTTTCTGTTAAATATTTTCATCCCTTAGACTTTTGAATCCATGCAGGAATTTTTCGTACCTTAAAATAGACGCAGTTAACGTTTTTCAATCATTACACTGTGTGTCCTGATAAATAGTCTCCTATTATTGGAGGTGTTCTAGTTTAATCATGATTTTCCTTAAACTTACTTTTATGTTTTGGCATAGTTTAGTTGCTAAATTATGAGTCTCGTGTACCTGCTGGTTAGAAGCTCAATTTTCTTTAAAATTTAAATTCATTGCTGAAATTATTGAACGGTTAAGGCTTTTTCCTACTTTTTTTTTAGTCTGGTATGAATTTACATTACTCATTTTACTTCATTGTGTATTACTCAGTTTACTTCATCATGTATTATTCCCTTATCGAAGAACTTTGATGTGCAGTCTGTTAACTTTGACCACCACCATGAAGTAGCATTCTTTGGTGAGTGTACAGTTGACCCGTGAATTGTAATTTTAGTCAAGTGTTCTTTTAATTACCAATTTGGTGCCGTTTTCATTAGGCTTTGTTACATTGACGTTAAAGTTTAGTTAGTCATTCGTTATTTTTATTCTTTAATCTCTTGTAGATCTATTTATTTAAAATGATTATTTGCTAGTTATGCCCAAGCTGGACCCCTCTTTCTCCCCTTTGCCTGATTTCACCGGTTTTTCTCTGATATTCACTATCACTCTATGTAAAATTCAAAATGAACCTTTCATTTTTGTTACGGAAGATGTACTATTTCACTGAGCTGAGATGTTTCTATTATTTAGGTCACACTCTCCCTACTCTTTATGTTCATCATTCTTCATATTATATTCATTATTCATATGCATCACATTATATATTCATACAAGTAATTTAACAAATGACCTCTCAATACGATTTACTGAACAATATTATTCTATTTCCAAGATATTTTGTCTCTCTACAAGTAATTTTTTCTCTTTTAAATGAATGGATATAATTGGTTCAGACTCATCTATTTCACCCCCTGGTTCTTCACCAGGAAACAATGGAGGTGCTCTTGTTTTGACCTGTTTTGTTTTTAATTTTACTCCTTTTTATTATTAATTTTGTAAGTAATTTTTATCTTTGTATGTAACTTTATGAGGCTGACCCTAGACTTAATGATGAGCTCAGCCTGACCCTAGACTCAATGATGAGCTCAGCCTCTAATGTTTGTTTAAGTCAAGTAAATTGTTACTGTCCTAATTTCTTTGGTGACTTTCGTTAGATATTGATCAAAATTAGATGAATAAGTAGACTGAAATTCAGCTTTTTCTTTTTATTTAAAGTGTTTTGTTGTAGATCTGTTGAGTTTTACTTGTAATAACCTCTCTATACCCAACTGCATTAGAATACTTGTCTCTACTTGAGATATTCTTCCTTGAGTAACATATTCCCACTTTTTACGAACAATTTTTGTTTCACATAAGAAGATGGTATGACTCATTGCAGTTTTACTGACGGGTTTTGTTTCTTTATCTTGTGTTGGTTTTAAAGTTGTTTCCTGTTATTTTTGTGACACATTGTTCCTAGTTTATTATTCTCAGGTAGTTATAAGACAAAATCCATTTCCGCCCAGCCTGACTCCTTTCGCTCACTTATGCCCACATGCAAACAATATATGTGTTTTTTTTATTGGTAAGATACTTCATTACTTTAAGTGCCTTGTAATTCAAATGTAGTGTTCTCAAAACATTTACCACGGATAAGCAACCTCAAAATATTCTCAGCATTTATATTATTCTGTGACATGTTTATGTTCACTTCCAAGTCGTTTTGTATTTTTGTGTGTAGAATAAATAGATTCAGTTCTCTCTTAATATTACAGTATTATTATTTTTTTGCGCCATTAACTTTTGATTCTGTCTTGAGACAGATAAAGTCAGTTTCCCCCCTACTTTGTCAAAAAATATGCAATTGTTTAATTTTTTCTTTCTTCTTTTTTAGCGAAGGATCGATACTGAGAAGACAGCCTACACGCCAATGACAGATTATATTAGTGGAACCCGTTTGTTTATACCGTTGATACCGAAGGTATCTAAACTAAGTTTCAGAAATTTGAATGGCATAAAGCAGAATCAGCGTAACTACAATGTATCAATTTTGAAGAGACAGCTCTTTTTAGATGTGAAGCCCACTAAAAAAGAGTTCCTCTTCACTGAGTAACTATGTGGTCAGGCTGATTCTGCTTAAAGCCATCCAAATTTCTCAAAACTAGTAAGCACGCCTTCAAAATGAGCGAGTATGCTACAATATAATCCGTGGTGTGCGTGTAGTCTGCCTCCCCGGAGCCGACCGTTTCCTAAAATTAAGTAAACAGTAGGTTAAATTCAGGAAATGCGCAGGTGCCCGTTTCCTTTTCTGAAGGAACCGTTTCCTAAAATTAAGTAAACAGTAGGTTGAATTCAGGAAATGCGCAGGTACCCGTTTCCTTTTCTGAAGGAACCGTTTCCTAAAATAAAGTAAACAGTAGGTTGAATTCAGGAAGTGCGCAGGTGCCCGTTTCCTTTTCTGAAGGAACCGTTTCCTAATACGAGGGGCGTTCAATGAGTAAGTATCCCCCCCCCTCTAAAATCTATAAAAATGGACCAATTTTTAAAAACTTGGGCTTAAAATCTTCCTTAGGATATTCTGAGCTCAACAAAACAAACCGCACTAAAATCGGACCATTTGCGGCCGAACGCGAGCCGTTTGAACGCGCCGAAGCGCTCGCCGCTCCCGCCGAATCTGCTAGCAATCGCAGCTTGGTGTTCAGTTATCACCTTTCTGAGGTAGTGATTTGGATCCTCTCTGCGAGTGGATCACACAATCTGTATTAATCATAAAATCACGGTGCATACAGATAACAAGATAACATGAAAAACGCGTTGATAATAATGCCGTGGCATCATGAGTTCCGAAAAACAATCAGTCTAGTGGCAGCGTTTTTTCACGTGTGCATCATGGAGTTACCGCTTCAAATTGTTCAGGATTGTGAAATTCGCGCAGTTATTCGGTTTTTAAGTGCGGAAGGGAAAACCGGCAATGCTATCCATCGAAAACTGGTCGCCGTATACGGTGCAACATGTATGACTGTGTGTATGGTGCGCAGATGGGTTGATCAATTCAAAAAAGGTCGCGCGGATATCCACGATCTGCAACGCTCGGGTCGTCCATGTGAAGCCATCACCGACGATGCAGTCGAATCAGTTGAAGCCGTGATTGAGGACAATCGTCGGGTAAAAGTCAAAGAAATGAAACGTCTGTTACGCGAACAATATTGTATTGACCTTTCGGTTGGTTCCATTGAAACCATTATTCACGAAAAAATGTTCATGCGTAAAGTTTGTGCTCGTTGGGTGCCGCGCGAACTGACTGCAGCTCACAAAGCTCAGCGTGTAGCAGCAGGAGACGAATTTTTCCTGCAAATTAAAGAATTTGGTCAAGAGGAGGTTTACCAAAGTATAGTCACGGGTGATGAAACATGGGTGCATCACTATACTCCTGAAACCAAGAAACAATCCATGTCTTGGATCGGGCCGGGAGAAAAATCCCCGACGAAGTTCAAAACGCAAAATTCTGCCGGGAAAGTGATGCTCACAGTTTTTTGGGATGCAGAAGGTGTCCTCCTGGAGGATTATCTTGAAAAAGGCAGAACAATCAATGCTGAATATTATTGCGGCATTCTGGATCGGTTAAGACGAGCTATCCAGAATAAGCGCCGCGGGAAATTGAGACGGGGTGTTCTTTTTCTCCACGACAATGCGCGCCCACATGCTGCAGCCATTTCAAAGGATCGTTTAGCATCATTCAAATGGGAAGTATTCCCACATCCTCCTTACTCTCCTGATTTGGCACCGTCAGACTACCATCTATTTCCGTACCTAAAGGCAGAACTTGGGGGAATTCATTTTGAATCCGTAGAAGAGCTTAAACAAGCCGTCCACACCTTCTTCATTAGTCAGCCGAAGGAATTTTACGCGTGTGGCATCCACAAGCTGTCCACTCGGTACCGGAAGTGCTTGGATCGGGCTGGTGACTATGTGGAGAAGTAAGGTAAGCCCCTTATTCTACATATATCTTATTTGTATTTTCGGCAGGGATGAACGATGGAAGCCTTGGCGAAGAAGCTGCTCTCTTTTCGCTGACTTAAAATACCCGCGGATTTGGCGGGAGCGGCGCGCGCTTCGGCGCGTTCAAACGGCTCGCGTTCGGCCGCAAATGGTCCGATTTTAGTGCGGTTTGTTTTGTTGAGCTCAGAATATCCTAAGGAAGATTTTAAGCCCAAGTTTTTAAAAATTGGTCCATTTTTATAGATTTTAGAGGGGGGGGATACTTACTTATTGAACGCCCCTCGTATTAAGTAAACAGTAGGTTGAATTCAGGAAATGCGCAGGTGCCCGTTACCTTTTCAGAAGGAACCGTTTCCTAATATTAAGGAAACAGTAGGTTGAATTCAGGAAATGCGCACGCGCCCGTTTCCTTTTCTGAAGGAACCGTTTCCTCAAAGCAACACGACAGTTATTTTCTTAAATTTAGGATATTCTCGGTGCGGTGAATTGTTTCCTAATTTGAAGGAAACGTTTTCCTGCTTCAATGTAACAGGAGTCTTGGTTCAAGAAATCGCGTTTTCCTCGACCAAGGCAATACCGTTTTCTTCATCCAAGACTTCGTTTCTTGTCCACTTTTTTTAAGTGTCCAATTTTCTAAGGTGAACACGGCGTAGCCTTGAATTCAGGAAACGCTTTTTTCAGTGTAGGGAGCTCCTCGGAGCCCCAGTGGGGCGATTATTGAAATGATATCGACTCTATGTCGCCATAGAATAATGAATAGCTTCGCACAGCGTCAGCTAGTTATTATTCTATGATGTCGCCGCTTTGTCGTGTCGCGCCATCGACTAAGAGCCACTCAGTCGATGACGCGACACGATAAAGCGGCGACATAGAGTCGATATCATTTCAATAATCATCCCGCTGGAGCCCCTGGGCCCTGGGAGTATTCTCTGGAGGACAGGCGATCGAGCTGGCCGTGGGCCGCTTCTCATCCCTGTGGCTCCAGAGTCTCACCGGATTCTTGGAGAGACTGGCGATCGAGCGGCACTTATCCGCTCCCCATCCCATCGACCCAGATTCAAACCGTACATGAATTGTGTGCCCTTGTAGCAATAGACATTACATCTCATCGTGATTTTGGTTTCTTCTTTGGTCTTCGCCTCTTCCCGTCCATCCCCTTTGTGTCTACACTGCCGTTGCGACGAGTGTCAGCTCTGCACTTGCGACGCCCTGTGTCTGCATTGCATTAGCGACGCCATTGTCAGCATAGTAGTCGCGACGCGTGTCTGCACTTGCTCTTGCGACGCCTTGCGTCTGCACTAGCACTTGCGACGCTCTACCCCCCCCTGAGCTACGCCATCTCACATGGTGATAGGCGCCGTAAGTAAAAATAGCCAAAACATTCAAGCAGCTATGTATTCATACCTATACTTGACCATTCTGAGCTACGCAATCTCACATTAGAACAGAAGCAGGTACTCAAGCATTATACGAGCATGTCCGAAACATATACTTTTAACAAGACACTGACTCCTCAGATGAAGATACGACTGAAGGTGCTTACAGAAATAAATATATGTATTGTAATAATATGTAAATAGCACGCTTTATTTTTGCAGCAATTCTGAATCATCATGCAATTATTTCATGGAATGGATTAATTTTTATGTTCCAATGTACATATTAATAAGGTAATAATAACAATATTAATAACCCATTAATAAGGTGGAAGCAGATTATTGTCAATGAACGAGGCATAGTCTACTTCACCGATAAGTTCACCTGGACGACCTGTTGCGTTGTAACAATTGTTGTAGATATTTTTCAAGTTTTGGGGGGGTTGACCCTATTGTTCCACGAGGCATAAAATATTTGCTCAAAAATGCTCAAATTTTCTCAATTGTCGAGAATATTTGTGCTGTCAAAACACCTAAGCACAAATGACATTCCTTGTTTAATGTGATACAGAACTAACGAAGAACTTTGGGGTAAGAACCTGAAGAACGTGGTCATCCCACAAATCACTCCACCACACCTTAAACTCCAAATTGAGCAGAAGTACACACCGGTACTGTTCTTCAATCATAATCTCAGGATCATGACGGTGGACAAAGACATCGAGGGTATCATGCCAGCGTCCTATTTCGACAAAGTCAAAGGGCGATTGAAAGCAATGGTTGACGGAGATATGTCATCAATTGGCGGCAGGATATACGTCAAAATAAATAAGTGGAACCCTGCCACGTTGAAAGAAGTTAGTTTATTTTTACTTTTTTTCCAATTCGAAAAATTTTCATCAAATTCATTCACTTCATTAATTTTTTACTTTTCCTTTTAAAAAAAGACTACTCGCTGAAAAATGTATTCTGTCTAATGACAGAAACAGGTACTCGAGCATTATACGAGCATGTCCGAAACAGATACTTTCCACAAGACACTGACTCCTCAGATGAAGATACGACTGAAGGTGCGTACAGAAACAAATATATTGTGAATTATTACCTAGTTGAAATAAAGGCACAGAAGAGCAGTTCTGATACAGAAGCATTCCTCATCTCAGTATTCTGAATTTTCAGTATTACTGACAACCTTAAACCACATATTATATACTGTGAATTATGACTTGATATTAAAAGATGCGTGTCCTCATTTGTTGTAGGACTACTTCACAGGGAAATGTGCATGGAAATAGTAGCGTACTTGTATTCATTACGTAATCACTTTATTTAGGTCTTTCCAGTTTGGAGGACAAGAGTCGTCGTGGACCCATAAAATTGAAATTTAACAAAGCACAAGCAAAATGGCAGAAAAAAGTACTAGGCCTAGTTTGGACTTCGCAAGGCGGGGTGAGTGCCCTAAAGAGGCCAAATATTGCTATGGTTGCACAAGTGGATTACATTTTGCAATAAGGAACCACTATCATTGGCTCTCCCATTAAAGCACATATCTGCAAAGGGAAACCAATGGCATGTATGTTGTTTCTAAAATGGGCCAGAAATAGTGGCTCCTTATTGCAAAATGTAATCCAAGTGACCAATTCTTAAACGAGGCTGCACCCTGCAAACATGAGATTTACTGCGAAGAGTGTGTGATGCGGGCCCGTTCAATTAATCCCGTACGCGGGGTTTGGGAATATGCATCCCGCACACTTACTCGACGCAGTATGGGAACTAAGTTTATTTTGGCCGTTATGTTCTCGTCAAATGCCCTGTTTGTAGTGCAGTCATCGGAGAGTTCGGAAGGAGGCAATCTACCTAGGCTGCCCTCTCCCGGCTGGCAAGAATTAGTCACTTATAGCAAATCCACATAGGCTATTCACAACATGTCTAAAAACATACTACATACATATTACTTTATGTATATATTATTCTAACTCTCTTTCTCTATTGCTAATGATTAATATATATATTATTCTACCTCTCCTTCTCTATTGCTAATGATTAGCGTTTTTTCAGAAATTACTGGCTATCCGTATTCCTTTCTTAACGCAATGCCCTCCCAAAGAAAGGTCGTTCCCACGGGAAGAGCAACCCCAGCTGATTTTAGCAACGCTTTTGTTAATGCTCCAACACCTCAGCAGTCCTATACCGCGGGAGCACAAATTGTGCAGTCTGGTCAACAACAACGCTCTGGTAGTCGAAGATCTAACAACAATAGTTATAAAGGCAGCAGATCAAATCATCGACAAGAAAATTACCGTTCGAAGCAGAATCAGGACTTGCAAGAGGCACTCAATCGTGACCTAACTAATAAACTACTGCCTGGTGTGAAAACCGGCGAACATGCAGCAAGCCGTCTAGAATCGTACAACTCAAATCGAGCCGTCGTACTTGCGATAACAACACGCCAAATGGGTTTCGGCGTTACATGTGTATTCTCTGCACTTTCGCAAATTCCTCCAAATCGAGTACCTGCTGGAGGAACAATTTATGAGTTTTATCGCGTAGCGATCTTCACGCATCATGCTAAGATGCACGGTCTTAAGAAAGCTTTCAACCTGCCTATTAGAGACAACTTATCGTATGACACTCCCTTCTTGTCAAGCGATTTTCAAAATGTCGTCAGGTCGTACATCACACTCCCGGATTGTTTATCTCGTCCCATCAATTCGATTGGAGTCGTCAAAGAAGTTGACGTTTCGTATTTCCCTATGTACGCAAGGGATACGTTGGCAGCAGAGGACAGATTTGTTCCTAGACCCGAAAGTATAACTGCCACAAACCTCCGACAGACTGTCGAGGCTTTCTTTTATTTATAGATTTAATATATTTAAGTGCTGTTTTATGTCAGCACTTAAATATTAATAACTATATTACTTTATGTATATATTAATCTACCTCTCCTTCTCCATTGCTAATGATTAATATATATATCATCATTTTTCTTCATTCTACGGAAGATTGCAAGTGCCTTCCTTTTAATGTGTTTTATTCCACTTTTGGATGGTCTGACTGCTGGTGACCTGAACCTGCCTTCACATCTTTATTTTGTCTCTAATTGATCTCCTGGAACCCCCCATTACCTGGGGTAAGTGTAAATCTTTTGTACTTGGAAATCTAGGCCTTTTCTGAAAACCTCATGGTTGAAATGAAACCCGCAACTTATAAGATTGATATGGCACCTCACAGAAGTCACCCATGTATTTTGGATCTAGATCTCTTATTTATTGTTTTATTATGCTACTCTATTACTAGATATTGAATTGAAGTCTGAGGATTCAAGTTCATAACCTTACCACCTTACTTGTAAATTTTGGCCGACGCACCTGTGATTTTCTGAAGCGCTTATCTCTCTCTTGAGCAGATAGACATCTCCAAAGCGCCATATCTTGTAACCGATTTTCTCTTTTAAGTGCCTAAGACTCAATTAACATGTAGTTAATGCCACTGTCCTTTTGGTTGGCTGCAATTGTGGTTATCGCTCTTCCAGCAAAGAAATTATCTAGAATCCTGAGGTTAGACCGTGTGAGCGCTACAAGCGTCTCTCTGTACCACCCTTCCATTGTAATTACTCGCCTTTCTCTTGCAGGTTTTACCTAATATTGAAACCGACAACCATGATCTGGCCCTCTTATTTCTTATAATGTTATCACAGTTCCTAAGCCTTAAGCAATTTTATTTACTTTCTTAGTACCGCATGGCCTTAAGCCTAAATTTTGATCTCACAGTTTGTAGTGAAGCAAGTATGACTTGCCAGCAACTATTTTGACTGGCCTTAAGCCTAAATTTTGATCTCGCAGTTTGTAGTGCCCCCGGGGGACAAATGCTAAAACTTTAAGAGTAAGCAAAGTAGAAATTTTTCTTCTTCTTCCTGAGGCAGGCCTGATGGTGTTCTTTCAAGACCAGGATCAACTCATTTGATTAAAAATGAAGAAGTTATGAGGGTTGGAAAAGCGAGTGTCGCGTTTCCGCGTACGGCTTTGAACAAGGATTTTCGCTCGTCAAAATTGGACTGCATTTTGCAATTTGGATCCATAAATTCTGACTCATCTGAAAAAGCACTTATGTGCTCAGGGAAACTAATGGCTCATATGTTGTTTTTAAACTGGGCCGGAATTTATAGGTCCAAATTGCAAAATGTAGTCCAATTGGTCTCCTGCGGGATGCGATGGTTGCAGGTGGTGTCGAAACCGGAAACGCGACACTCGATTTTTAAACCTTCAAACCTTTTTTGATTTTCGATCAAATGCGTTGATCTTAGAAAACAAGTATTGATTTTTGGGTCTCATCCTCGGGAAAACCCTGTTGGAGGGAGTCCCTTCCCTGCATTTTTTCATTAAAATTTCTTCAACCTTCTTCTGGAAAACTTCAGTGAAATAAAGATGGACCCGCAATGTCTGCCAGCAGCCATAGCGGAAGAGTTGAGACCGATTCATGCTGAGCTCACGGGTCCTCCAGCCGAGAACTCAACCAGATGGAATCCAACCCTAGGTATGTTGGAGGGCCTGTTGCGGCTAAAACCTCTCTCCGTCGAACTTTCCATTGAGCTCAGTGACGATGAGTGGCGAGTTTAGAAAGAACTGTGCGAGCGAAGTTCTACTACCAGTCAGAATAACCACGAAAATGTTGGAGGAGGAAATTGCCACAGAGGCGATTTTCGGATCAACTGGCTGAAGCTCAATTTGCAACGCCACACGCCACCATTTGCAAAGGACTTGTTGAAGGCGTTGGAACGTCGAGAAGCAGAGCCTAGTAGGAACGAAGGAAAAGGAAAGTACCCCTTGTTTGAAAATCCTGCAGTCTTCACCGCAGGGTGTCTCGATCCACGGATCTTCCCCGTAATTTCATCCGCACAAGTCGCAACGGCCGAGGAGACCCTCGGTAGTGCAGACAGGGCACTATATTCGCATTTTTATGTGTTTTTGACAGGGGTTAAGTTTTTTTTTTCGTCTTCTTTTTTTTTTGTTCTTAAGTATTCTCTATTGAAATTTTGTGTAAATTTTCTTCACACCATCAAGATTTTTTTCTGAAAATTTCATGGGAAAATCTCTATTAGTCCTCTTCAAAAAAATAAAATAAAAAGAGAGCAGAAATTTTGAAACGTTGCAATGGAGATACAATTTTCAACTTTCGCTATAGACATGCATCATTGTCATACATTTGAGATGAAAAACAAGGGCTAAAATAATTTTCTGGCTTCATTCTATCACTCTTTATGGCTCCTTCCCCCATGTATTACAGAAAGAGCACTATTGCTCTTTCATCAAATGTCATTATTTACAACCCAGAAAGAGTATCATGTAAAAATGTTTAATGGAAATTGTTAGTCTAATTGGGGGGACAAAAGAAAACCAAGAAATTTTTTTTCCCAAAAGCTTATAATTTAATCAAATCGGTTTTTTGCATTTTCTGAACAATTAACATTTCTGCAATAGTGCCCTTTCTGTAATATGTGATTCAGATGTATTACAGCCAAAACAAGGATTCGGCTCATCGAATGATGGGAACACGGCCCGGACCTTTTTTCGGAAACGCCAAAAATAACTGCCATTATTACAGGTCTTGAAGATGAATTGCTCGTAAAATTTCCTCCTGCTCTGCAGACCTTTAAATTGTGAAGAGGCCATTGATCTGCGAAGGTTTGATAAATTAACCGAAGAAACTCTTGCTTTACATTTATCAAAATGTACGTGGTGCAAACTTCCACAGAATATGCGTATAACTTTAATTCGTGGTTCTGAGGTGATGGGTCATTATTTGGAGGTTGGAGTCGAATATTGACTCGATGAACCAGGTGATTCTCTCCTCGGGTCCATATAGATTCAAACGTAGAGGTCTATTATATCTTCACGTGTCTGCACCCTGAGAGGGGTTTGAATCCCCATTTAATTGTTCTCCCTTATTTATAATTTCACTGCTGACTAGTGAGAAGTTTTAAGATCCTTTCAATATCAGTTTGGGTCATCTCTACTAACGAGAGAAAAAATGAAAAAATAATAACTGGAAAGAAGAAGCATCTCTCTCTCATTTATCAGTGACGCGTCAATTCAGGGGTAAAAACCGCGCCGACTCCAAGCTATTCTGAATGGTCCACCCGTGGCGAAACTGTAGTGCAGCCAATTTGGCAACTGGGCTGCACTACAGTTTCGCACAGTTTTTATAAATGCACGATTTGACAGCTATGGTCAATTTCAGGACCGATTTCAATTTCTTTTTGGAGGACCGTCAAATTCGGTCCTCCAAAAAGAGACTTTTCAACGAAGGCCACAGCAAATAAAATTGGAGGAAAACATCATAATCGCTACTCATGCTTACTATACTTATAAGTATTTAAATACTTTACAATTTCTACAAGTTGTTGGCGATGAAAAGAAACTATTCCCTTTTGAACAGCCAAAAAACTCTAAAGAAAACGATCCAGCCGCCTTCGAGAACGATCTAGATATTTCTCCAAACGATCCAGATTGGCGATCTCCAGACGATCCTATCTACCTAGACCTGTAAAGTCGAAAATCCGCATCACACCTAACTGGTGAGTCAACTTTTATCTTTTTCTCATTTCTTTTTCTATTTCTTTAATTGTGTCATTTTTAGTGTCATTTGAGGGCTTGCAATGTTGCTACATCGTGCATTTATAAAAACTGTGCGAAACTGAAGTTGTGCGAAACTGAAGTGCTGCCGCCAAATTAAGAGAGCCCAACAAAATTAGTCGGTGCAAATGTGCCAAAAATCATAATTATTACGGTAACATGACATCCATGGATGAGACGAGGTGGGACACGAAGGTGAAAGAAGGAGACCAGCGGAGGCATTGACTCAGACGATGAGCGAAGGGTCGGCGAGGGGGTAGCGGGTGGTTAAAAAATGAGATTTATTTACAGGTGAAATCCGGTGTAAAGAAGGGAGCACTAATTTTGTCATGGGTTTCTTTGTCAAACCTCATCAAAATGCCGGGGAGAGAAAGGGACGGGGAAACGGGGGGTCGTAAAGGGCAGACTCAGACGATGAGAAAAGGGTCGGCGAGGGGGTAGCGGGTGGTTAAAAAAAGAGATTTATTTACAGGTGGAATCCGGTGTAAAGAAGGGAGCACTAATTTTGTCATGGGTTTCTTGGTCAAACCTCATCAAAATGCCAGGGAGAGAAAGAGACGGGGAAACGGGGGGTCGTAAAGGGCAGCCAGGGGTGAGGGAGGAAGAAGTTTAGTCGATTCTCGGTAACAAACGTCATTTCACCTGCACGGGGAGCGCTCAAAACAAAAGTAGGTAGATCTCCGATCTCCGCACGACCACGGCCATGGCGCACAGTGGATCGAGTCCATAGGAGAAGTCTGACAACATTTGGATTGCATTTTGCAAAAAGGAACCACTAGCATTGCAATGATGCTAAGATTGTGCAACTTCTTTTGTCTTGGAGGAAAACCCCGATTATCCATTAATAGTTTCTATTTTACTCGCTAAAAATTGTAAATTTAAGACAAAAATTACCATCTAAATTTCATAGTTTTTCACGATTTCCGCAAATTTATTGCAAAAGATGAAGTTGCACGATCTTAGCATCATTGCAATGCTAGTGGTTCCTTTTTGCAAAATGCAATCCATTTGTAAACTTTAAACGCTTATTACTCCGATTATACAAAACTTGAAGGTTCTAAAAGTGGTTCCATTGGTTTTCTTGTGAAATTTTCTGCTAACAACACCCCTTGAAATTTAAAATACGACGAAATAAACATCAAAATTTGCGGTTTGAATCAGAAATATCATGTCCGACCTCTCTGATTGACTTGATCCACTGTGCGGCGCGGCGCGGCACAACGAAGATTCCCAGCCGTGACGCAGCTCCCATTTTTACGCGTTTCCTGCGCTGTCGTGCTAAGGAAGAACGTCGTATGAGCCTTCAGACGTTGCCAAGTTCCCTTCGACAATGTGCTAATTTATAGGAAAACTTGTGAGTATATTTATCCGAATTTTTCAAAGTGCTCCATTCGCAATTTTATCCAAAATGTCTGGAAATTTTACCGAAAAGTACGCGTAACTTATTTACGGAACAATTTTCTTATCCGGAAAAATTGGCAACATTCGAATGTTCAAACGGTGTTTTTCCTTAGCAAGGCATTGTGAGCCAGCGCGCCAGTAGTTCGAGCGAGATCTCTAAGGAGGAATACCATTCGAACATTCGGATATTGCCGTATCCCCCGACACAACGCCCATTTTTAGGAGAAATTCGAATATTTCCCCATGAAAGTTTTACACATACTACAGGAAAATTCGCGGCTAGAATGTTCCGAAAAATTTGGCGGGAAAAAAATCACGAGTTTCAAAAGAATTCGTGTTTACGAGCTCTGAGCTTGGAGTATGCCGGGCTTCAGGTGCGCGCTTTCATATACTACGGTAGCTCAATGGAAAGATTTTATTGTTGCCCATGGATCGAATGGGAGGTTCATTTTTGTTCATGAAGAGCCTCTAGCTCTCTAATGAACTTGATACTTTGCTAGGCTCGATGGAATGCGCGGCATGAATATAATTATTTTTGGAGACTTGAACGAAAGGATAAGAAAGTCAACCAAAAAGTCACAGAGGCTGGCAACACTGATTTTAGGTCATTTAAATCGATTGGTGGAATGCGAGGCATAAACATATATTTTTGGAGACTTAAACGAAAGGATAAGGAAGTCAAAAAAAAGGTCTCAGAGGCTGGCAACACTGATTGTAAGTCATGCAAATCGATTGGTGAAATACGCGGCATAAACATAAACTTTTGGAGACTTGAACGAAAGGATAAGAAAGTCAACCAAAAAGTTATAGAGGCTGGCAACATTGATTTTAAGTATTTTAATTCGAATATATACGTACAATCGATTCTACATAAAGCAGCCTGCTTCGATGAATATCGCACGTTTTACATACGCGTACATTCATGGATTTTTTTTTTCGCTTTTTGATGGATTAGAAAGTCAGTTTTTGCCCATCAAGAGTCTATAGTTTTTTTTTTATGAAATGAAAACCTTGCTAGGCTCGGTGAAACGTACGGCACAAACATATACTGAGAATGAGACTCTTTGGAGACTTGAACGAAAGGGTAAGAAAGTCAACCAAATAGTCAAAGACGCTAGCGACCCTGTTTTCAATTCATTCAAATCTATTATATAAAATCAATTGTAGGTGAAACAGCCTGCTTCGATGAATATCGATTGTTTTACATATATTTACATTGAGGAAGCTCAGTGTTGCCAACTTGCGATAATCATGACCTTTTCTTGCCTCTTTGCAGGAAATTGAATCATATTTCATCCGACATACGGTTCATTTTTCACAATGCAGTGCATACAAGTGCTACAACGGTAGCAAAACCGGTGTTTCCAAGGTATAATTCCTAGTAAAAATTAGTAGGCAGGCCTGACGCATCAGTTCCCTTGACAACTTTCAGACACTGTCAACGTTTTTGAAAACTGGACGATACGCGGTTAACAACAATGAGACGCAGGTACTCAAAGGCTCAATGAACAATTATCGTGAGGAGGTGATTGGCAGACGAGGCACCTCAGCCGGGCTGTGCTGGAGCGACTGACCGTCGACTATAGACTATTGTCACATCGAATGAAAGGGTGTCGCAAGCAAGTGTGTGGTGGATTTACAGCGCGGCTCTGTACAAAGGTGGTTCCTTTCCTATAGTCGCACTGAAAAAAAAATCTCGGTGTATTTACTAAGAAAAGGGTAAAATTACCAAGAATTCGGGGTTCTATTTGATCCCGGTATTTTCTTGGTAAAATTACCATTCATGGAATTGGTAATTTTACCGAGATATCTCGGTAAAATTATTGACTTTCTCGGTAATTTTACTGGACCCCGGTAAAAACGCCAATATTTTTTATCGACTGTGGTAGAATTACCGAGATAAAATGGCAAAGTTATCGGGAATTGATTACCAATAAAAGTGGTATTCTTACCTGGGAAAAACGGTAAAAATACCAGTTTTTAGGTAAGCTTACCAGTCTGTCTTGATAAAATTACCAATAATTGGTAAAAAAAATGAGACGGTAAAGGTACCAACGGACCTTGGTAAAAACGCCGAGAATTTTTTTTCAGTGCGGGTCTTCTTTACATGCGGAGAGAATGTCTTCAGCTCCAGCGCCTCTAGACAAAGCTCTTTATACTGCCAGACGGATTTCGTATTCAATCTTTCCTGGATAGGTTAACGCGTCAATGATTGGCTCAAGTTCAGAGAATTTGGGCTGCAACCAGAGCAAATCGTCCTAATTAGTTTGCCAGGTTACCTGTTATTTGGACGTAAGTGACTAGTTTTCGCTCCAGGCCACCCCACTCAAAAAAAAGGAGTTTTCATAGGAATGCTGCTTGAACAACTATTTACAAAATGTCCCAGAGAGAACCCAAACATCTCAAGATACTGTTTTGGCGATATTAATTGACTGAGGATTCGTGTACCTTTCCCTGTCTTATTTTTTCTTTTTCTCGAGGTCCCCTAGATAAAACTCGTATCCGAAAACAAGAACCGCACCACCGTAATCTTTCGAAGATGTTGTTATCATTAAACATATAATATTCAGTAAATAATTTGATTGTATTTCACTGAAATCCATTGCAACCCAGCAGGAGACATTGCTCCACCATCGATCGTTTTCCAGTATGCACGAGTGCCGCGCTACATTACCGAGTCGATTCAAGAAAGTCGGGGTGTGGGAAGGAGAAGCATTGGGTGGATGACTGCCGAAGTTTTCTATGAATGCATTTGTAACGTATTTTACAAGTGGTTAGAAACTAGCCAAATTCAGCGGCCAATCATATTGTTCGTAGATGAACATACTTCCCACCAACCCCTGCACACCAGTGTGTTCTGCGATGCAATCGGCATAATTCTTGTGGCATTATTCCCTAATGCCACACATTTGATTCAACCGATGAATGTGGCGGTGTTCCGGATTTTAAAAAAATGTATTAAAATGATGGCTCTATTTTTTAAGGATTTTAGTAAACCTGAATCGAGCACAATAAATTCAACCATCATCGCGGGGCCCTCACATCCTGTTGGAAATATCCCTCTGGTCAAAGTAAGCTCATTTTACATCAGGTATAATTTTAAGAATATTTAATATTATTACAGGGTTGCCAGCCAAATTATTTTTTTCCCATTCCCTGACTTTTCCCTGACTTTCCAATATTTTTCCCTGACTTTTAAGTATGGATCTGACGCAGTCTGTTAAAGTGAAAATGAGAGTCTCGGGTCCTCAACGCGAGCCCGAGACCCCCCGCGCCTAATTCCACTAAAATCAGAAAAATCCCTGACCAACACCGAAATTCCCTGACTTTCCCTGACTTTTCCCGGTTGATTTTTTTCCCTGACTTTTCCCGGTCGCTGGCAACCCTGTTATTATTATTCGAGACATTTGCACATTCAATTATTATTATTTTTTCCAAGAGAGGAAAATTACAAGTCAAACTTTCAAACGTGAACTTTAGCACATAAAAAATCTCTAAGGCCGAAAAACAGACAACCAGGAAATGTAGAATTTTCGTGATTTCAGCGTAGAAGCATCACTTCTTTAAAAGTTGCAAAGGTCTTAACCTCTGACGACAATTAATTGTTGAAGAAAAAACAATCTATAGAGCCATGAGCCTCTTTTTTTACTGCATTAAGAATTTTTCTTACATTTATCAGGAACTTCAACGTTTTAAGGCATATCAATGGCCAGAGTGCGAAACCACGGACCTCCTTTTCGTCGTGGCAGATTTCCGACCATTCTTTATTTTTTCTTTCGAGAAGCAGTCAACATAACTTCGAGAAAACTCCTTAATATTATTTGGTTCTGTTGACTGAGTATTCTGTCAAAATTTGGAGCTATACACTTGGCTTGTTTGTCTTGAAAAAAATAAGATAAGGGCGGAAATTTTGAAACATCGCATTGGAGATACGTCGTTTCGCACTAACATGATCCATCTAACATCCTTGAATCTTTGTTTCCAGAGATTGAAATCGAGTATAAACCTTGCCAATCTGCAACTTCCGTTTTGTCTGTAAAGCGAGAAAAATTTTAAGTGGAAAGCACCTGGATTGAAACCCATGTTCTTAGGAATGAGAAGCATTTTTTCACAACAGATAACTTCAATATTGTTTGAAGACATTAATGGAAAATCCCTTTAAACCTGTTAAGTAAAAGGGAAAATGCATATTTTGAAAAAATTTGGAGAGGCATAATCCATGTACCAAAGAGGGATAACTGCCACTCCTCACCGTTTAATTGCGATAATTTGGAATGATATTTGTATTTGGCAAAGCAAACCTCAAACCTCCATCAAATTGTCAATACACAGACTCACAATACTGATTTATGCACATCTTATTGTACAACTAATTATATGTAAGAAACAGCTTTATCCCGATTTACTCTGCAAACTGTCTTTTCGTATTTCATATTTGAAACTAAAAACAAAGCAGCATTGATGGCCAAGGCCATCATGTAAATGATGTCATCATGAATTGAATGATTAAAAAATATATTAAAATGATGGTTCTATTTTTTTAAGATTTTCGTAGACCTGAATCAAGCACAACAAATGACTTCTTCAAGGATGAGCTTCATTCTTATTCACTTCGGCTCTTACGCTTGCTTTGACCACGTGTAAGACGCATTCCTTATAAAGAGCAGGGGCTCCACTGCTCCTCTTTCTACCTCGTTTAGTGGATTTCTGACCTTTGGATGTCTCTTAATTAATGAATCTAATCATTCCTCATGTCCTTCTCAGCCTGATTTAATTTTTTAGTGACATTTCTCTGTACCATGTATATTAACCATTTTTTATTTATTACAGGACGACCGGTCTTGAAGGAGACAAGGCTTCGAATGCACAAGATGATAGACCTCCGAAAAAGAAACAAAAAAAAACAGAAACATCGCAATAACGAAGAAATTTCTTTTATTTCCTGTGGTGCACCTGAAGAACAATTAGTTGATCGTTGTTCTTCGGGAGAATCATTTTCATCGATACCGTAAGAATACTTTTTTTTATCTTTCTTTTATCCTGTGGGGTCCAGACCATGTGACATTTCAGCTGTTTTTAGAAACGCGGAGATCACATCGGATAAGTGCAACGTATCAAGCGTGACGTAAAACCGCTTGTAGTCGCCTAGAATTTTCATACAGAAAGCGGCCCAGCACTCACGAGCGTGTTTATAGTTCTCTGGCGCGCAGGGTTCCTTGCTGCGGTAGTTATAAAAAAAAAAAAACGCTTTTCGGGGGTAAGTCTGTCCCGTCAAAAACAGACTAGCTCGTAGTAAGGCGTTAAGGAAAAATAGATGTCCGCACAGCCCAATGTAACAAATAATTTAGAATAAAGATTCAAGGATGATAGTGGATGATAATTTCGCTCCTTGGTCTCAAGTCAGTGGTATCTCTTCCAAATCATCCGCTCACGAAGAGGCAGCAAGCCCCAGCGAGGCCGAGTATTAGGAGGCGCTTTCTCGCGGTGAAGCCAAAAGAATCAACATGACAATATTGGAGAAATACCCTCTGCGCATTGCAAGCTCGACCGAGTTAATAGTTTTGCAGCTTTCCGAAAAATTCGACTGAATGAGCCAGAGGAGATACTGGGCCACATTCTTGCCATGGACAAAAGCACGATTTTACGGTGGATCAATGAAAGCATTCCTGCTCTGGCTGTTATTTGCCTGTTCGGGATGTAATTCCAGCGGATCTCCCTCAGGCAATGCCAGTAGACCAACAAGGAGTCGTCCGTTCGAATCGAAACTTATGGTTCGGTTTCCGATGAGAAAGTTTCCGTTGATCGTTTTCCGCACACCATACGCGGGATATTCTTCTGCGAAAATCGTGCGATCTACGAAATCGACCCGTGAGATGGCTTTTAGTATCTGTCTGCTGTTTGTACCCAATGGGCCTGTTGCAAACTTTTGCTAGAGCAAAAATAAGAGTTGTTTCTTGTAGATAATGCCTCAAAAATCACGATGAGCGCATCGGCAAAGTCTGAAATGCACTCATAACTCCACAATCTGCGTAAGAAATTTGCGTTTTTTTAAGCTTCCCGCTTCAAAAACGATACTACGGCACAGGTGAACATTTTGTTAGAGGAGTCGCTCCATCGTCGGCGATATTCATCACGGCCGACGCTTACGCGCAGTTTCGCGCGTAATTCGAGGAGAGTTCAAGGTCAATCAATTCGGGCGTGGAAAATACGAACGTTAACACACCGATTGTTATCTGGTCTAATCCAGTTGAGGTGTTATCTCGTCCCATCAAACGCGTTTTGGCGGATTGGCGTCGGCCATGATGATTATTGCCGCCGATGGAACGACTCCTCTTACAAAATGTTCACCTGTGCCGTAGTATCGTTTTTGAAGCGGGAAGCTCAAAAAACCGCAAATTTCTTACGCAGACTGTGAAGTTATGAGGGCATTTCAGACTTTGCCGATGCGCTCATCGTGATTTTTGAGGCATTCACTGTAAGAAACAACTCTTATTTTTGCTCTAGCAAAAGTTTGCAACAGGCCCATTGAATATTCTTTCGCTTCAACGGGTTCTCGATAAATTTTCCGTAGCAAGCGTTGCTGCATAGTTTCAGGAGCGTTTGGTGGAACGGATTCGTAGCGTCCCGTCTCAACCGGGCGGCATATTCCCAAACCCCGCGTGGATTGTGAAAAATCTAGCCTGTCCTCAAAATCGTTAGCCGCTGCCTTCTGAGCCCTGCCGCGGTCGGCATGGGCCTCTTCAGCAAGTGGCCTTGGGCACTGCGGCCATCCTCTCTCCTTTCTCCCGTCTCGCCGCGCCGTCTGATTGTCTCTTCAACCCTTCGGAATGAATGGGGGTGACCTCGCGGTCCACTCTTTTTGTTTTCCGGAAAATATCTTCTTCCTCCTCAAAACAAGCCCTTCGCAGAGTTGTCACATGTTGAGTGCATTTTGAAATGCACCATTGACTTGTTCATTAAAAAACCGTGATTATTCGATCCACTTGGGACGATTTTTTCAGGTCAGAGTCAAGTCATACCCTGTCTCTTCCGAGATGGATTTCAAATACCAAACATCGATGATATTGATGCAGGCGGCATGTTGCCTCCTAATTTTTCAGTGTCCAAGGGATGTTCGTGCCGAACAGCACGTGTTGTTACTCGGGATATTTGTCCAACCGATATGGACAACGGAAACGGGGAAAATTCGCTTCACGAGGTACTCGCGGACGTTTTCGGGGAAAGCCATTTTGAAATTGTCGAAAGTTGTGTCACAGATATTAGGGAAAAATTTAACTGTGTGATAAGAACATCTTTTAAAGAGGATCCTTCAATGACTTTTTTCCAGCAGTGCGAGAGTTGGAAGAGGAAGTTTGTGAATGTAGTAAATTGTAATTTTATTTATTGGGATCAAAAAGTAGGGAAATTTTTCGAATTTAGGAAGCAGTACGTGTGTTACCTTAATTCACGGAATAAAGTCGAGACTGGAAAGCGAAATTTAAAGTGTCGGGCTAAATTAAAGGCGATTTAAAGGACATAAATCGACTGTGAATGAATTTCATTTGCCGCGAACGGTAAGAAAACTGCGCAATCGCAACAGCATGGCAAGCTCCATTCGCCCTTTTACCGAAAAAGTCCTCAAATTCTGCTGTTTCAAAAGATTCAACTGAATAAATAAATATTACATCGATTAATTCGCGGCCAAAACTGTTGAGAAGAAATCAGAGGAAGGGCATGAAGGTTGGACGGAGATGAGAGACTACCTGAGCCGAGCCGGTGCGGAGGAGTCTCGGACCCGCACAAGGGGCTTCGATTGGGGTCTAAACGGGATTTCACAATCCACGCGGGGTTTGGGAATATGCAACCGGGCGTTCAGCTCGATGAAGAACGCATTGTACTAATGCCCCCTTCAGCCGATCGCGGCCCGTTTTTTTCCACTCAGCTGTATCGCAGACGCGGCGAACACCCCATTCCTGCGGGGTTCGAGGCCCCCTCCCTGATGCCCGGCTTTCTCCTATTTCCTCCGCCCTCCCCAGCGCTCCCTCCTTATGGCCACGTTCCCATGTCAAGGATGGTGGAGCCGCTGATTCCGTGCTCCCCCGCACGGATGCTGTTGCCGCCAACGACAAATCCTTGGTGGTCTGAGGACCCCCTCTAGGAGTTCAAGTTCGAAAGATTCTTCTCTAGAACCCCCAACCCTGCCTGAAATTAAAAACTTGAAATCGTTTCAGAATGGAGCCCTTACCTCCTATCGAAGCCTGGAACTCCCCGCTCACTCTTGAGGAGCCTTCCCCCCTCCATTACATGGTGACACCAGTCGTAACCGTTCTGTGGCCCGCGCCACTTCATGGTTTCCCCTAGTTAGGGCCCTTCAAAATCCCCCCGAGTTTCGAGAAGCGCATACGCAGTTTCCTCAAAAGGGGAATGTTTGGGCGGACATTTTCGATGACCAAATTGTCGGACCATTTTTTATCGATGGGAATTTAGATGGACCAACTTACCTACAGTTATCGGAAGAAGCAGTTATCCCCCGGGTAGTCCGAACTGTTGAAGATGACGAAGAAGGCTTCGACCATATTTTTCAGCAGGATGGGGCACCCCCACACTTCGCGTTGGCATTACGAGCTTACTTGGATGTCGAGTTCCGGGCCGCTGGATCGGCCGAAGAGGCCTATTAGCATGTATTCTTGTGATAATTATAAATGAAAATCCTCTACTCTAATGTTTCTTTCGTTAATTCGCACAGAATACATTTGCGCTCGTGTGGACATTGTCTGGATGGTTCAAACACCTACACGTACGTGCGTACACCACCAATCTACTATAAATCTACACCATATCTCACTCCAGATTTCAACTCTATTTCAACTCTGATGCTGCAGTCTTCAATGGAGCCAGCACGGCGTTCGACCACCCGATGAATGGTGAAAAGGATCAATCCCATCGAATCGGTTCGTTAACATGGCAAACTTTAAACACAAACTTGATCGTATTTTTCAATGAAATCATTGGGAGTTTAGGACTAGTCAAAAAGATTAGATTATTAGATTTATTTATTGGATATTGGACGAAATGCCTGGTTTGACTATACTTGCATGCAACAATCATTCAAAGATATGCCTGCTAAATGCGTCCAATATTCTGAGACAATGTTGACAGACGATATTCTCATTCTTTACAGGTTAAGTGGTGAAACGCACGCACATCAGTGTGCGTATAGATGTGTAAGGGTGTGTATATGTGTGTCTTCATACAAAACTTAGAGGCTCTAAAAGTGGTTCCACCGGTTCTTTCGTGGAATTTTCCATATAAAACACCACTTAAATTTAAAAATGTGACGAATCAAACATCTAAATTTAAAGCTTTAGTCAAAAATTTCATGTTCGACCTCTCTAATTGACTCGATCCACTGTGCGCCACTAGAGTGGCATGGGAAGTTTCGCCGGAGTAAGCAAGGGGTTGACGGATTCTTTTTAGGAGCCCCGTTAAAATCACAATTGATCAAAGACTACAAGAAAGAAAACAATACAATCATTTTTGAAAACTTACGACCAAATCGATCAGCGACTCGCATCCAAAGAAAGTTGATGAATTTTTAGGCTCGAAAACGGGGGTTTGGGACCGCTTTAGCCGACACTTCTTAGTCGGCGTTCTACCGTGATACGTACGTTTTAATTTTTTTTTTTTTTTTTTTCTTTTTTATTCAGAGAATGAGAATGTTACTATACAAAGACAAAATTAGAAAAAAAAAAATAAAAAAAAACAAAAATTTAAAAAAGAAACGGAATTGAGAAATTGTTAAAAAAGTGCTAAAAAACCTAAGTATAAGGCGGGGTTCGGGAAGTTTCGCCGGAGTAAGCAAGGGATTGACGGATTCTTAAATTCAAGTGACTTGATAAGTGACAATGATAAGAATAATTAATCATCATACACGGAGAAAAAAAACTCGTGCGTGGGACCCGAAGTTCAGGTCATATGGATCTCTGAAGTATTCAGATTGAGCATCTGAACACTTTAGGTCTAGCTGCCGAGGTTCGGATCATACATCTGAAACTTCAGTTCTTACATCTGAAGTACTTCAGATGTGAGAACCGAAGTACTTCGGATGTGGGAACCGAAGTACTTCGGATGTGGGAACCGAAGTACTTCAGATGTAAGAACTGAAGTTTCAGATGTATGATCCGAACTTCGGTAGCTAGACCTAAAGTGTTCAGATGCTCAATCTGAAAACTTCAGAGATCCATATGACCTGAACTTC